>CM053588.1:184918159-184939745 GCA_028646515.1 Pseudochirops corinnae | reverse complement strand
TGATAGATGATAGATGATAAATAGATGACAGATGATAGATGATATGTAGACAGATGATAGATAGATGCTAGATAGATAGATAGATAGGTAGGTAGATAGATAGATGATAGACAGGTGATAGATGATAGATGATAAATAGATGACAGATGATAGATGATATGTAGACAGATGATAAATAGATAGATGATAGATGATAGATTGGTAGATATAGATAGATACATAGATATGTAGATCGGTAGATAGACAAGTAGACAGACAGACAGGTAGATAAATAAATAGATAAATATATAGACGGGTAGATATAGATTCTCATAGATTCTGGATGTCAAGTCTTTATTACGTATATTTCTTTCAAATTTATTTCCCAGTATATTACCTTTCCTCTTAAATATACAGCTTTTTGTTGTGCAAAATCCTTTTATCATTTCCACTTTTCTGTTGAGAGCGCCTGGCTTCTTTGAAGAAGTTCTCTAAGGAGAGATTTACTTTCTCTTGACAGCCTTGCCCTCCAGTACTTTTATATGGGTCTTTTTTTAGTCTCACCTAAATCCTTCCACCTATAATTTCTATAGTGAAGGCAATTATGGCAGTATCACTGTCCAGCCTCTTCCTCCTGCAGGACACCATAATCCTTGGCCTTTAGCTACTTTGCATTTCTTCCTATTTGCTTCCTCACCGCCCCCAACCAAATCAATATAATCCTAAGAGGCCTGTGGAGATCCAACTTGTTCAGTCTAATTAGCCGTTGGTAACATTTTACAGAAGGACTGAACAACATGACCAAGGAAGCCAGGTGGCACAGAGGATAGAGTGTTAGACCTAGAGTCAGGAAGACCTGAGTTCAAGTCTAGCTTCAGATACTTCCTAGCTATGAGAGCCTGGGTAAGTCACTTAACCTACTTCAGTTTCCTCATCAATAAAATGGGGAGAATAACAATATCTACATCCTAGGGTTGTTGTCAGAACAAAATGAGGCGATGTTTAAATGCTTCTCAACCTTAAAGTGTTGTATAAATGCTGGTTATGATTAATGAAATCATGAATTTTGTATTTGACTTGGTCATTCATTTTTAGGCCTTTGGCAAAAAGCTTTCCTATATGAACCTGAACCCTTTGCATAAGAGTTATATGTCTACAATGAAGACACCAAAATGTGACTTGGAACATTAGAGAAGGAAGTAGAAAGGACGTTACAAACAGGGAATGTGAATTGAGCGGTAAATGCTAGCACCGATTTTCTAAAAAGACAGAAAACCACGAACTTAATTTGCTTTAACCTAGATGAAAGTCACCACTTTTAAAAATTTGATTCAACTTCGATCATTCATTTGTGGGATGGGTAATGGAAAGGACTCTGGGCTAGAGAGAGGAGCTCTTGCTTCCAATTGTACTTTTGCTACCGTTGGTGGGAAGGGAGGGCTAGCAGAGGTACAAGGGACAGGGACACGCTGGTAAATATTTAACAACCAGCTTGGGGGTTGGGTTTGGAGAGGATATACTCAGGACTGGTTTTTAAGTTTAATCTGCATTAGCAATATTTTTCCCACTGATTTTTAAAAGCTAGGCAGCCAGCAAAACAAATAAATTAAGCCCTGATTTGTATGTAGCATTTGCCAATTTTCAATGTATAAATATTCCAACTAATCATTTAACAATTAACTCTCCCAAGCTGTCTCCATCTCACCACTGACAAAACTTTAAGCGTGTGGTTTAATTTGATCAAAAGTATTAAAAGCATAGCTTCAGCAAGTTCTCTAGGGACAAGTCAGTTTTGGGGGGAGGGAAGTTGAGGGGAAGGCACTAGGGTTAAGTGACTTGCCTAAGGTCTCACAGCCAGTGTCTGAGACAGGATTTGGACTCACTTCCTCTTGACCCCAGGCCCAGTGTTCTACCATTATGCCACCCAGCTGCCCTGAGTCAGCTCTTGATTTTTACATTCTCTTTTCTTTTCTTCTGGGACATGAGGCCAGGAGCCCATGTATTGGCCCACTGTCCTATGTTACTCCACTGATAAAGAATGAAACAATAGGAGAGCAGGATAGTGTAGTGGAGAGTCTTGGCTTTGGAATCAGAGGACCTGAGTTCAAATCCTGATTCTGTCACTTGCTACTTGAGTGATCTTGGCTAAGTCCCTTAACCTCTTGCAGGGCTTGTGCTAATAGGTACTCTAACAGTAGTAATCTTTTGTTAATTGTTTCAACTTTAAAAAATGATAGAGAGGGGGTAGCTAGCTGAATAGAGCACCAGTCCGGAGTTAGGAGGACCTGAGTTCGAATGTGGCCTCAGATACTTACTAGTTGTGTGACCCTGGGCAAGTCACTTTACCCTGGCCTCAAAAACAAAAAAGAAAAAAGAAAATGATGGAAAAATGTTAATGAGGCCAATTAAAATTATGTTGTGCCTACCCTTTTTTTTTCTGCATAGTTGGTTGTTAAAACCTTTATTAGCATACCATCATCTCTAGGCCTCAGTTTCATTGGTAAAATTACAGTATTGGACCAGATGGCATCTAAGCTATACGTCTAAGACACTTAGATTTTTTTCAGGGCAGAGATAGAGGGCTGCTTAGCTGATGATGAGCAGAGAAATGGTCAGAAGTCTTGTTTTTTGCCTCTTGCTTTTCTCCCTCTCTTTCTCTGCCAGGAGTTAAGCAGTTTCCTTGGTCTCATGTTCAGGGAGGCTTCATAAGGGTGGGAAAAGGTATTGATCTTTTAATAACTTTGTAATTTATATACTTAGGATTATGGTGAAATATTCTATTTCCTTTGTATAGGATGAATTTGTGACATTTGTGTATGATTATCATAGTTATGACAATTTCCTCTTTAGGAAATGTGTTTAATAATAGGTTTGTAATTGATCAAGGAATTCTTAAACAGTCCACAGGCTTCATGGTCTTAATTAAATACCTGTACCTCTAGACCAGGGGTTCTTAACTTTTTTTGTGCATCACGGATGCCAACAATCTGGCGAAACCTTTGGACCTTTTCTCAGAATGATTATTTTAAATGTTCAAATAAGATACATAAGATCACAAAGGAAAGGAATAACATTAAAATGTAGTTATGAAAATTTTTTTTAAAATTCACAGATCTTAGATTAAGAAGACTCACCAAAACTGTGTGATTATTTTATAGGATTCAATTTTGTGTGGGAGCTGTGACCAAGATCAAAAGATGGAAGGAACGGAGCAGATTTGGAGGTGAAGCAAGCTCAACCGCTGAGGGCAGGTGAGGGTTCCTCTCTTGGACCTGGCTGTTTAACCGCCCTGGTTAAAGACCGAGAGAGCTGAGGCTGAACTGTTGGTATTTTCAATTGTAGGTAGTCAAAGGTCACCAATTCTGACTAGTGGATTTGGAGATGCAGAAAGGCTTGTGTCTGAAGTAGCAAAGACTCTGAATTCTAGAATGTTTTAAAAGAAATAATGCTATATACAAATGCTATAGATGTCATTATAGCAACAGGAATTAGGGGAAGCCAGTGTTGTCTTGTAGTCACTTTTGATGATCTGTCTTAGCAATGCTCCCAGATGTGTGTGTGTGTGTGTGCGCGCGTACTTGCTAGCATGTGTATACTTAACTGGTGACTGCTAACAGGCTTAAGAGGACATAAAAGCAGCTTACTCTCAAATAATTTAAATATTCTTATTTTCAATATTCTTTTAATTAGAAAGCTGTACTTTTGTTTCCTTTTAAAGAGATACTTCAAAGATAAACTTCTTCTCAGCCACAGTCAGGATTGTTGAAAATACTCAGTAAGTGGAGTTAATGATACTGGACTATATCTGCATGAGAGAAGTTTATATATTTCTTTTTAAAAAAATATTTATTCATTTTTAGTTTTCAACATTTACTTCCACAAGATTTTGAATTCCAAATTTTCTCCCCATCTCTCTCTTCCCCCCACTCCAATTGGAGTGAAATTTGATATAGGCCCTACACATACCTTCATAATAAACCCATTTTCACGTTAGTCATGTTGTAAAGAAGAGTTAGAACCAATGGTAGAAACCACAAGAAAGAAGAAACAGTTTGTACATTTCTGTAAGATTATTTTGTAGTAACTATCAATGATCCCTTGCTTCATCTAACAGTCTCTAAGAGTTTATAAAACAGTAACATCATTGTCCCTGATCAGAAGCACAAACAGTATAAGTTGTGGTTCTAAGTTCATAATGTAACAGTCTGGTACAATAATTAGCTCATTTTATGCCAGAGGCAATATAATGGTCCCCAAGGTTTACTTGGTTCCTTCCTTTTTGTCTTTAGGGAGTGCATTCTAGATGAAAAGTTGTGAATTTAGTCACAATTGCTCTAAGCCCCCAGTTAGGAAAATTCCTGACACCTAGGCAGAGGTTGGGCGTTCTGCCTAACTTAAGAATTCATATATATCTCTACTTAACCCTTAGCTTCCTTGTAGTTGGGGCAAAAATTCAGTTTATTGGAAACAGAGGTAATGAACACTGAGGTAATGAAATAGCAGATTATAGTAAAGTGTTCGTGGACAAACAGGCATCAGGCAGGGTAGTTGATGAATGGACTGACCTTTTCTTGGGGCTCTTCTCAACCTGCTCTGCCTCTTCAAGGTGCCTGCAGAGCCAAGGACTCTTCTTGTTAATTCTTCCATAGCTCAGTCCTCCCTTTGTTCCTCAGAGATGCATGGAAATGCCATGCTTGTTCCAGCCTCTTGAATTCACATGATTACTTAGGGCTGGATCTTTTCTTTCATACAATGGCTTTGAATGATTCAAGGAGCTAGAAAGGCCCTATTCATACTCACTTTTGATTGCTTGATTCAATCAAAAAGTATTCTCACCTAGGCCAAGCAGGAGCTAAATGGTAGCTTCAGCCCTCTCCTTACAAAAGAATTATAGATTTAGATCTGATAGTCTTTGGATGTTATAGACTGCAATTTTCTCATTGTGTAGATGAGGAAATTGAGTCTGAATCAAGTGACCAGACCAAGGTCATGCAGGGAGTGTATGTGTGTGTATATATATATATATAGTGGAGCTAGGATTTGAGTTGAGGTTCCTAGACTTTAAATTCAGTGCTCTTTCCTTTACTCCATACTTCCTGAATTCAGAGTTTGAGTTTTAAACAAGGATACCATAGTGCTATCCCTTTCAAGGTAGTCACCTTGGGGGGCCACAGTTACTCATCTCTCTTTGAGAATGGCCTTTAGAGTCCAAAGCACATTTTTCAAAGTGCCTTCTATGGTGGCAACCCTTAGGAAATTTGGAGTTTTGGACTCAGTATCCAGAAGACCTGGGTATACATACTGGCTCTGATGCTTAATTTCTGTGTGTCCTTGAACACATCTCTCTGGGCCTTTTTCTTCATTTCTTCATCGATAAAATGAAAGAGTTGTACAAGATTTCTAAACTTTCTCCCAGGTCTAAATCAATGATCCCATGGTGGGTCAGAATAGCCAAGAAACATTTAGAGCCAAGTACACTAACTAAAGTGAGTGATCAAAATGAGTAATAGAAATTTGAGAGGGCTCTTCAAAGCCTTAACCCAAAGGAAGTGGGAATTCCAGGCCCTATGTCAGGTGGGTGAAGAAGATATATTTATGAGGCAAACCTTTCAGATCACCATATATCACCCCATGCAGGTTGTGGTTTACTCTGTGTGTATATATAGATCCAGGCTGTTTGGGAGCCATTAGAGAGTTTAAGTCATAGGTAAGAGGGAGAGAAAAAAGAAAAGAAAAGTGTGCACCATTTGAGAGAAAGCATTAGAGAAGAAGAAAGAGTGAAAATAAAGTTGTGTCGTGCATATGGTGAGGAGGAGTAGAGGGAAAGCCCCCAACCTGGGACAAATTAAGAGCAGGTATAGTCCTGGGGCAGCACAGCCAGAAAGGGTACCCTCCAGCAAGACATCACTATTTACAATATAATTTGGTAATGTCAAATGGAGCTTTGCAGTCCCTTAAACCTGGGGGTCCCAGGACAAATGTCTCTTTTATCTTAAAAGATAACCTTCCTGTCCTTAACCATGAGTTTTGAGGTTTACCAATGACTATGCCCTTCAGTTTGGAGAAACCACAAATGGAAATGGAATTCAAGGGCTGAGGAGGAAGGCTGTTTCTTCTACTATCTCTATGGGGAGATGGCTCATGGCTATTTGATGAATCCAACCATCTTGCCAACATGACAATCACCGTGTTTCCTTCAATATTTTACTCAATAGTTACTGATCACCTACCAGGCTAGGTATTAAGGGAGATATTTCTATACATTGCCATGCCCTCCAACAGTGCAGATAAAGGCTTACCCTCCCTCCTGTGCTATTCTTGTCTATGGCCTCCTTATTTTTATTTTTTAAAAGTCTGGGACAATTTATCTTTTGTCCTGGGAAGTTTTCATTTTTGATTTCTTGAAATATAGCTCTGAAAAAACAGGCTTTTAAAAAAGCTCACTGTGTTTTAACTGGAGCTGTTTGACCAAGCCTTTAAACCCAAATCACTCTGACTTCCATTGAATGATCAGAAAGAGCCCCAACCCAAGCTTCTATGGCTCCTTGCTTAGATTTCTTTGGCTTAGAATGTGTGTAAATAACAATTGTTTTCTCTTCTGGCCAGAAACTCCTGAGGGCATTCACTTCCCGGACCGATATCTTTGTGATGATCAATTGGGCCATCCTTTGTCTCAATTCTTATCTAACCCTTAGCCATTGAGTGGGCATGGCCTTAGCTAAACTGAGACCAAGCAGAGACCTTCATTTATAAAGGCCAACTCATTCATTGCATCCTGGGCCTCTCTAGTCTTCCTGACCTTTGTCTTGCCATTGGACTTCAATGACTCTGGAGGAGAGAGTAAGGCTTAGGACTTTGCACACCTCTGCCTCCCTTCAGTACAATCCGTGTGCAAGTCATTGGTCTTCTTTGAGAACAAAAGACAAACAAAAATGTTTATATCCTCCTGGAAATCCTCCATAGGAGACTTTAGAAGCAGCTGGTTTCACAATAGATTGAGGGCTGAACCTGGAGTCAGAAAGACCTGAGTTCACATTTGGTCTCAGGCACTTACTAGTTACTTAACCTCTGTTTGTCTAAATTCCCTCAACTGTAAAATGGGGTATAGGACCTACCTTGCACAATTGTTGTGAGTCTCAAAGGAGATGATATTTGTAAAAATGCGCTTAGCACGATGCAGGGCATACAGTAGGCACATAATAAATGCTTATTCTCTTCAACCTTCTTTTCTCCTCCCCCCTTCCTCTAGCTTTCTAGACTTTGCCTGGATACTTGTGGAACATCTCCTTCCCCTCCCTCTTGCCACATGACAAGCACTGCGGGGGTTACAGGAGGGATCTCCAGGATCTGGTTGGGAACATGAATGACAAGTTCCAACTCAGTATCAGAGCTAATCATACTAGGCAACTGCAAAAAAGATATCTCAAGATGTACTATACTATACTATGCTATGCCATGCCATGCCATGCCATACCACACCACACCACACCACACCACACCACACCACACCACACCACACCACACCACACCATACCACACCACACCACACCATACCATACCATATTATACTATACTATACTATACTATACTATACTATACTATACTATACTATACTATACTATACTGTAATACATATATATTTATATAACAAAGGACAAATGAAAAATCTCATTGTGATAGCAGGATGGTAAATGAATGACTGTGGCCTGGTATGATCATGGAAGGCACATGGAACACAAAGGGCTTAAAATGAACTTAGAAGGATTTGAATAAGCATTCTCAGTGGGTATCACAGCAATGCAAGGAACAATAATAGCTAACATTTATATGTATTTTGAAGTCTGCCAAACACTTTATTACATGATCTTTTTTGCTCCATGCAAGGTAGACACTTTATTATCTCCATCTTACAGAGGAGGAGACTGAGGCTGAGAGAGATTAAGGTCCCATAGCTATTAAGTGTCTGAGGCAAGATCTAAGCTGAGTTCTTCCTGACTCCAAACACAGCATACTGCCTTCCCACCAAGCTGTCCCCAAACCATCGTGATACAGCTCTATTGACCCAAATAGTTTAGGATATGACCTAGGAATTTTCCAGATCATCCAGGACTTAGCCCAGTCAGGGACCCACAGTATATGGTCACTACTATTTTTTTGGTGATTTGCCACAGGAAGCTACTCAAGGTAGAACATAGATGGTCACTGCTGAAAGGAATCTGGGAGATCATCTAGTCTTAGCTTCTAATTTGACATGTGAGGGCCCGGGGAATGGCAATGATTGACCCAAGGTCACCCAACTGGTTAATGGCAAAGCTAGGGTTATAGGCTGATTCTTTCTCATGCAGCACCAGTCTTCCCCTGCCCCTTCCACACACCTACTTTGGAAGAAAATAGTTGTGCTCTGGAAGTTAGGATGGGCTGTCCCCATTTCACAGGGTGACACAGAGGACACAGAGCCAAGGGAACAGGGGAAAGACCACTTTTTGCCAAATTCCTGTTGCCTAGTACCTAGATATTTATTTTTGTTTTTCATTGCAATCACAATAAAAATAATAACTAGCTTTCACTACTAATCATGGCAAAAGGTGGCAATTTCCTCTCAGAATATAAGCCATTTCCTACAATAGATCTGGGTTTCCTACTGTTCTAGAATTTTGGTCTGTTCCCATTGTTATGACTAGGTCACTACAGTCAGTGATACCCACACCTTCTAGAGAAGCCCTTCCTGATTAAAGAGGATGGTCACCTTCTTACAAAAGACTCATGAGCAATACAGTGTAAGGTAGAGATTTCACTTTTTCCTGGATAGTCTGATAAACACACAGACATACACACAAAAATGTATGAGCATGCATGTGTGTATATACACACTCTATATCCACATACATGCATACACATGTACACATACACACTCAAACATACAATATAGACACATACACATCTATACCTGTACACACACATGTACATACACATACAAGCATGGGCAACACACATATACAAATGTGCACACATACACAATATGCATTAACAGCTCTGTAATATACATGCATACATGTACACACATACATCACAATGCCCAAACATATAAGTGTATGTGTGTGCACATGTACATGCCCATATAGACACAAACATGTAATGCATGCACACACAATGTACTACATACATGTGCATATACAAACATGTATATACATGTAGAGACACATGCATATAGACACATGTCTATCTCTATATACATTCATATTTAATAAATATTATATGTACACACATAGATATCATACACATTTGGGGTGGTGGGGTGGCACCAATCTTGTGATTTAATTGGTGCAGGGAATTTCTGGTGAGGAAATTCCCCTTTTCCAACATAGATTTCAAACCGCTCTGTTATTTGTAGCATCAGAATTGCCTGAGGCAATGAGGCTCAGTGATCTGTCCAGAGTCCTAGGGCCAATATGTGTTAGAAGCTTGATCCCAGATCTTGCGGACTCCAAGACCACCTTTCTATTATTTCACATGACTTTCTCTCTCTGTTCATACGTGTGCATATATATTTGTAGGTGTGTATAGGAGTCTTGATGACAGTCACCTCTTTCAGGACACAGTCCTCAACCTTCTTAGGATTTGGCCCTTTCAAATATTTGTAAATAGTTCTGGTGTCTTCCCTCTAGTCACCCGCTTAGTCAGATTATAGAATTTAGCTCATTTAATCTTCCCATGAGCCAATCTCCTAATCAATTAGCTTGATCTTTCTGAATATCCTTCCTTGAAGCTAAAAGAGTACCATGATGGGATCTCAGGAAGGGTGAGGAGACTCAGGGCAGGTGGGGGTGACAATGCCAGATGTCATCCCCTCCCCCTCCCCGTGACTTTACCTCAAATGTCTCTTAGCCTTGATTCCCTCTTCACAATTATTTAATGAGTATGTGCTCAGAACTGCAGAGTGGGAAGCAAAGGAATTAAGACAACGATTAGGTGCTGAAGGAAGGATCACTGTACCAGGAGTCAGGAGACAAGGCTTCTAATCCCAGCAGAGTCCCTAACAAGTTTATGACCTTGGGCAGGCCACTGTGCTGTGGGCCTCAGCTTCTTAGCAAGCCAAGTGAGGGCTATGGACCACAAAACCTCTAAGGTGGTAACTATGGATATATACATTTTCATCATAAAGGAACAGTTTGTGGATTGAAAAGAATGAATGCCTTGTGTAGAATTTCAGAGTTTAGATTGGGTAGATGTTTTTCTGCAAGAAAGCCCTTTAGATGGATGTCAAAGTATGAGACAGAGGCCCCAACCACTTCCACCAGTGGGTAGAGGTTGGTTGCCCTGAGCAAAGTGCATTGGGTGAGACAGTGGGGGACAGAAAAGAGTTCTAGAACTGAAGTCAGAAGACCCAGATTTTCATCCCAAATCAGTCACTAACCAGCTGGGCAATCTTGGACAAGTCCTATGAACTCTCAGAGACTCAGTAACAAGAGACAGGATGGGAAGTTGGCCTAGATGAGCTTCTAAGGTCCCTGTCATTTTCTGATGTAAATGTGAGATTTATAGCTAGAAGTCAACAAGGGTAACTCCTCTCATTTTACAAATTAGGAAAATGAAGTCCAGAGAGAGATATGTTGCCCAAGGTCACATAGTCAGTCAGTCAACCAGTAAAGAAGCATTTATTTATTTTTGTCTTTTTGGAGGGGGGAAGGGAGGGCAATTGGGGTTAAGTGACTTGCCCAAGGTCACACAGCTAGTAAGTGTTAAGTATCTGAGGCCAAATTTGAACTCAGGTCCTCCTGCCTCCAAGGCCAGTGCTCTATTCACTGCACCACCTAGCTGCCCCTAAAGAAGCATTTATTAAGAATCTACTTTGTGCAGGGCGCTGTTGCTAAGCACTGAGGTTACAAAGAAAGCAAAAGACAGTCCCCAAACAAGTTCAAGGTGCTCCCAGGCCTATGAGGAAGATGACATACAAACCACTAAGCACAAACTTATATAAAGGATAAATTGGAGGTAATCAACAGAGCACCAGTATATAGGGGATCAGGAAAGGCTTCTCTTAGAAGATGGAGAACCAGTTTTCAAACCCAGATCCAACCTTCTTTCCTCCACATCAGGTCATCTATCTTTGCTATTAAACCAAATTCTCTCTGGAGGAATAACAATACACCCATGTGAAATGACTCCAGAGTATTGATAAGCCACAAGGTGTCAACCACACCTGTGTCATAGCTGTGAATGCTAGGAGATGCTGAATAAAACAGGTAGTAGGAAGGCTGTGACTTTGTAGGGTTTTGTATCGATTTCATAGTTACTTTTCTGTGTATACATAGCCTCCCAACAGAATATAAATTCCTAGAGGGAAGAGGCTATTTCATTTCTTGTTTTGGAAGTTCCCAGTGCCTAATACAAGAGTTTCATACGTTCTTCTCTCTCTCTCTCTCTCTCTCTCTCTCTCTCTCTCTCTCTCTCTCTCTCTCTCTTTTTCTGTCTCTCTCTCTCTCTCTCTCTTTGGTCTTGGCCTATGATTTCATTGGTGTGGAAACCGTCTATCAAGACAGATCAATAGATGCTCTGTGACTTGAAGGCATTAAATGATTTGCCCATGGACCCATACTAGCCAACAGCTAGTATGAATCAGAGGCAAGATTTGATCCTTTTCAGGTTTTCTTGAATGTAAGGCTGGCCTTCCATCTACTACATCAGTGTTACCAAACTCAGATAGAAATAGATCTGTGTTGGCCTCATATTGACTCAGAAAACCACAAATTAACATTATCTATGTTGTATGTTCCTTTTATTCATTTTGTTAAACATCCCCCAGTTATATTTTCATCTCATTTGGGTTGTTAGTGAGTCTGCACTGCCACATGATTGATAATCAATAAATGGTTTTTCTTTAGCTGAACTGAATGGATAATTCAGGAATCCTGGGAAGAGTCTTGGAACCCATCCTTTGTAGAAAGGACAACCAGACTTACTCATCCCACGCCTGAAGGAGCCCAAGGGTCTCCACGTTGTTTTGCTAAGCCTGGTCTGTACTTATTGCTTGATTGTATTCCCTTTTGCCTTGACTGATTCCTCAGTCAGCATCAAGATTAGGAATCCTTGAGTTGATGGCCCCCACTACTCCAGAGAACATTCTGTTCAGCTGGCTCAGAAGAGAAGGCCTGCCAAGCAAGTTCAAACGAAGGTCTGATATTTATGGGCATGTGAGCCTGAGCCCCTGCACACTCCCCTACGGGATGGCCTGCATGCTTATAAAGACTGTTTCTAGCTTCTTTGGAGATCAGGATGTACAACTTTTCCTTAAAACCTCTTCAGCCTATATAATCCTCCTGGGAGGAGCTGAGCCTGAGAAACAGAGTGGGAGCAAAGTTGAGTTGCGCCATTAGAGCTAGGCCAGGCCTAAAGAGAAAGGTAGTTAGTCTGTTACCTATGTGGTAAAACTTGAGGGCCAGCAGAGACAGGGGAATGACCAAAGTGACCCACTGAGCCTAAAATGCCATTATTTGAGGACACCATTATTAAAGGCTTTAGAGCTTTAGGAGTTCTCTGTTAAAGTGCAAACCATCATCATCATTGTAACTAGCATTTACACAGTGCTTTGAGGTTTACAGAGCACTTTATAAATGCTATGTCTTTTGACCTCACAATTTAAAAAAAATAATTTTATTTTTAATTTATGGAACAAAATAAGCTTTTCCATAACATAGTATAGTAAAAAAGATGATTGCAATGAAATTACAAATCTATTATGTACAACTTGCTATTCCATTTAAATATATAATAAAGTTATCGTGTAAATTTTTCTTTTTTTCCTTTTTTTTTCCCCTCCACACCCCCCAGCCTAGAAGGGCTACCATTAGACACAAATAGGCATATGTATGTGTGTATATGTATATATATATGTGTATATATGTACACACACATATATGTATACACACATATATGTATACACATGCATATATATAATATTATTCTATATATACCTGTATTTATCAGTTTTTTCTCTGGATGCAGATAGCATCTTTCTTCATATGTCCTTTAGAGTTAATCTGGGTATTTATAATAGTCAAAATTACTTATTTGCTCAAAATCATTCTTAAAACAATATTGCTGTTACCATATACAATGTTCTCTTGATTCTGTTCAGTTTGTTTTTCGTTATTTCAGGCAAGTCTTTCTATGTTTTCCTTTATGAAATAGATGGTAGTATTAGCTCTCTTTTGTAGGGGAAGAAATAGAGGCTGAGAAAGGTTAAGTGATTTGCTCAGAAATATACAGCTAGCTAAATCCTTATTAGGACACACAAGAAATCCCATGAAGTAGTTGTACTCTCACAGCAAGAAATAGACAGTGTGAATTTGAGCTGTAAGTGTCTGGGCAGGATTTGAATGTAGGTTTTCCTGACACTAAGTCCAACATTTCATATTCTGTTCCACCCAGCTGCCTCTAATATCCCTGCGATGGTGTAATGTTTTATTAACCCATCCTCAGCAAACCTTCAAGGGTACCCAGGATTGGGGTAACGGGAAGCTGAACTTTAGTTCAGATTTGAGATTTCTTTGTGTTCAGAAGTCTATGGGAGAAAATGACCTCTTTCCTGATATTATAGATGTATGTATGTATGTATGTATGTATGTATGTATGTATGTATGTATGTATTTATAAAGGGCAGGACTGGAAACCAGGATTTCTTGACTCTGAGGCTACCTTTTTACTCATTCATCTATGTTGTCTCTTCCAAAGAAGTTACCAAAAACAAATATCATGGAGTTCTTTAGTTTTCTGAGTGCTAATCACAACCATTATGGATGAAGAAGGTGAGATGAAGGTTTTCCAAGCCATAGCTATTAAAGTGACTCTAATTCCAATTCTGCTTTTTGGTCAAAGAGCAAAGTTTCCAGCTGCTGGGGTCACTAATTCATTGAGTTGTTTTTTTGTTCCATCATTTTGTTCCAACATTCCATGTTCCAGCATTTCAAGAATCCTCTGGTGTAACTGTCTCCCTACCCTATTCTTCTGGAGCAATCTTCTGCCCTTCTTCTTGAGGCCCCCAGGCAGTGGGCACATTACACTCTCACTAATGGCTAGAGGAAATGTCTGATCCTGCAGGATGCATTTTTCAAAGGTCTTATGTTCCTTAGGTAAAAGGCACTTTGCCCTAGGCGAATACCTTTTCTCAGAATTCACTGGTACTTGAAGATGTGGGAGAATTAACTTTATCCTTTCCATAGGCAGAGATGATTCCCAAACCATTTAGAAAAGCTGAAAAATGGAGTTTTAGGTATTAGCTGAGGCTTGCTCTCCTCTGGGCATAGGGTTTCCATGTGGTTTAAGGCTAGAGAGCATATTGCCAAATACTGAACATGGAAGGGAAAGACCCAATTTCAAAGCCTGCTTCATACACTAGCTATATGATACTGGGCAAGTCACTTAACATTTTTTAATCTAAATTTCCTTATCTGTAAATGAGAGAGTTGGATTCAGTGGCTGCTAATGTCCCTTCCAACTTCAAATCTATGATACTATGAGAATTCTGGAACCTCCTATTGTCACCTTTTATGTACATGCTACTGTCATCTATCCTAAAGCCACATCAAGACCTGAGCAGTCAGTTTTTCCGCAGATAAGCGTCACTGGGAACTGAGGCCTCCTCCTCTGAATCCTTTTCCTCTGTCTCTTCCCTACCCCATGGGCTTATATTTCTCACCATAATGACTTTCATCATGCATTTTGTGATTATTAAAATACAGGGTGTTGGAAAGGATGCTGGATTTGGAAAAGTGAGAGGTCTTAGGTCCCAGGGCCTGGTCCTTCCTGCCTACGTGACCTTGGGCAACAACAGCAATAAACATTTATTAAGGGCTGACTGTGCTCAAGGTGAGAAGCAATATGGTGGAGTGGACAGAGATCTGGCCTTAGCATCGACCAGACCTGGCTTCAAGTCTTGCTTCTGATACACGTTGGGTGTGTGGGGGACCCTGGGAAAATCACTTACCACTCTAGAGAGATCTCTAAGACCAGAAGTTGCAGCACAAGTGCTACTTAAAAGATATATACAGAGAGAGTTTTTGCACCAGGAGCTCCCTAGAGAAAGGAATTACCAAGTCTGGTCCAACAACAACAGCAACAACCACAATATCATTGAAATCACTGTACTGGGGCAGGCTAAACAAAGAAAAAGAAATGCAATCATTGCTGTCCTGATGGAGCTGGAGCTTTAATGGGGGGAGGATGCAGCATACAAATACATGCAGCCGAGTGTCTATAAATACAAAATATATACAAAATAATGTGGGCTGGGGGGTTACTTTGGTTTGAGACTTGAAGGGAGCTCGGGATGCCAAGAGGCAGAGGAGAGAAGGTAGCGCATTTCGGGCACGGAGGCCTGCCTCCTCTCTGTGGGGAACAGTAAGCTCATTTCCCCTTAATGTGCCTCAGTTTCCTAAACTTTAAAACGAGATTAGAACACATATTCTCTAAGTTACCTTCTAGTCCTAAGTCCCGCGAATTTCTGAATCCAAAAGGTGACTCCAGCACTAAAAGTCTTTGGTTATAAACTTGGAATTAAATGGCAGCAGTGTGATCATGTAGTACCATCAGCATAGGCTGAGCTCAGTCTTAATCTTGATGCTGAGGTGGGTTTAGACACGAGGTCTGAATGGTTATCACTCTTGAAAACTAATCACAGATAGATGGTGCGCTCTCTGTCTCTGTGTTTCTGTCTTTGTGTCTCACGCTCACCCACACACACACACACACACACACACACACACCCACACACACACAGCACTCTCACCTTTCTGTTTTGATCTCCAATTGACTCTCTGTTTCTTTGGTCATCTTGTTTCCCCAGGTCTCCATGAAGGCTTGGGAAATATTCTATAATAAATAAAATAATTAGTCAAGATGGTGAGCTCACCATTAGTGATCTAATGACTAATTAGGTAATTGTCATTGGCGCAGCAATACCTATTAAGAGCACACACTTTGTGGAAAGGTTTTCCAGGGCACAGACTGCAGGTACAGATGGCCCAGCAGCAGGAGAGCTGCCCCATGGACACCAAGATATTTTAATTAGCCACGTGATCTGGGTAATTGTTAAAAGGCAGGAGCCGGGGCTCAGTTTCCTCTAGTTCCCACCATTTGACTCCCTTCTACGCTTGCAAGGTTGACATTGAACTCCCTCAGATGTAGCCCGGTCAAAACGAAAGCTCCCCGAGCTGATTCAGCCGTGATCGAATCCAAACGCAAAGGTCAGATGTGAGGTAGGGAGACATCCGTCTGGGCTTTTGGATGTGCAATAAAGCATTGGCAGTCCTGGTCAACCCTCAAAAATGTTTCCCAGCCCAAACCTTAATGGGAAGACAAAGTCTAATATTTTCCCCCTTGGATTGGTGACTATTTGCCTCCCCACAACAAACAGCATTTGAGGGTACATCTCAGGGAAGAAACAGTTCTGACTGATGCGTGCCAAGGGACAATTGGGCAATGACTGGGGCGGGGGGGGGGGGGGAGTATGAAAGGATAAGTTAAATGAAACTTGGAAGAAGATGGCTGGCAAATGTTTTCCCACCCAAAGAAGATCAGTTTAAAAGGAAACAACTCTCTATCTAAAAGACATTGGAGAGAAACGTCAAAGACTTTCAACTCTGAATGAAGATGATAACTCCTCAGTTGCGTTGGTCCACTAGGTCTCTTTTATCCACGAGAAGATATTAATTGGTGGCTCTTTGTCTCTGGAGAATGGTAACAGACTGGAGTTAGGGTCTAGCTTCATTACAATTAAATCCAACAAACATTTATTAAGTGCCTTCTGTAGGTGTGGCACCTTGCCAGGTCCTGAGGATGCAAAGACAACATTGCAATCATACTTTAAGAGCTTTCATTCTGTTTGGGAGATGTACCATGCACATTCATTAGTAACACAAAATTTAGACAGGGGAGTCTTTGAGAGCGCTAATATCTACTAGGATCAGGAAATACCTTGGGTAGGAGGTGCCACCTAAGCTGGGCTTTGAAGGATGCTAGAGAATGGCTGATGGCTAGAGGTTGAGTATATTGGTTATCGGTGCCATGATATTGAGATCATTCCATGATCTGCCCAGACCAGGAGGGGTTATCAAATATCACTTCCTGGCATCCACCTCAAAAGGCAGGGATGGTCTCCAGAATTTCTTGTTTCCCTTTATATCAATCAATATTCAAACTTCCCAGTTTCCTTTAAACAGCCCAATCCTAACTGCAAATTTACCTCTATCTTTCTGAATCTCTTCATAGCCCCAGTCCACACAATCTTTTGGGGCAACAAGTTCCTTACCTTGATTTTCTCTTTTTGCTTGCCCTAAACTTCTTCTCAACTTCTTGGTGAGGACCCCACCTTCCATTGTGTGGGATGTGGTGAACATCCCATTTGTTAATTCCTAGAGTTCAATGACATTCTCTCTCCACTTTCATCTTGCACTCTGAAGAAGCTTTGTCCTTTTTCCCCCTGTTCTTATATAATAGCTTTTACATCCCCCTATCCTTTGATCACTTGAATTGCTTCCTCTCTGTACCTTCTCTGGCCCCATACTATGGCCCTTAAGAAGTGTTCGCAGCATTGCGATGTGGACATGCCACTGTCCAATTGAAGGTGAGGGCTTTCTCTTTGGTCTCCAGCTCCCTCCCTTCCCACTGATATTAATGTCAGAGAAGAGCCAGGCCATTGCGTTCCTGTCATCTTTCTTCAATACTCAAAGAAAGTTGTCATTTCATCCATATGGATACTTCCTTCATAGATACAGATGGCAACTCCTTTGCAATTGGTTGCATGAACTTCTATGACTAAAAATAAATTAAAAATAAATACTTGACCAGCCCTCTGGGGATGGTAAGTGTCCACTGAACTGAGCTGTGCTAGTGCACAGATGATGGCCTATCTTTGAGCATGTACTCAGATTTTCCCAACTTGATAAGACCGTCCTAGTTTAATTTAGGGTCAACTCCACATGAAGATGGAACCTTGGAGGAGACTACGGGTTGCATTTACGTAGTGCTCCATGGCTTACAAAGGTACTTCCCTGCATCAGCTCATTGGATCCAGCAAGGTACATAGTGCAAGTATTATTGTGCTCCTTCTGCCAATGAGGAAACTGAGAGTCAGCAGAGTAAGTCAAGAGTCAAAGTCAGCAGTCAGCCGAGGCCACAGAAATAGTTGATGGCAGCACAGGGTTTGGAGTCCAGGTCCTTTGCCCCCAAGTGCAGCCATCTTTCTGTTACATCGTGTTCTCCTCCCCATCTTGCTTTGTTCATTCACAAATGCCTTTTTAATTTAGACCACATTTTGATCTTATATCTGTGATCCCTGCAGAATCTCAGATGCTTGAGGGTTAAGACTCAGACACGCTATGACATTATTAATCCACAGTGATAGATGTTTGTTGAATCGAATCCACTAGATTGTAGACAGAGCATGTCATCTCCCTCTGCAGCATCTTGTATCTCTCTCAGTAGCTCAATTATTATTATGGGATATACTTGTTTTTCTCCAAAGATTCCTCCAATGTGGTTACTATCTGATATCTCTTCTCATGACTTGAAGGCTGGAATTGTGGGAAATATAGCAAGGAACAGAACATGGTTGAGAGAAGACTTTTTTGGGGGGGGAGGAACGGGGAATTAACTGGAACCAATGATCAATCAACAAGTATTTATTAAGTACTTAATATGTACGAGGAACTGTACTAAGCTTTAGGGACTCAAGTACAAAAGAAAGAAACAATTCCTACTTGCAAATACATTAGCATGGGGGAGACAAGTACATACAGTAACAATCATTTCAGTATGTATGTATATATGTCTATCTGTATGTATATAGGCAGTTAGGTGGTGCAGTGGGAGGGGAATCAGGAACTTTCATCTTCTTGAGTTCAAATCTGGCCTCAGAAACTTACTAGCTGTGTGACCCTGGATGAATCACTTAATCCTGTTTGCCTCAGTTTATAAAATGAGCTGGAGAAGGAAATGGCACACCTCTCCAGTATCTCTGCCAAGAAAGCCCCAAATGGGGTTCCAAAGAGTGGGACATGACTGAAAAACAACACATATATAATATGCATTATAAGTGGGTATATACATATATATTTAATCCAAATTGAACAAATACAAGTATATACAAAATCATTCACTAAAAGGTAGCTTGGGATAGACTGGGGGGATTGGGAAAGGTTCCATGCAGAAGATGGCCCTTGAGCTATATCTGAAAGGAGGGGAGGGACTCTTTGAGGCAGAGGAAGAAAGGAGTACATTCTAGGTCAATCTATGTTGCCACAAAATAATAGTCACAGAATATCCGAGTAGAAAGCAATGCTGTAGAGCAGTGGTTCTCAACCTTCCTAATGCTGCGACTTAATACTCGTATGTGGGCATATCTGCATGTGGGCGGACCTGCCTGGCATGGATAGAGGAGCCATGTCTTGGTTCCTAAGATCATCAGAAATATGTGTTTTACAATGGTCTTAGTGACTCCTGTGACCCCTGTGAAAAGGTTGTTCAATGCCCAAAGGAGTCGCGACCCATAGATTGAGAACCGCTGCTGTAGAGCATCTAATCCAACACATGCATCCCTGGAAAAGAACTTACACACCACAAGTGGTCATCCATCTTTTTCTAAATGACCTCCAGTAAAAGGGAACTAAGAACCTCCTGAAGCAGTCATTTTACTTTGGAAGAGCTGTGTTAGGAAGTGTTTTTTGACATCAAACCTAAATTGGCTTCTTTACACCATCCCACTCTTTTCTCCTCTCAGATCAACCTGCTTGGTCTGATTTGTCCCATACAAATCGAATCCCTTTTTTCATTTGCCAGTTTTTCAAGTACTTAATGATGGTCATGTCCCCCTAGATATATCTGAGAAAGAAAACAGAGAAAAGGTCATATGAAGACAGGAGATAGGAGGGTGCCCAAAATGAACCTACCAACTTCACAGTTTTGTTCAGGAATGACATTGCATGAGTAGGAACTATATTTTAGTTTAATCATGATACAAAAGCACTTGAATAATTCCTCTCACATTTGCTATAGGTGAGTGAGTTATTTCTGAAGAGGACAACAGCAGAGCAGATGATAAATCACCTGTAGGAAATATATGTAGAGTTGCTTTTCTAGCAGAAGGCACTGCCCTGAGCCATTCATACTCTTTTAGCCTTTGGGACAAAGGTATTGAAGTGGGGAAGGTGGTTCAGCTAGCCTCATGGAGCAACTTGTGCCTAGAGAAAACAAGTTTGGCTAATTGTTAGGGTTTAAAAACCACGACCTTGGTTTTCCATGACCATCATGGTGTTGTGGAAAGACCGCTGGATTGGAGTCAACAGAACGAGCCTAGCTGTGTGACCTTGGACAAAGCACTTTGTTTCCTTGAGACCCAGTTTCCTTACCTGTAAAAGAGGTGTGTGGACTAGCTGTTTTAAAAGATCGATTCCCACTTTAAATCTGACCTTGTATGAATGTGTTATAAGCCATTGAGTGAATTGGTTCAGGCACAATGGTGTCTAGTCTTCTTCATGATGGGCTATTTCCTTGTGTCGCTAAGGAAGAGTGGTTGCTATGGCCTTTTGTGATGACCTTTAAAAAGGCAACTGAAAAGAGCACAGATTGTTGGGTGCTCGGATTACTAACAAATGTGAATGACCTGTGCTGTGGCTTCCTATACTAAGAACATTAGAGAAGGATGATCTGGCCCTTTAAAGTCACTTCTTAATGGAAAAGCCAGCCCTGATGGTGCAATCTACTCAATCCACCAGGCTGTACTGCCTGGATTACTGCAACATTCTGGAATGTCCTCTGGTGTGATTTCTTCTTTAGTAATTAACATATGGGCTTGATTTATCCAGTCAGGAAGGGAGATGAGCGGGGTAGAAACCGAAAAAAAACAACAACAAATTAGGGAAAGAGCCCCTAACCTGACACCCCGACCTGGTAATAAACACTACATATTCTATACTTGTTCCTCTTTTGGATCATAGAATTTAGAATTAGGAGGGACCTTAGAAATGACCTGGTCCAACCCCCCTCATTATGTGACTCAAGAAACTGGGGTCTGGAGAAGGAAATAACTTTTTCAGGTTTGCCCAGTTAACAAGAAGCAGGGCCAGAATTCAGACACAACTTCTGATGCCAAACCCAATGCTCTTCCTACTCCATAGGACTGTTAATCAGATAGAAGGCATTTTGTAAGCTCTTAAGTCCTAAACCAGTGTCAGTTATAGACGTTGGTAAGGTTTCGTGGCCTGCTGGATAGAGAGCTGGCTTTAATAATAAAAATAGCTAACATTTGTACAGCTCTTACTATGGGCCGGGCACTGTGCTAAGCACTTTGCAGTTATGATCTCATTCGATCCTGACAGCAACCCTGGGAGGTAGGTGCTATCATCATCCCCATTTCACAGATGGTGAATTTGAGGCAGACAGAAGCTAAGTGACTCCAGGGTCACCACAGTTAGGACAGTATCTGGGGTCAAATTTGAACTCTATTCTTCCTGATGCTCTAGCCACTGCACCACTCAGCTCCTTTTGAGTAAGGAAAACCTGGATTCAAGTCCTGCTTATTTATACTGTTTCTGTTATTTGTGGCTTACATGTT
>CM053588.1:184900788-184917659 GCA_028646515.1 Pseudochirops corinnae | reverse complement strand
AGCAGATCTAAGAACCTGTGCTAGTAGCCGCCCTAGGTATGCTAGGGTGCTTGCTGTTACACCTCCTTCCTTCCTTCCTTCCTTCCTTCTTTCCTTCCTTCATTCCTTCCTTCCTTTCTTCCTTCCTTTTATTTCATTGGTATAGGAATTACAGGAATTACAGGAAACATTGGTACAGGAATTACAAATTACAGGAAACTCTGTGTAATGATGTAGATTAGTAATTGTTCTGCAACTTATAGTATTAGGTATTAATATATACATATATACATGCATATATAATATATGTATACACACATATATTACAATATATGTTATATTATTATAGTATAGACTGAAGACACTGAGAGGCATAACAGAGAGTTGGTCTTAGTGTCAGGAAGATCAGGGTTCAAATTGCTCCTCTGATACATTCTGGCTATACAAAAGAGATTGCTCTAACCATTCATACTGATAAAATAAATGAACACTGGACAAAAAGCATATGGTTTAGTACATAAATTTCCAAAGTGGGCAATATTGCCCCCTGGGGGACTCTGGAATCATCCAGGGGGGCAGTGGTAGTCTCATGTGAAATTGGGTTGGCATTGAATAAAAATAAGGGAATGGTGGAAGCATAAGGAAAGAAGAGAAGAAAAGAAAAATTTGAAGAATTGTATGTTTCCTCTGTCATGTAACAAAGTTAAAGTCATAGTGATTACATTATTTTCCAAATAAACACAGAAAATACAAAATATAGGTCAAGTCCACCAACAGGTCTTAACATGCAAGTGGTGGCAGATGAGCATGCCATACATTGTCAGGAAGTCCAGCATGAATCAACAGGAATATGTATGTATGAGTAACGATTTGTTTATAATACAATACCATATGGTTAGATGATGTAATATTGCATCATCAAAATTTCAGTGCAGGAAACGCCCCCTACAAATTTACAATACATTATTAAATTTAAAATGCAGCATTTAAAAAAAATTTTCCTAATTTTTAAAAATGATGCAATTTTAAAAAACTGTTAAAGGTTAAAGAAAATAGATTTCCACTGGGGTGCTAAGTAATTTTTTATTTGAAAAGGGGGTGGTAGGCCAAATAATTTTGGGAACCTCTGGTTTAGTATGTCTGGTCTAGGATCAAATCAAAGGATAGATAGCAAAGAGGACCTAGGAATATGAATTGGAACTGTGATTTCATTGACATAGGAAATTACTGGGTAAGGAAATTTCCTTTCCCAATATGTTAGGAGGATTATGGCCAGATTCAGTCTTTGACATATCCTGGGCAGATCACTTCACCTCTCAGTGCCCTAGGCAACTCTCTAAGACTCCAGAGTTGTAGAAAAGGTGGCCACCTACATTGGGAAAGGGAGTTTCTCCCTCCCAGAATTCCTGAACCCAGTTCAATTCCCATATACATATCTCTGTATGTGTCAATAGCTACTAACTTGAGCCTAGACTAGACAATGTACATTTTTTTATCCAGTACCATTTGCTTTTGCTATCTGGTTGACCAGATTAATCTCTTTTTGTAAAGCCGAAGATTTCATGGAGGAGGCTTTGTAGCAGCATTCCTGGTCTCTATGCAATCGCACAATATTACTTAGAAATAAAAGCAGTTAGAGAAGCTGTCAATAGGGAAATGTTCTTTTGTTTGTGTTATATGCAAGACATTTTCCCTTGCATTGGCCAATACCTTGGAGGAGCATGTCTCCCTGTTTTACACATTGTTCCACGTCGGCAGATCTTTGAACAAAGTTATCTCCAGTGCCGCATCAGTCATTAAGTATTATATAATTTTAATTCATGAATCAATCATGCATGAAATCTTGTTTGAGGTGAGTCTTCAAGGTTGCATTTTGTTCTGCTGAGTTAGTTTTTAAAAACACATGTGCAAAATGCATAATGTTGATATTCTAGGCACCTTTCAATCAATTGCGATTATAAAGAGGTACTCTAGAAAGTCATTTTGTGAAGGCATGTCTGTTCTCTGTAAAGGATGGCCTTGATGCGTGCGCAGATTATTCTCAGAAAGATTTTATAGAGATGAGATGGTAGGCATATGGGTTGGTAATTGCTGATGCCTTCTCAGTTGCCTTGTTGGTTTGTTTTGTTTTGTTTTGTTAAATCACTGTCCCCAAACTTTTCTATTCTTTTGGAATTTTCTTTCTTTTTGAGATACCTTGAAGACTGATCCCAGAATGCCTTTAAAATTCTGTATCCTCAAGCATGATGAATTCCCCCTCTATTTGTCTCACACATAGGTTAAAAAAAATAAACTTAGGAAGCACAATATGGCAGAGTTGGATCTAGACAGCAGCTCTTCAAAAAAAATGTCAGAGAGTCTTAGGGGACAAACTCAAAAGTAGTCAGAAGTATGATGAGGCAGCCAAGAAGGCTAAGTAAGGGTAGTGTTAAGCTGCCTGAAGAGAGGTTTAGAATTCCAGAATGAATAGGGAGAGAAGACATAAGAGGGACATGATAGCTCCTTTCAGTTATTTGGAGGGTTGTCACATAGAAGAAGATACTTGTTACCAGAGGACAGAACTAAGAGCACCTGAGAAGAGAAATTGCAAAGAAAGAAATTTAGATTTGGTGTAAGGAAAACATTTCTTAACAGTTAAAGTGATTAAAAAGTGGAATAGGCTGCTCTTGGTGGTAGGTGCTCCTTTTCACTAGAGGTTTTCAGGAAAAAGCTTTTGTTGAGTATGTTGTAGAAATGACTCTTCATCATGGATTGAATGAGAAGACTTCTAAGATCTCTTCCAACTCTGAGATTCTGTGACTCTTGAACACTATTTGCAAGTACTGCCTTGGGTTCTGAAGTAGATGGTAAAATCTAAATGTGGTTATTCCATTTCTGTTACTGATGAGAACAGGTCATCATTAAAAGCACCAGCATATCTGTTCCATTTTGGATTGGTTTGTTCTCCTTCTGGTTTCATCTACATTTCCCCTCCCCACCCCCCTTTTGGAAATGATTTCACCTTGCTACATCTTGTGCAAAGCTCTCCATGGGCTAATTTTTTCTCAAATTTTGGGACTATTTTTTGAGGTGGTATTTTGGGGAGTGTTCACTAGTTTACTCCATCATACTTTGGAAATACATTCCTCTTCTAATCTGGTGTTACTTTTGGCTGCCATTTCTCTCTATTTGGCAAAGAAATCTAGGATTTGAGGACAAGGTCAGTTTCTGGGATCTTTTAGGCTTTTCATAGTGGTGACTATTTTTATCACTTAGAGAAATTGTGATAGTCAATATCTTTACTTTTATCCATTTCCCACTTTTTCAGTCAATACCTTGTTCAAACAAATCGCATCGAAGGGTCTTTTCATCTGTTGTTTGTTTTTCTTGTTTTATATTGATCCTTTTGTTTGATTTGGTGTTGATTTTGATCTTTGCTCTAAGCAGTCCATGAACTGCCTGCACATAGCTGCTTCTGACCTGGTTACTACATGTGTAATAGGCAATTTCCTGTCTGAAAAGATGGAGTCAATGTTACCTTTCAAGATGTTTCCCAAGTTTTAACATGTCCAGTAGCTACTGATTCTTTTTATTGAGGAAAGCACAAATGACATGCCAGTTTGGGGCTTCCAGGCAGTCCACAAGACTTTAGCCTTTTTCATTTCTTGACTCCAGTGTGGTTTTTGACACTCTGCTAGAGAGACACTTTTGTGTTATCATTGAGTATCCAGACCTTTGTTAAGATCCAGTTTGAAGTATCCAGTTTGGGGCTTCCAGGCAGTCCACAAGACTTTAGCCTTTTTCATTTCTTGACTCCAGTGTGGTTTTTGACACTCTGCTAGAGAGACACTTTTGTGTTATCATTGAGTATCCAGACCTTTGTTAAGATCCAGTCTGAAGTATCCTATTAAGTTCTTAGAGCTCCATCTTTTGCAAAGATGTTAGTGTCTCAGTTAATATTAATTTTATAGAAATTTTTTGCTTATTCTCATCTTGGACATTTAAGATGAGATGCCCAAGTGTTCTATGAAATGATAAAATTTGATGTAATTTATTAAGCATCAACCATGTAGAGAGTTCCATGCCCTATCATAGAGGAAGATAAAACTTTTAGATAAGACATACTCCCTGCTGTAAAAGGGCTTCGAGTGTAGTATGGAGATTAGAGGGATATACAAAGAACCATAGTATATGATATTATGTGGGTAATACATTTGAGACATGAAAAAAATAAGCACTATGTGAGGTCCAAAGGGGATTAGGTCATCCTAACAGGAAGGATCAAGGAAGTCTTCATGGAGGTTCAAAAGATCATACATTTGGAACAGTATGGGATCTTTAGGCCATCAAATCCAACATCCTCATTGACAGATAAAGAAACCAAGTCAGTCTGTCAAATAGCATTTTTAAAATTAAATTTTATTGTGTTGTCGTCAATTCTATTTATCTTTATCAATTAGCATTTATTTAGCACCTACTGTTTGTCAGGCATTGTGCCGAGTACTGTGGCTGCAAAGAAAGGGAAAAGATATCTCTACTTTCAAGGAGCTCACAGTCCAATAGAGTAGAGCTTGCAAACAAACAAGATACCATACAAACAAGATATAGTCAGGATAAATTGTGGGTACTCTCAGGAGAGATAGCACTAATGATGAGAGGACTGGTTAAGGCTTGTGGCAGAAGGTGAGACTTTAGCTGACACTGGAAGGAAGCCAGGGAAGGTAACAGGCAGAAATGAAAAGGGAAGGATTAAAAGGCATGGGAGACAACCAGTGAAAATACTCAGAGTGGGAGATAGTGTCTTTTGTGAGGAATGGCAAAGAGGCTGGTGTCACTGGATTTCAGAATAGGTGAAAAGAGTACTGAATAAGGAGACTGGAAAAGTAGGAATGGGGGTAAATGATGAAGAACTTTAAAAGCCAAACGGTCTTTTAGACTTGGTCCTAGAGTCAAAGGAACCCTTGGAGTTTGTGGAATAGGAGGTAAAATGGTCAGACCTGCACTTTAGGAAGCTCAGTCTGACAGTTGAATGAAAGATGGACAGATGGGAGGAGAGACTTGAGCCAGACAGACCAACCAGAAGGCCATTGTAATGGTTTAGACATGAGGTGATGAGGTAGAAGATGATAGGAAGAAGTCAAGTATGGGGCTTGATAAGGCAAGATCTTTGATAGGATAAGGGGACAAGGATTAAGAGAAGAAGGTGGTGTAGAGTTATACTGATTTACCAAGAAAACAAGGAGAAAGTAAGAGAATGTAGCCAGTGCAGAGGCAATGGCCTGGGGAAGAATTGAACATAAACATTCTACTACCTTTCCCAAAGTGGGGGTGGGTGGGAGGATTTTAGTCAGTCTTTTAAAAATGAGTAAAAATTCAACGGGCAAAGACGGAGACAAGAAACACCCCAGACACAAGGAACAGCTTACGTAGATATGTATCAGCAAGCACCCTAGTATGCCCAGGATGGCAGCTAGCACAGGTTCTTAGATCTGCTTTCCTAAAGGAAAGCAACTCAAAATGGGTTAAAAATCTTACTTTAATCAGTCAAACATATATCATTTACCTAGTTAAGGGGAAAAAAGTCAGCACCCTGAACTTCAGAGAATACAAACAGAAGTTATAGGCAGAAGTTACAAGCAGACAAAGAAATAGATCAGCAGATGGGCTTCCAGTTGTCCGACCATTACATCCATACCTAGTTAGTTACTAGAGAGAGAAGCACCCACATCTGGGTTTTCAAAGCTGGGGGGCTCAATGGCTTTCCAGAGTCTCGTCTGGCCAAATCACACAACTCTTTCTAAAGTGAGCCCCAAAGCAAAAACTCACATCAGGGTATATATAGCTTTCTTCTGGATCGGAGAATGTCACAGCCCTCTTGACCCATTGCCCAATCACAAAGTAATAAGGTCTGGGCATTCCTGAAGAACAAGCCTCCCGCCACAGGCTCCATGTGACCACATTCACCCTATTAGGAGGCAGAGTATATTTTAAAATCAGGGAAAGTTCTCAGAGCCACTTAAGCCACTTAGGCCTAGGGGCAGGGAAGATCTTCAGATTCCCATAACAAGATACATAGAGGTGGAAAAGTGGAGGGTACAGTCAGGGAACAAAGACTAAGTAATTCAGTTTTGCTCTAGTGTCAAGTGGATGGCAGGGTAGAGAATAACAGAGCTGTAATGCATGAGGTAAATGCTGGGGCTTGAATGCTGGGAAAAGGGATTTTTTAAAAGATCAATTGGTAGATAATAGGGAGCTGTCGTAGATTTTTGAGCAGAGAATGCCATGACCAGATCTATATAGAAAGATCTATCTGACAGTGACGTAGAAGGCGAATTAGAGGAGGGAGAGAGTAAAATTAGGAAGACCTGTCAGGAAGCTATTGCTATAGTTCAGGTAAATAGTTATGTCATAGAAATGGGAAAGAGAGGAGGGAAAAGGTGTAAAGGATATTGCAGAGAAAGAATAATCAGGATTTAGTAACTGACTGGATATAACAAGAGAAAGTGAGTGAGAAGGAGAGAGGGAGAGGAAAAGAGAGAGGGAGAGAGAGAGAAAGAGAGAGAGAGAGAGAGACAGAGACAGAGAGACAGAGAGAGATAGAGAGAGAGATGGAACAATCTCTTTTCTGTACTCAATTAGACTGGTACTAAAGCAGTAGACTCATGGTCTATTTCCAGGTCCATACTCTTTCCAGCCTAGGTAGAACTCGCCAGAGCTTACTCTTTGCTAACATAATCTGTAAGAATGCAGGGTCACTTTCACAACAAAATGAATCACTGGAGCAAGATGGGAATGGAGAAGTATTAAGTCCTGATGTGATAAGATAACTTAACAATATAAAATCATATACAACCAGCTCTATCTTCATTTAAAGAAAACAAGTACAATAGAGTCAGAGGAGAGAGAGATTGCCCTGGGCTGGAATGCTAAAGAAGACTTCACAGAAAAAGTGAGAAAAGAGCTGGGACTTGAAGAAAGAGGAAAGGGAACCATATGTATAACTATATATATGTATATATATGTATACATATATATGCTATATATGTATAAAACATTGATAATGGCTCTTTTGGTGATTCAGAAACCATCAGTTGGGGAATGGTTTATCAAATTATGGTGTATGAATACAATGCAATACTATTATACTGAAAGAAATAATTAATGTGATGGTTTTTGAGAAACCTGGGAAGATTTGTATGAACTGATGCAGAGTAGAATCAAGACAACCATTTACACAGTAGTAACAATATTAAAAAGACAAACAACTTTGAGAGATTTAAGGACTCTGATCAGTGTAGTGATCAGCCACCATTCCAGAGGGCCTGTGATGAAACATATTACCCAGAGGTGGTGCTCTGGGGTACAGTTGGAACATATATTCTTTGGACATCACCACAGTGGGGATTTGTTTTGTTTGACTATGTGTATTGGTCCCAAAGTTTTATTTTTCTTTCTCTTTTAATGGGAGGAGGGAAGGTGGGAGTGAGAGAAAGTGGATTTTTGCTAAATGGGAAAAAAAATACTTAAAAAAATAAAAGAAGGATTTGTCTAGGCAGAGAGCATGAGATGGGCATTTTAGGGAAGGGCAGGCGACACCTAGAAGAAGGCCTTGAGGAAAGGATGCTCATAACCTTTTTTGTGAGATAGTGAACAGATTGCTACAAAGTAATTGGAAGTAAGGCTGGAAATAGCAGGGGAAACAGGTTCTCAAAAGCATGCATTTTTAAGGGACTTGGGCAGCATCTATTTACAGGGAAGGCTATATAGTTCCGCAGAGCCATAACTATCTGAAACAGCACCTGGGGCCAATTCAGTTGAGGGGGAGAACACAGGATCACAGCTGAAGTGTTCTTTACTTGGGAGCGGTGATTGACCCCTCTGAGTCCCTACAGAAGAGTGGCTCACAACACCTGCGAAGGACCATTACTTTTGAGAGTAGGAGTGTATAATTAGGGAGGTAAGAAGATGTGGAAGTGAGGCTCCTAGTGAGGAAACAGTCACCTCCTTTCTCCCATGCCTTGCCTTAGTCCAGAGCTCCAGGCTAGTTATCACACATATTTCTCCATTAGAGTGTAAGCGCCCTAAGAGCGAGGACACTCTTTTCTTTTTGTTCCTTGTGCTTAACACAATGTCTGGTAAGTAATAAGCACTTAATAAATACTTGTTGATTGATTGATGGCTTAATTACACATTCACCTTATTAGCCACTTAAGACATATCCAACTATTTGGTAATACCCTGTTAGTGGTTAGGATATGTTAATGTATGTATTTATAGATTCAGTTTTCTGATGTCTAGCATTCTATTCACTTTGCCACTTAGCTGGAGGACAACTATTCTCCTTATTCTTTTAGCTATCAAATTCCATTCAGCTCAATATAACATTTATTAAACACCCATTATGCATAAGACTTTGAGCTTGGGATATAGAAATGAAAAAACAACACAGTCTCAGACTCAAGGAGTTGGACATCTGTTAAAATTTAATCTTCTAGTACCTGAAGACAGCCATCATTGCCCCCTGCAAGTCTTCTGTAGGCTGAACATGCTCAGTTACCCTGTGTGACCCTCACATCATGTATCCAAGGCCATTCACCATCCTGGCTGCTTTTCTCTGGATTTTCTGTGCAACACGAAAATGTGGTTCCCAGAATTGAACTCAATATTCCAAATAGGTTCTGACTAGGTCAAAGTACAGCGGCACAAATACTTAATCATTACCAGATGCTCTACCTTTCTTATTATAGTCCAAGACCACTTTGGCTTTAATATGTAAAGATGGAAGAGATGTTCATGTACAGAGCTATGAAGACTACTGATTTCAAGCCTAGGGGCCTAGCACTGTGCCATCAAGGCAGAGGGCACAGGAGTTACCAAGTGTTTCTCAGGTTATTCTCATTGTGTCTACACAAAACCAAGCTGCTCCCAAACACCCCAAACTTGCATTCCTAATTTGTATAACTCTAGAGGAAAAACAAACATCCGTATTCTTGTCTCCTTTGTTTCAGTTTTCCACCAAATATTTAAGATGTAGATATAACATATAATACACGTGAAAAACCTTCTGAATTGGGGGGAAGGCTTTGCAAGAGGAGTAAGTCTTACCAATTCTCCCCAGATGGGAACTCGAATGCTCAAAGGTTCAAAGAACCTTCCTTGTACTCCCAGCTACATGGGGAAAGCTTGGAAACAGTGACATGCTCTAGGTGACTTGATGTAATGACCTATGTAAGAGCAAGGCCAACACCCGCCCAAGCTGTCAGAATTCACACCAAAGGAAATGAAGAAATGTGCAGAGAGAGGAAAGGCTACAGGTATCAAGCGGGAAATGTGCTAAGACCAAAAGCATGCCCTTTTTTGAGGGGAAGGGACTGAATCTGGGTTCAGAGGAATAGAATCTGAGACACATGGCTTTGGAATACATTTCTCAGTCTCTATCTCTTTCATGTGACTTGTATTTCCCCCTCAAATTAAGTTTTATAATTTTTTTCTAATTAACATGCATTTATTTTCTCTCCCTCTGCCTCCTGGCTCCTCCCCATTGGATAAAAATGAAAGAAAAAAATGGAACCCTCCTAACCAATATGCATGGTCTTGCAAAACAAATTCCCACATTGGCCATATTCAATAATGCATGCCTCATTCTACCTCTTTAGTCTGTCATCTCTCTGGGAGGAGGTAGGTAGCATACTTCATCTTTGCTCCATCAAGGTTCACCATTGCACTCATCAGAGTTCTTAAGTCTTTCAAAGTTGTTTTTCTTTATGTCATTGTATAAATTATTCTCCTATTTCTGCTCACTTTACTCTGTGTCAGCTTATAGAGCTCTTCCCAGTTCCCTCTGAAATTGTCAATTTCATTTTTTCTTATGGTACAATGATATTTCATTACATTCACATACCATGATCTGTTTAGCTGGGTGCCACTTTAGTTTCTAGTTTGGGGCTATTATGAAAACATACCCACACAGACATACGTATACATATACACACATATGTATATGCATGTATATACAAACATATATATGAATATATATATATATATATACACACATATTTGTACAAATGGATCCTTTTCTTCTTTCTTTGCAATTTCTGTTCTCCAGTCATTAAAACTGGCTGGAGTGGCTATCATTCTTAGAAATGTAAGACAGAAACCCACAAAAGCCAACACTTCATATTTTCATATACAGTCCTCTCCTACATGAAAAAAAATGCAGCACCCAATGGTTCCAATGATTTTTCACGACAATATTCACAAATAAAAGAGGCGATTTTAACTTTGATATGGGGCATGATTTGAAAACCAGATCTTGAAAAACAATTAATAAGTGAATGTTAAGGAGTAAAAGTTCATTGAGGTAGCAGCAGTAGGAAATGTTTCTCTTCCATCAAAGCAGTGCTTGGGAACTATTGGGAGGTGCTGCATTTTTTCAAGTTTCTGATCCTGGGCAATGAGTAACACACTAAAGTTTAGTAACATACTAAAAATGACATATAGCTATTTAAAAAGAGATTCAATGAGATGCTGAAGTGGTATTCTGCAGGAGAGGACCTGGGCTTTGTGATTCAAAGAGTTCTGGTGGTTGGCTGTTTTCTGATGTGATTTGCCTTCTTTGATTTCATCAAGGTAGAGTTCCCAATTGCCACCTCTCAGGCTGAGAGAGGCTGTTGGAGCATTTATGACTAGTGATATGGCTCCAGCAGAGTCAAATTTAGTGGGGAGATAAGGCTGGCCTACCGGATCAGGGTCATTTCCTTTTACACAGTGAATTCTGGAGCATAAATGTGTCAGACACCTGTACTACAGACCACAAGGAATTGAAGGAGCTAACCCACTGCTGTGGCTGAAATCAGTCCTGAGGTGCGTGGGGGCAGGGGATTAGAGCCACAGAAAGTCAGAATTAGGAGATCATCTCTTTCAGTCCCCATCTGATTGAGGAGGTAACCCAAGGCCAGAATGCAGACCCAAAAGAGGGCTAGCAGCAAAACCAGGGTCAGGTAGATATCAGTTGTTATTTATATCCCATTTAACATTTGTTTATAGCCTGTCTTTGCATTTGTCCCTATTTTAAAATTCTTTTTCCCAATGAGATTATAATAACCTTGAGGGTAGGTCCCAAGAAGTACATATATGTGTAGGTTTACACATACAAATACACAGACATACAAAAGATCATAGGAGCCTTCAGAAGTAATGGACAGAGGGCCAGCTTTGGAAGCAGGAAGACTTAGGTTCGGGTCTGCCTCTGACATATACTAGCTGTGTGAGCATGTTAAGTCACTAAATTTCTTAGTATCCTAGGCAACATTAAGTTATAGATGATTTATGGTACTATACTGGTGGAAGGAGTTTCCACACTGAGAGTTACCTAAATAATGAAATATCGTGTCTAGATTTGGTGAAAAAAACCCACAAAAGTCTGTGTGTATGTATGTATGTATATATGTATGTATACCACATGCAAATAACATTCAGACATCTCTTTTTATTCCCTTTAGTATAATTTAGTTCTGGGTGTATATATTCATTCATTTGTTTTATGAACATTTTTTGAACTTGTATTGTGTGCAAGACCCTCTGCTAGGATCTGAAGCAGAATATGAAGTATCAGGACCCTGTTCTCAATTTTAGAGTCTGGTAGGGGATGTAAATCCTACACTGTAAACATTTAAATAATGGTAATACTTTACATTTCTGTAAAGTTTCTAGTTTTCCAAGTGCTTCTTCACATAATATCTCATTACATTTGGTCCTTCCAGCATCCCTAGGAAGTTAATGGGGCAGCTGTTACTGGCCCCATTGTATAAAAGCAGAAACACGGTTCCAGAAAGTTTGAAGTGATTTGTAGGAGATCACATGACTAATGCATGGCAGTGGGGCCTAGAATCCAAATCTTTTTGATCCTAGGCTAGTGCTCTTTTTCCTATTACATAACAATACAGATCAATGATTCAACTGATGTTATAGGGCAGGATATAATCAATTTCCTAATTCATTTATTCATTCAATAAATATTAATTAGGTTCAAGGAACTGTTTGATGATATGTTTCTGAGGATTCCAGGATGAATTAGATAAAACACTGACCCATCCAGCAGAGGAGAGCAGGCACGTCTCTATATGACTATAGTGTACCACAAGATAAGTACTAAGTGAATGGTACAAAATACTGAGTTAAATCAGAGTGGGAATAGGGGTCTTCGGGTTAAGATGTTGGAGGGCCAGGAAAGCCTTTGTTGGGTGGGTGGCATTTGAACTGGTTTCTATTGCATGGATCAGATTTCAACAAGCAAAGATGTGGAAAAGGCCTCCCAGCTAGAGTAGGGGAAGAATATGGCCTGTTCAGAAGACAGGGACTAGTGTAATTAAAGGAAGGGGTAAGTGAAGGGAAGTAATGGGAGCTGAAGAAAAGGCTCTGAGTGCCAAACTAAGGCATTCAGACTTTGTTAATTAGGGAATGAAGAACCATTAAAAGATTTTTAGTGGGAATCATGTGCCCAAAGATAAGGAGGCAACACAGCACAGTGGACTGAGTGCTCAATTTGTTGTTCAGTCGTTTTGTTGTGTCCAAGTGTTTGTGACCACATGGACCATACTGCCCATGGAGTTTTTCTGCAAACATATGGAATGGTTTGCCATTTCCTTCTCCAGTGAGCACTGAATATGGAGTCACAAAGCCTGGGTTTGAATCCTGACTCTATCACTTGTGATCTGTTACCATGTGCCCCTGAGCAAATAACTTCTCTGGGCCTCAATTTTCTTACTTACTAAATCAGGGACTTAGACCAGATAATTTTCGAGGTCTCTTCTATTTCAGTTTAGATTTCTGTGATTTTAAGCTTTGAAGTTCACCTATCCAAACCTCCCTCATTTGCAGGTGAGGTCTAGAGATTTGTCCCAGGTCACACAAGTAGCAAGTGGAAGAGACAAGATTTGAACCCATATCCCCCAACTCCAAATCCAGAGTTCTTTCCACCCCCACTCCACTCTCTCTGTGATCAAAACAGTGCTTTAGGAAGATTAATTTGGGTCCTTAGTTAAATACTTGATTGATTGCTTGAACATATGGGCACACAGAGGCAGGCACACACAAATACTCATACTGTAGTAAGAATGTTCTGTCATTATGTAAAATCGTATTGCTTCCCCGGTGACTCTTGCATTTAATTTATTCCTAACTTTCCAAGGAGCAAAGTTCCCTGCCTGAATCCTGGTAAAAAAGGGACCTGAGACATGTTAGCCTCAAACTGTGGCAGTTGTTTTTCTCTTGAGAGTAGAGGAAAATATCCTCGCAACAAACCATTTTATCATTGTACAATCCCATTTGTGATAAGAGGAATTCCTTAGGGCTTACTGTGAATTGGGGACATGAACAGCCGTTCTGTGGGCTAAATCAGCTAAAACAGAGCCTTAGTAGATTCTAAGTCACATTAGGCAATTACATTCTTATCTCAGAGAAATAATGCTTCCTGGATTTGCTCTCATTTCTGCTGGTTCAGAGAGGCTAATGCCCGATTAAGATGTTTTGGCCCTTCCGTACGATAAACCTATGTACTGGATTGGATTGGCCACATTCTGCACATGGAAAATTACTTTACAATGGAGATAAACAGTTGAATTTCCTTAAGCCCAAAGGGCAAACCCTCCCAAACAGCTCTTGGAATCTGGAAAGCACAAATGTCTCATATGAGAGTTTGATAACGGGTTGCAGTGACCACACTGATTTGGGTGCAACCAATCAAACCTTTTCCCTTGTTCTTTCATGGAGAATATCATGCAAGAAAGAAAGGCATCGATTGGCAATTTCAGAATTCTTCTCAACTCAATAAACACGTTTTGGGTTGTACCTGTGTTCTTGGCATCATGCTAGGTGCTATGGGAACATATTTGAGATGACAAGTGTGAGAACTGTGGCTCTCATTTATAAAAGACTTTTAATGTTTGCAACGCATGTTATATCCTCTTATACATTTGAACCTCACAGTGTTATCGTGCGGCATATATAATGAATACCATTTCCATTTTACAAATGAGGAAACCAAGGCTAAGAGGTTTGTTTACCCAAGGTCCTATAATTAATGACTCTTGAAATCAAGAGCTGCACCCAGGTCTTCCTTACTCCAAACCCAACACTACTTCTATTCTAGAAAGAAAAAAAGGGATTAGACTGTTGAGATGTGTGTCCTAGTCCCAACTCACTTTGTGACCTTAGACAAGTTGCTTCTGGGTCTTGGTTTTTCCTATCTATAAAATGAGAGAGGTTGGGCTAAATGAGCTCCAAAGGATCCTTTCAGATCAAATACACAATACTATATGCACCTCTATGCCATATCAAGAGAACTCAGACAGGAAATGCTACTGTAGCTTATTGAAACTGGAGAAGTTGTACTAGGGAAGTCAATGAAAGCTCTGTGGAAGAAAAGCAAACTGATCTTGGTTTTGATGGAAAGAATCTCAAATGGAAGAAAAAAAGGGATAATGTTCCAGGTATGGGAAAAATACATTAGCAAGAATGTAGAGAAGGAACATGTTTAGGGAACAGCAAAGAGACTGACCTGACTGGAACATATCATTTGTATATTTCAATCCAATTAAACAACAAAATTTTGTGCTAGACTTGAGTTGGTGGTATATAAAAGTAGATAATAAAATTAAAATTAAATAAAATTAGATAAAATTTAACAAATCAGATAATGAATGAAAAGTGCTTTTTATACCTTAAAGTGCTGTATAAATGCTAGCTATAACTATAGAGAAATAATTTCTGCTTTCACAGAAATCACCTCTTTATGATGACAGAGTAAATGAGTATGGATGGCTAAGCTTTCCTCCAGTAAGGATGAAAAAAAGAACACCAATTTGACTTGTGATCAAGAATTCTAAAGAGAAACTCCATTAAGTTCATTTTCCACCCCAGGTCCACATAAAGAGACTACTAGAAGCCTGAAGACATTAGGGAAGAAGTCTAGCCAGAAAGGCCCAGCCTGAGAGGAGAGTGTACAAAAGTCTTTAAACTCACAGATCAGTGTGATCCAGGGAAAACTGGACCCTCCAGTGTTTATCTGATAATGTATCCAGGATTGAAATCTGTGGCACTAAGATCTACAATGAGCAATGATCCTCTCCAGAGATCCTTGAAAAAACACCATCTTCACTACCTAGAGAAAGTAGAGCCAGGACCTCAAATAATACAGGTCAGGATCAAACAAGGTTTCACCATTCAGAAGCATGAAAGTCTGACCCTGACACAAAGTTTCAATTGAAGAAATCTCGAAAATGAATAAACAGAGAAAATACTGGTGATAAAGAAATATAGAACCAGGCATTCCTAAGAAACAAACCCAGAAGAAGAGGATAACTTCAAAATATATACAATGGGCCAAAAGACTCCAGCTTCTGGGATAAGAACTCACTATTTGACAAAAACTGCTGGGAAAACTGGAAAATAGTATGGCAGAAACTGGGCATAGGCCAACATCTTACACTGCATACCAAAATAAAGTCCAAATGAGTACACAATTTAGATCTAAAGGCTGATACTACAAGCAAATTAGGAGATCAATGAATAGTTTGCCTGTCAGATTTATGGAGAACAGAGGAATTTATGATCAAACAAGAGATAGAGATCATTGTGTATGCAAAATGGATAATTTTGATTACATTAAATTGAAAAATTTTTGCACAAACAAAAACAATGCAATCAAAATTAAGAGGGAAGCAGAAAACTGGGAAAGAATTTTTACAACCAATATCCCTGATAAAGGTCTTATTTCTAAAATATATAGCAAAATGAGTCAAATTTATAAGAATACAAGTCATAGGATATAAACAGGCAGTTTTCAGAGGAAGAAATTAAAGATATCTATAATCATATGAAAAAATGCTCTAAATTACTATTAATTGGAGAAATGCAAATCAAAACAACTCTTATGTACCACATCACACCTATCAGATTGGCTAACATGACAAAACAGCATAATGAATAACATTTTCATTTTACAAATGAGGAAACCAAGGCTAAGAGGTTTGTTTACTCAAGGTCCTATAATTAATAACTCTTGAAATCAAGAGCTGCACCCAGGTCTTCCTTGCTCCAAACCCAACATTTATAAATGCTGGAGAAGATATGGGAAAATTAGAAGACTAATGCATTGTTGGTGGAGTTGTAAACTGATCCAACCTTTCTGGATAGCAATTTGGACCTATAACCAAAGGCCTATAAAAATGTACATACTCTTTGACCCAGAAATACCACTTCCAGGGTTATATCCTAAAGAGATTTAAAAAAAGTAGGGAAAGGACCCACATGTATATTTATACCAGTTCTTTTTGTGGTGAACAAGAACTGGACATTGAGGGACTGCCCATCAGTTGGGGAATGCCTGAACAAGTTGTGATATATGAATGTAAGGGAATGTGATTGTGCTATAAGAAGTGATGAGCAGGGAGACTTCAGAAAAACCTCTAAAGACTTATATGAATTGATGCTGAGTGAAGTGAGCAGAACCAGGAGAGTGTTGTACACAGTAACAATCTAACTTTGATAGACTTATCTCTTCTTATCAATGCAAGGATCTAAGATAACTCCAAAAGACTCATGATGGACAATGTGTCCCACATCCAGAAAAAAACTATGGAGTCTGAATTCAGATAGAAGCATATTGTTTTCCCTCTTTTTTTGTTTCTTCTTTCTCATGGTTTCTCCCATTGGTTCTAATTCTTCTTTATAATATGACTACTGTGAAAATAGGTTTAATATGAATATATGTGTAGAACCTATATAAAATTTCATGCTGTCTTGAGGTGTGGGGAGAGGAGAGATGGGGAGAAAATTTAGAAATCAAAATCTATGGAAGTGAATGTTGACAACTAAAAATAAATAAGTTTATTTTATATATATATATATATATA
>CM053588.1:184840440-184900288 GCA_028646515.1 Pseudochirops corinnae | reverse complement strand
CTGATAAACTGACTCGCACAGCTATAAGACAACTTTACAAGTCTCAGGATGGAAGGAGATATCTACATTCAGAGAAAGATCTAGAAAGAACAGAGTTTAAATGGAGACTGAAGCAATCTACATGCTATCATTCTTTTCCACGTTTGGTTTTGTTTCTTTTTTTCCCATTGTTCACTCCAGTGGTTACAACCCTTCTATACAACCAGACTATTGCACAATGTGAAAGTATTTGCAGATCCTATACATGATTGCATGCCACCATGGTGGGGGAGGGGAGGAAAGGAGGAGAGAAAATTTGAAACTCAAGGGATTGTGGAACTGAATCTTGTAAACTAAAAGTAAATAAACAAGTCAATGAAAAAAAAAGAGTAGAGGATTTAGAATATGACTGTCATATGATTGTAGTCACTGATCTTGATCCTAGAGAAGAATTGAGGAAATGTACCACCCTTCTCTTGCTGGCGAGGAGGGGCACTATGTATATGGAGTACTGCATATGTTTCTTGATGTGATGACTGTTTTGGTTGATTCTGCTTGGCTGCCTTTTTTGTTTGTTTCAAAGGAAGACTGGGGGTGAGAGGATGGGGAGAGATAGTTATCTGGAAATGACAATGACGCAATAACAGAATGTATCAATAAAACTTTAGAAAACAAACAAAAGAGGGTAAAAGCTATGTGAATAGCAATGCTAAAGTAAATGCTATGTGGAAATCCAGTTTTTGATGGAACTTTATATGGTTCCTATAACCGTCTATGGATATCCTTTGTTGAATTTGCTGAATTGTTGTTGCTACTATGATTTCTTCAAGTTGGATCTTTTGGCTTGGGTCTCTCAAGTCTTTCAGGGTCTTCTTGGGCAGTTGTTGCACCAATACACCAGACACTTCCCCCTTCCAAACTGCTAGGCACATCAACTGGTGTTATTCTGAGGACCTCCTTTTTCATCAGTGTTGGCTTTACACATGAGCAGAGTAGTGCTATGATCTCAGGGTATCCAGAGAGGAACACCTGTTACCCTAAATCATAACTCTCCCAAATAATTCATATACCCTTTATTTGTTAATAGAGAATAAAATCTTGGTCAAGCTTCTAATGTCAATTCCTCTGGGAGAGGAAGCACAGAGCTTTTTATGGATGCTGAAATGTCAGTAACTTATTGGCAGAAACTAAGGGTCTATTCTGATAAGGGGGAAACAAGAATGGGGTGTGCCTTACATTGCCCTCTTATTTCCAAACCCTAATGGAGACCCCTTCTATCTTCTTAGCCTTCCCTTGTGTCTAGTCAATTAGTATCTATCATAGTAAATCCAATTCAACCTAGTCTCAATCCTGCCCCAAGATCTTGTGAACTTGTGTATACCAGTGTATACTCCATAGTCTCATGTCTATCTGTAGATAAGTAAATATGTAGACACCTCAATCAAACCACATTTATTTATAGTTTCCCAGGCAATGGACGTTAGGAAAGGTCTATATTTTTTCTTTCACATAGGTTTAATTTTTCATATCACTGAACACTATATCAAGTGCAGTTGGAGTTCAATAAATATTTGGACCCAAATCAAATTGATTTCTTTCTTCTTTGACATGCTAGAGAACATTGCAGTCTGACCAACTTCCTACCTGTGCAAGCTTGTGTGAGACATTTAACTTCTCTGGGGTCAGTTTTCTTATCCTCCATATTAACTAATGGTTTATTTTACTTTTAGTCTTTTTTGGGGGGATGGAAGGGGAATAGCTCACTTTTATCTATCAACTCAATGGGGTTTTTTTGTTTTAAATTTCACTTAAATCATCTTTGACTTACAGAATTTCTATTTTTTGAGTTTATTTGGAAGTTTTTAATTTGTAGATTTTCTAATTACTTTAATTCTATGCCCAGTTCACCAATCTCTCCATTTTCCTTTTTGTCCATGAAAGTATTTATAGATATACAAGATTTTAAGGTCTTTCCAGTTCAAAAATCTATGATGTTATGATCAATTTATTCCTAACTCTTCCACTTGTTAATCCTGTACCATCCTCCATTATTGTGTATTTTTAAAACATCCTTTGTTTCTTTATCTGTAAACATGCCACCCTTGATGGAATATATTTCTGCCTTATTTTTGTATTTGTATCCCCAGAGCCTAGAACAGTGTCTGGCTCATAGTAATTGCTTAATAAATACTGATTGGTATTCCCAAGACACAAGTTCTGAGTACATCACTCCCCTGCTCAAGAATTTTCAATGGTTTCCTATTGCTTCTAGAATAAAATACATTTTGGCATTTACAGCCCTTCAAAGTCTAGCCCCAAGTAATTTTTGTAGACTGATTTGCTATTATTCTCTCTTTTATACTTGATGTTTTAACTATACTGATTTAATTGCCTCTTCCCTACATAGGACATCTTTTGCCTCCATGCCTTTGTATAAGTTATCCCCAGTGCTTGGAATGCTCTCTCTTCTCATCTCTTACAATCCCAAGTTCCCTTCAAGACTCAACTCAGGTAATTCCCCCTTACTTTTTCTTCCTTCGTCCTTTCCTTCTGTTTGCTTTCTATATGTCTCTGTCTCTCTCTCTCCCCCCCAAATTAGCAAGTGATTTGTCTGTTTCGTTGGTCTTGGGGGAGGGAATAGCTCAATTTTATTTATCAACTCACAATTTTTTGTTTTTAATTTTTATTTGCAGAATTTCTTTTTCACTTTTATTTGACAACTTTTAATTTGCTGATTTTCTAATTATCATAGGTGTATACTCAATTCTTTTTTTCTTTTCTTTTTTTGTAAATGAAAATATTTATAGATATAAAATTTCCTCTAAGGATTAATTTAGTTGTATCACAAAATTTTTGGCATCATCTAATTTTTTCTTTGATAATATTATTTATTATTTTATGACTTTTTCTTTGATTCATTTATTCTTTAGGATTGTATTATTTAGTCTCTTTAAATCTCAATCCTTTCTGGAATTATACCTATTGATTGTAATTTTAAGGTTTAATAGTTTTGGCTTTTTCATATGTCTATGGGTGTTTTATCACATGGCTAATTTTTGTAAATGTCCTATACAGAGCTGAGTATATGTATATTCTCTATGATTTCCCTTCAGTAATTAGCAGAGGTCTATCATTATTTCTAAAATTCTGCTTAGATCTTTAATTTAATTCTTATTTATCATTCTATTAGATTTATCTAGGTCTGAAAAGAAGCATATTGAAGTCCCCAAACCCATCTCTTCTTCAAGAAAAAAATAAACATTAAGCTCCATTTGGAAGCTTTGATTTTGAAGCAAGCTTTTTATTGATTATCTGCTCTTTTTCCAAACCTGTAGTAGTCCTAGTATTGTACAAAAGAATAAGATATAATTCCTTCCCTCTAGGAACCAATGATCTACTTGTTTAAATAAGAATTACACACATGGAACAAATAGAGAACACTATGAAAGAGAATATAATACTGTTTTACTATGGGAAATCTCCCTTCTCTTCTTTGTCTATCCAAATCCTATATATCCTTGAGGCCTGGCTGTCTCCCCATCTCCTCTATGAAGCTTTCTCTGAGGAATGCAATCTTCTTTGATTATTCCATTCTCTGAATTCCATCAGCACTTCAGTTATTTGCCACACACTTTAGCATTTAATTACAGGTTATCTTGTATTGTGCAGTGCTTCATACACTCAATCTTTTTAGATAGGCTACAAAGCCCTTGAAGGCAAAAGCCATGTTTTAGGCTTCTCCTACGATGTCTAGCACAGTGTAAGGTACATTGTAGTCCCTCAATAAATAATTATGTGAAGATACTTTAAAAAGTCTAAATTGGTTATATAAGCATAATATAATATCATTATTATCACCTAAATTATTTCATTGTGTAGTACAGACTATAAGTGCTGTAGGAGTTGAGGGAAAAGGGAATAGCTATGAACTGTCTGTCAAGGATGGTTTCATATGAGATGGGATATGAGTTGGCCATTTTGACTAAAGTGTAGGATTTGAAGATGTGAAGTGTAAGAGGGAGACCATTCTGGATAGGTGGAAGAGAATAAATACATGTATAAAAGAAGAATTGAGCATGCGTAAGAGGGTTACTTGATTTGAATGAGCTTTTTCATGTTTTTTCCTAGATTTGAAGAGAGACAAAAAGTAAGACTGAGATGGGGAGACAAAGACAAACACACAGAGATAGAGACAGAAAGACAGAAACATGGAGAGAAAGATCAAGAGACAGAGAGGTAGAAAGAGGAGAGACAAAGAGAGATGGGAGTAGGGAGTATCTGAGTTCAAATCTTGCCTCTGACATTAGCAGTCCCTGGACAATTTGATTAACCTTGCTGAGCATCAGGGAACCCTTGAGAAGTTATCAATTAAGTCATAGATGCTATGTGTCTTGCTGGAGGGAGTTCCCTTTGACAACAAATCACAGATACTTCAAATGTTTATGTATAAACATACTGTTGTTCAGTTTTTCAGTCATGTCCGATTCTTCATGACCTGGCACACTATACTGTCCATGGGATTTTCTTGGCAAAGATACTGGAGTGGTTTTCCATTTCCTTCTCCATGACAGACCCTATATTCGTTACCTTTTCTTTCAACAATTATAGCACTTAGAGTCTGTACTACACAGTGAATCTAGTTGATAATAATGATACTACATGATGCTTATACAGCCAACTTGGAATTTTTAAGATGTCTTCATATAATCATTTTTTGAGGACTTGCAATGTGTCTTACACTGTGCTAGACACTGTAGAAGCCTAGGACATAGCCTTTGTGTAAAATATACACAAGGACATCTAGGTAGCACAGTGGATAGAGTGCTAGGCCTGGAGGGAGTTAGGAAGACCTGGGTTCAAATCTATCCTTAGATATTCATTAGCTGTGTGACGCTGGATAAGTCGCTTAACTTCTGTCTATTTCAGTTTCCTCAACTGTAAAATGGGGATAATAGAAGCATGTACCTCCCAGGGTTGTTATGAGGCTCAAGTGAGATAATATTTGTAAAAGCACTTAGTAGAGTGCCTAACACATAGTAAACACTTAATAATTCTTATTTTCCCCCTGCCCCCTTCTCTCCACCAGCTTCCTTTCTCTTTGGACATTGGACACATTGCCTCTGCTTAAATATCTTCTCCTACCCCTGCTCTTCAGCCACCTTTTAAGTTTTGTGTTTCATCACAGTGTCAGTTCCTTGAGGAGAGGGCTTGTCTTTTTGCATTCCCATCAGCACTTAGCATAGTTCCTGGAACATACCAAGTGATTAATAAATGCTTTACCCATTTATGTATAGTTTGATATAGGGCTCAATCCTACTTCTCATTTAACTCATTCAATTGGTGAATGTGCCAATATCCATAGAGCCTTAGCAGGCTTTGGGGACTAACCCTGGTCACCTGTTCTTCTGAATGAGCTTCAGCGGTGGACAGCTCCCTACTATCAATGACTCCCATACAATGGAGAATGTGACTTCATGAAAGATGGGTATGGATAAGATAAAAACTAGCATGGAGCTAAATCTTAGCTATTTTAGCCCTCTCCCTTTTCCAGACCATGTAAGAAGTGTTATTATAAAGTAATGTGACTGATTTTTAAAGAGTTATACTTACATTGATTCATCCAAATGAGTGCTGTACTTTCAGTATAGTTCCCTTGTTATAATGGTATTCCTATCATTCAAAGTATTTTTGGAACTACTCTTTGGAAATTATTTTTAAGACACACAGTTCATTTGTTTGAATATCATCGGTGGAAGCAAATCTTCATCCTTTCAAGATGGGTACAGTTTTTGAAAACAACAAAAAGATGTTTAGAACCAAGTTTAATGGCCAAGCTGGGGAGTTATGTTTTGGGTCAAAAACAATGTGTGACTATGAAACAAAGTGACTAATTTTTTTAAAATTACAAACTGACTCCTTTCAAAGAGTTCCAAAATAGTTTAAATAATGCCAGCATCAGTGCCAAATTTATTTTTTTATTACCAAATATTGTGTTTTTTTAAAAAAAGAACATCTTCCCTGTAAGAGACTCTTACAAATAACAAGTGTGAACTATTATCATTTATAATCATTATCAACAGGTACATAAAGATTGTAAATGGCACAAAGAGAGGCACTAAGAAAGACATAGACTTTCTCTGAATAACATCCCCATCTTGTGGTCTTTAAGGTATTTCCACCAATATATGTTAGAAGTATGTTGCATTTTTGCAATGCTAGACATGAATAGGAATACCAAATGAGCATTTACATGCACTGACTACATACAGTTTAACTTAGGTGTATATTTAGCCTGCAGCTAGTTTCCCCACTCCAGTTCTATGTACCATTATTTTTCTTCCTTCTAATCTCCCTTTTACTTTTCTTTCTTGGTTCAAAATTTACTATGTGTAGCTTGCACTAGTTAAGAAGAGGCTAGATTGATCTATTGAATGGCAGAGCTAAAAAGGACAACGTCCTCCCATTATCTTATCTTAGAGAACAGGACATTGTCTCAGGGAGGAGAAGGGATTTGCCTGATGCCACACAGGAAATCATTTGCAGAGCCAGGAGTAGACCCTGAGTTTGCTGGCCTCAGTTCTGGTGCTACTTCATTTATTAGTTACCTTTGGCTTGAACATACTTTGTACCATAGCTGCTGTTTATAAACAGATTGTCACCAGTGTGATGGAGTCTGAGCATGTTGGCAAAGGAAGCTGCCTACAGCTACTAGTCATCTTCTCACTTTATTTAAGACCATTCAAGATCCATTCCCCTCACTGGGGCTCATGAGTGGAGTTTTGGTAAAAAGCAAAATAAGACAAAACAAAAACCATTGGATGTAGTGAAAGAGGGAGAGTATGCTGAAAGTTTATGTTGAGATCAGAGTGACTGAGCCGATTCAAAGAACAATAGTATAAGATAAAGAAAGAGAGAGAACGGGAGCCCCAGTGAGAGTTCAGCATTTGTGAGGGAGTTTGGGGAGCTTGGGGAAGCCTGTTTATGTTTAATTTAATCTGTTTTTTCAATTAACAAGCATTTATTTTCTCTCTCTCCCAAGGGTGTCTTCTTGTTGCTGTTCATTTGTTTTCAGTCATATCTTACTCTTTGTGACCCCATTTGGGGTTTTCTTGGCAAAGATACTGGTATGGTTTGCTCTTTCATTCTCCAGCTCATTTTACATATGAGGAAACTGAGGCAAACAGGGTTAAGTGTCTTGTCCATGATCACACAGCTAGTAAGCATCTGAGGCCAGATTTTAATTCAGAAAGATGAGTCTTCCTGATTCCAAGCCAGGCACCCAATCCTGCTGTGCCACTTAGATGCCCAAGAAGGTGTCTTCCCCTCCCTGAATAAAAAAAGAAAACCCTCATAAAATATGCACAATCAAGCAAAGCAAATGTCTACATGCACAAAATTTATGCCTTATTCTGCATCTTGAGTCTGTCTTCTCTTCTCTCAGGAAGCAGAATACTTCACCTTTGATTTTCTGGTCTCATGGTTACTGTTTGCATTAATCAGAGTTCACAAATCTTTCAAAGTTGTTTTTCTTTACAGTTGTTATACAAATTATTCCCCTGGTTCTACTCACTTCAATCTGTATCAGTTCCTATGAGTTTTCCAAGTTTTTCTGAACTTGTCCATTTTGTCATCTTTTATGGCACAACAATGTGTCATTATATTCATATACTATAATTTGTTCAGCCATTTCCCCATAGATGGGCACCTCTTAGTCTCTAGTATTTTACAACTACGAAAAGAACTATCATGAATGTTTTTCTTCATGTGGACGCTTTTCCTCTTTCTTTGATCTCTTTGGGGTATAGACCTAGTAGTAGTAGTAGTAGTAGTAGTAGTAGTAGTAGTAGTATAACTGGGTCAAAGGGTATGCATAGTTTAATGACTTTTTTAGAATAGTACCCAGTTACTTTCCAGAATGACTGGACTAATTTACTCCTCCACCAACAGTGCTTTCATGTGTCTGTTTCCCCAAAACCCCTCCAATATTTGTCATTTTCCTTTTTTATTTTCTTTACCATTCTGGTGGGTATGAGGTAGAAACTCAGAGTTGTTTTAATTTTCATTTCTCTAGTTGGGAGATATTTAGAGCATTTTTTCTTATGGCTATAGATAACTTGTATTTCTTCCCTTGAGAAGACCTATCCTTTCATCATTTATCTATTGAAGAATGAGCTGGGGAATTTGCGCAAGAAACTGTGAGTGAGAACATGTGCAGAAAGAAATTATGTTATATTTTGTGCCCCACCCCCTGCCCTCCCAGAACTAGTAGTGGGGAGCCATGGTGAAAAAAAAACAGGCTCTACACCTGAATGGCTAGTTTCCAAGTTCCTAGGAAGAGAGTAACCCTGGAGTATACCAGGGGATCTAGAGCTCCAGGTGGGAATGACAGCAGGATGACAGTGATTGAAAGTTCTCCAACTGGTATAGAATCACTATCTATCAGGGTTCCCCTTCCCACACTCCCAAAACATAGGTTAGGCTAGTTTTTCCTTGAAAGATGACAAAACTGGATCATAATTGGCCCAGGGAGCCAAGATTCAAGTGATACCCCCTTGAAGCAAATTCCTGATAGCCTTTGGTGATAGTGGTTTTTTTTTTGGTAACATAAGGTCATAAAAAGGTCCAATCACGTGGATTTGGAGACCCTCAGATTTAGCGTTTGCCCTCTGACTTGGGATTCATTATACTCTGCCTTGCTGTCCATATTTATTTCTCTGCAGAGTACTCTGTAAAGCATGTACTCGAGCTAAATGCTTGAGTATCCTTCTTGAATATCTTTTATAAGCTGTAGCTAAGGAAATGTCCTTTTGTAAACTGTAGGAGGACTTATGGATGCTTCATTTTGTTCTAGTAAGGAGCCTGGAATAACAGGGAACTTACAGATCTGAGGCAAACCTGCCCCTCAACCCTAAACCACTCCACAGATCATGAAAAAGATCGAAAGGAAAGGAGGGAGGGAGGCAGAGAAACCAAGGCAGGAGAGACTTGCCAGAGGGAAGGAACCATCATTATCTAGACTGGTAGAGAATCAACAAGAGGGCCTTAGCAGGATATCTTTAGGTAAATGTGGTGTTTTCTTCCTGTCACTGGGCCCCCAGCCTTCAAGATCACTACTAAAGCAGTATCCCAAGCACCTCTTGAGTCCTGGTGCTTCTCACATACTGATTTATGAGCAAGGGGACAGGAGGGTCTCTCTGAAAGGCTGCTGGGGTTTACTTTACAGTTCTGGTCATCTATAGGCTAGTTAGTTTTATGGCCTACATAAGAGACAGGGAGGTTTAGAGGGCTTAAAACCATATTTGCTCAAACCTAACAAAAACTCAGCTGTCCTCATAACCGTTTAATTTACTAGGCACTTAGAGGCTGAGCTCCCCCCTCCTCTTTCCCCACAGCTGGTTAGGTCTCTAACAACAGGGGGTCTCTTGAAGGCCAGGGGAGAAAATCATTCCCATTCCTGATTGCATGCTCAGCAGAACATTTCAACTCAGTGAGCAAATCTATATTTGGGACATTCCAATGTGGGTTCTTGTCTGTCGGACGAATGAGTGAATTGCTTTTATGTTGCCTTATTGCTGAGGAAATTTATTCGTTTGGTTTCTCCTGGGGAGTGCACTGACGTCTCCCATGACCTCCACTGCCTAATGTTCCCACTTGTGAAAAGCTGCTAAGCTGGGGGTTCGGAGAAAAGGCCTGCCTCCTCCTTTGCATGCTTTCTTCCATCATCCAGGGATTAGCCTTCAGAGCAAAGATTAGGATACAGATGTCTTTCAGAGGTCAGTAATAGTGGTGAGTTTGTACCAGAGCCAGCAGTGTCCTAAAAACACATGATATGTTTTGATAATTTTAATATAGTAGCAATCTCAAAAATCAGCCTTCTCATTCATTGCCCGAGTTAGGTAGTAATGAAATGGACTCTGCACCAGTGCTAAGGAGGCTGAGGTCATTTACCCTGGTGCAGCATCTGTCCTGGATTTTAATCTTGGCTCAGACATTGATTGTGATTTAGTCCACCATTTATTAAGCACCTACTGTGTGGGAAGTTATTTTGCTAAATTCTGTGAATATAAAGACAAAACAGAGCCTGACCTCAGAGAGTTTACATTCTATTGGGGGCTACAACAGCACCACCTCCTTCCCTTTTCATGCTTCCTAGACCCCTTCTTCCTTACCCTAGGCTCAGTCTTTCCTTGGTTTCCCCTTTTGCAAAATAATAAGTTGTACTAGGTCTCTAAGCCCAATGTCTTCTTCCTGATCCCATTTTGGTCTCCTCACTGGCTTTTCAACCACTGGTAAATCATTTATACTTCTGAGTCACAACTTCTTCATCTGCAAAACAGGAATAATACTTGTTCCCATCCCACAAAATAGTGATGAAAGCACTTTAAAAACCTTGGAGTACCACCTCATTATAAGTCATTATCATTATGGTAAGATGCCAGATTTCCCCACATTTAGTCAGCCACTGCACAGACGCATTCTAATGATAACAAAGAGGGATCAAACTTGAGACTGTGGACAGCACAAAGTCTTCCCCACCACTGGAAAAGTCTTGCAAAGCCCGAGTCTCAATAATGATAGTATCCTCATCATAAATGTTGCTTTGAAATTGTTGACCCAGATAGGGTTGGCAAATGATGTTAAGTGGCTAGCAAACTTAGTAAGACAGAAAAATGCATGTAGGTATTTGGGGCTGGGGATAGCTACTCAGACTTGATATCATTCATCCATTAATTAATTAACTAATTTTAACAAAGTAAATGAACTTGACTCACATCACACAGTTGATAAGTGGCAGAACACACTCTCTATTGTACAACCAGAGCTTTTCCTGCCACTTGACTGGTGCTGTATGAGAGGCAGCATTTAAATAAATCTCTTTTGCCTGAATATCAAAATGAAACATTATATCCAGACTGTGGTGGTAGTAACTGAAGGTTACATAATTTATTAGAGTTTGCAAAACACTTTACATATTTTTTTTTAATTTGAGTTTCATAGTTGCCCTGTCAAGTAGTGTGATTGATCCCATTTTGCAGATAAGGAAGCAGAGGTCAAATGATGTGCCCGTGCTCATACAAAACTAAGAAATGTTGCCAACAAGACTTGAACCCAGGTTTTCTTGACTTAAGGTCCAACCACTATCCATTTCACCACACTACCTCTTTTCCCTAGTTAACACTTTTAACCTTGCTAAATTCTTTCTCATTTTCTCATGATAAGCCTATGTGGTGGAGAGAATTGGCATTATTTGCATTTTTTTAAAAGAAAAAACCCTGAATTTCAGACAAATTAGGTGGTTTGCTCAAGGATACACTGCAGGATGAATCAGGATTCAAACTCCAGCTCTTCTGACTACAGAGAAAAAGCTCGATAGCACACGCTATCCTAGACACCAGAATGCTTTGACATATAATTAGTTGTCTAATTTACTTTGGGTCAGTTGCAAGTTACATTTTTTTTTTTTTACCTAACCCAAGGGCTTGGCGATTTGTGCATGTTCTTTATACTGCAAAGTCTGACAGTTCTCAATTAAGGTGGGAGGGTGAGGTTGAAGTCGATGTGGTTAGACATCATTTAGGCCACTGTGTCCCAACCCATGGGCCATGACACTGCAGCATATTATGAATCTGACCTTGGTGGGTCATGATGCCCTGGATCTCTCCATTCCCTTTTGCCAGTTGTTGACTCTGAGGAGGGAGAGAGTGGAGATGGTCATGGCCCTGGTGGAAGGAGGAGGGGGATGGTATGTGGACTGAGATGTTGCATGCATGTGGATGTATGTGTTTGAATGGTTTATCTATGTTTGTATGTATGTGGGAGTGAATTTATGTGCAAATATATAACAGTGTTAGAGGTAATGCAGAAAAACAAATAGTTTAACGTTGAGGGAGATGGCTCTTTCTCTTACTGTGCCTTGATACACTCACTGGTCAGTTATAGACTAAAAGTCTTAAAAGGTTGTGGTTCAGTGGAGTGCTGCTAGGCACAGTTTGCTTGTGCCAGGCTCTTCTAACTGTTGGGGAGTTGCCCAGATGCACATGGTGGGAGACCTTAGATCCTGAGATATCCAAGGGCATTAAGAAATGGGGAGAGAGATAAAGGCTCACAGAGATCTGTTCCCAGTCCCTGAAGTCTCATAAGCACAAGATGTGCAAGAACGCAAAGGAATAAGCAGGTCCAACCTTCAGCAAAACTGTAACATCAGCAGAGTTTATTTTCAGGGCCCTGCCTCCTCACAGTTTAGCATTTGTCTCTCTGCCTCCTGTAGCCTCCCCAGGTGGCCAGTGTCCTGACACCACCCCTGCAGCACCCTCCCAGGCATTCTCCCCAAATCCCCCCATCAGGCAGTTTCTCATGCTCCCAACACACAGTGACTACACAATCTGTCTCCACCAGGGCCATCTTTGGCAGTCTGCACCCCTTAAAAATGGCCAAGCATCAGTCACTGGAGCCATTTGTAGAATTTCTAACAAATATTCATCTTCCACATACATTCTCCAACACACACACACACACACACACAAAACACACACCTATAGCATATATCCACAAAACATACACATGCCAATATCTACAACATACATGCACACAAACATGCAAATACAAAACTTGTTTATTCCTTTGTTTTTTCATTCAACAAATAAAACTAAGCACCTACTTACAAAGCAAGGTGCTGTATTCACACGTATGTATTCACAAGTATGCAGACACACAGTACTCATGAAACAATTTCCTTTCACTCCAAACACATATGCACTTAGTGGAGCAAATTTGCTTTAAACTTCAGAGCCTTTTGAGAGAGTTTGAGTCAGCCCTGTGATTAAGGGCTGCAAAAAGGAATGAAGTGGAGGGCTTTCCCTCCTCCCTCCCCCCCTTTTTTTTCTTAGCTAGTGAAGGACATCTTGAAGTAAAAATAACTCAGCGCTTGGGTCTTGCAATAACAAAAAAATGTTGAACAGCAGGGTCTCTCTGAAATGCTTGCCCTCCCTCACTGGATCAAGGTCCTGAGGCGTGCCGCCTACACAGCTAAGATGTGGCCTTAATGATTCAAAATGAAAGCCTTCTCAAATTCCCCAATGACACATACACTCTGAAAGTAACGAGAGTTGGGTATTGGCAACCTCCTGGACACTCAGCTGCCTTGCCATCTGTGGGAGTGGTGGGCACATCACCATTCTATACATGCCCCTTTAAGCACCTTGACCTTCCAATCATCCTCCCCCACATCCATGACTTCCATCTCCATCCTCTGTTAGCCCCCACCAGAGTGGGCATGTCTTAGACCTCACCATCACCCCAAATGAATCCATGTTTATGATATTAACACTGAAATTCAGCTCCTCTGGCGTAATCTCCTTCCTTCTTTCCCTCCTTCCCTCCCTCCCTCTGACTCACTTTTAAACATGTTCTTCATTCTCACTGCAACTTCTAGACCTTCCATCCCTCACTGTTTTCCCCCTGCTCTGACCTCAGTATTCACCCTTCATGATGCTATAATTAACTATACTGACTAGGTACCCTATAGCTAAGTAGTTCAGCTCTTCACTCTCCTCACCCGTTGAGTCTGTTTCCCCTTTGTCCTACTCCCAACCTTCAATCCTGGATCACTGACCCCCACACCCCCTCAGACTGGTTTCTCTACTCCTACTCTCAAGCTGCTGAATAAAGGCATACAATTGTGCCAACTAAGTTCACTACAACCTCATGTTATCAACTTCAATTGAGCCCTTGAGGTTGTACCACAACCCCATTGTTTCTTAGCAACTAACTTTTTGCCATCCTTCCTTTAATAGGGGTTCCAAACCTTTCCCCTGTCTCTTCAAACCTCAATATCCATCCTAGTATATGATCTCGCTTCCCACTTGACTGAAAAAAAATCAATAGTCAGTCAATAAGCATTTATTAAGCACCTAGTTATGGACCAGGCTCTATACTAAACACTAGGGATAGAAAAAGAGACAAAAGACAGTCTCTGTACTCCAGGAGCTCAGTCTAATGAGGGAGAAAAAAGATAAACACATATGTACAAACAAGCTATGTACTGGGTAAGTAGGACATGATTAATAGAGGGAAGGCACTAAGATGAAAAAGGGTTGGAAAGGCTTCCTATAGAAAATGGAATTTTAGTTGGGACTTCATAGAAGCCAATGAAGACAGGAAGCAGAGGTGAGGAGGGAGGAAAGAGAGAGGAGAGAGAGAGAGAGAGACAGACAGACAGAGAGGAAGGGAGAGAGACAGAGAGGAGAGAGACACAGGTGGGGGGGGGAGACAGACAGACAGACAGAGACAGAGAGAGAGACAGAGAGAGAGCTCAGGATACAATCCTTTACGATATTTATGGTTAGAGGACATGATCTAGATGAGGATCCAGTAAAGGAGACAGAGAAAGAGCATTCAGACAGGTAGAAGATTCAGGGGAACAAGGTGTTCTGAAAATTTGGAGAGAAGATAGTATGGAGGAGAAGAAAGTGATAAACAGTGTCAGTCTGCAGAGTAGCTAAGAAGTATGAGGACTCAGAAAAGGTCAATGGGTTTGGCCATTAAGAGATCACTGGCAACTTTGGAGGGAGTAGTTTCAGTGGAATGATGAGGTGGGAAGCTAGACTGTAAGGGGTTAAGAAGAGAGTGAGAGGAGAGAGAGTGGAGGCACCTATTGTAGATGCCTTTTCAAGGAGTTTAGCCACAAAGGGCAGAAGAGTTATAAGATAATAGGAGGAATAGAAAGATCAAGTAAGAATAAAACAATGAAGGAGATACGGGCAATGTTTATAAGCAGTAGGAAAGGGGTCAGTCATTTAGACAGCATGAGAGATAGACTGGGGATGACAGAGGGACCAATCTGTTGGAGAAGGTGGGATGGAGTGGGATTGCTTATGCTCATAGAGTAGTTAGCCTGGGTAAGGAGTAAGGTCACCTCTTTGTGTGTGGCAGAAGTGAAGAAGGAGATAGTGGTGGAAGGCATCAGAATGAGATGAGATGAAGAAGGGAGAAGAGGGAACATACAACTAATGGCCTTAATTTTTTTCTGTAAAATAAGAAGCAGTACTATCCATCCTTCTTTATACTTCAGAGTTCCTCTGCTTCTTCACTATCCTCCCTAGGATCTGAGAATGGGGTGGCCTTTAAAGTCTTACACACTGCAACCCCCCAACTCCACTTGATCACATCACACCTGGGAGGGGGGAGGATAAGGCATTTCCTTTAGGAGTTTTTTCATCAATCATATTCTCTCTCTTCTTTCTCTCCTCCCTATGTCTCTCTCTCTCTCTCTCTCTCTCTCTCTCTCTCTCTCTCTCTCTCTTCTCTCTCTCTCTCTCCCTCCCCCTTCCTCCCTATTTCTCTCCTCCTCCTCCCCTTCCTCCTCATCCTCTCTCTCTCTCTCTCTCTCTCTCTCTCTCTCACTCCCCTCCCTATGTCTGTCTCTCCTTCCCTGTCTTTATTTCTTCCTCTCTCCTCTCTCTTTTCTCTCCCCCTTCCCTCCCCCTCTCTCACACACATACATACACACACATCCTTCAAGCTCTGATTCCTTCCTCAATTCTTAGGTCTTACCCATCCTTTCTATATATGTATATATATGGATAGATAGATAAATAGATCTAGAGATGGAGATAGATAGATACACTCAGGTCCTTTATTTCCTTACCATCTGCTAACTTCTCAAAACCCTGTAAATTATCTTTCAACCCCATAAATCTTCTGATACTGTACTGTCCAATCAATCAGTCAGCAAACATTTGTTAATTACCCATTGTGTGCTACATACTGTGCTAGTCAGTGGGGACACAAGTGCAAAGAAAGAAACAATTTCTACTCAACAGTGACCTTACATTCAAATGGGGGAGACAAGTACATACAGTAAATGTACATCTAATAAGTATAAACATATACAGAGTGGTCAAAGACAAGGTAGCTTGGGAGAATAGGTAGCAGCTATTGAGGGCTGGTCAGGAAAAGCTTCTTGAAGAAGATGGTGCCTGAGCTACACATTAGAGAAGAGACTCTATGAGGCCAAGGTGAGGAGGTCAGGCATTTCAGGCATGGGTGAAGGAAGGGAGACAGGAGGTAGAGTGTGTGAGGAGTGGAGACTAAGTCAGTTTGGTTTCATGGCAAAGTGCAAGATGGGGAGTAAAATCCAAAGAGGCTGGAAAAATTGGTTGGGGTCAAGTTGTGTAGGACTTTAAAAAGCTAAACTGAAGAGTTTATATTTAATTTTAGAGGCATGGGAAGCCACTAGAATTCTTTAAAGAGTACCATGGTCATATCTGTACTTGAAGAAAATTGCTTTGTCAGCTATCTGTAGGATGGAGGAAAGGCTTGAGGCTGGAAGAATGATGAGGAAGCTTATCAAATAATCTTGGTGAGAAGTGATGAGAACCTAAACTAAGGTGGCAGTATCTCCACAGAGGCTGTGTCCCAGGATGATGGCTACAAATACTGGGCTGGGAGCATTGCTGTTCCAAAGGCTCTTGACTTCAGGGTCCTGGGATTTCTCCATTACACTCTGAGGGGAGATGATGACCAAGGTGGTAGCTTCATCTGCCTGACACATGCTATCTCCTCTCTTTCCTCCAGGGTGCTACTTCAACTAGGCTGGCCTACCCACCCACCTTATGAGTGGCAGGTGGTTGGCAGATGATAGGGATGGCTGACCCTTCTTCCACAGAGTTGTATTCCTGACTGATGGCTGTGAGGGCTGGGCAGGAAACAGAATTGGTGGTTTGGGGGTGCTGCCACTCCCAAGGCTCTTGTGTTTATCTGGGTGGTATTTGGTCAGCAGTAGTTGCTTATGGTGATGAGGAAGGTGTAACTCCTCTTGACCGTCCTTTCTACCCTCAGGTGTGGCTGGTTTGGAAGCAGGTCTGGGGGCTATCTCCTCAGTGGGGTGAAGGTGGTGGTGGTGTTTCAACTTGCCCTGAACATACTACCTCCTGTCATTCCTTCTGAGTTTGTTGTTATTATTGTGAACTTGAAATATAACAATAGACATAAATACTTCCAAATACAAAGAAGAACAGAACATGAAACTGGAACTTTCTATTACCTACAGTTTGGTTTTATAAAAAGTATGTAACAAATTCAGCACCTTATTCCTAAAGCCATCCTCCTTTCTTATGTCTTCTGAGAGCTTCCTTCTGCTCTTTTCTGTGCATTTTAAAGACATTTCATTAATATACTTTTTTCCTTTATCTGTTATTATTATTATTATTACTTTCTACATCCCTTGGAGGAAAAAAAATACAAAAGCAAATTGTAACTTGCAACTAATAAATATAATCAAGCAAAACAAGTTTATACATAGGCTATATCTAAAAATCTATTTTTCATTCTGTACCTACAACCCTTCACACCTCCACCAAGAGGAAGGAGCTTTGCTTGCATCATCCATCTTCTGGCATCGTGATTGGTCATCACACAGTTTTGCAGTCATTGCGTAGGTAGTTGCTCTAGTTCTACAACTTCACTTCTTATCAGTTCATACAAGTCTTCACAGGTTTCTCCGATTCCGTCTCTTTAGGCATTTCTTATGATGTAATAATATTCTATTACATTCATGCATGATCATTTATTGAGTTGATTGATGGTCTCTACCTTCAGTTTCCAGCTCTTTCTTGAAAACTTCTAGTGAGGGGGAGCCCATGGTGCCCCACAGAAGCTTGTCCCGTTTTTGGAGAACTCTAATTATTAGGAAGGTTATCCTTATACTAAACTTAAATTGGTCTCACTGAAACTTCTACCCATTGCTCCTAGTTCTATCCCTGGAACCAAGTAGAACAAATCTAATCCCTCTTCCATGAGATCACACTTCAAGTACTTGAAAACCGTTATAATGTCTCCCCAAAGTTTTCTCTTTTCTTGCTTAAATATCCATAGTTCCTTTTATGGCTTGTCAGCTTGAGGTACTTCATCAGCCTGTTTACCTTCTCCTGAATACTTTCCAACTTATCAGCGACATGCTAAATAAAACACAGCGCCCAATCAATATTTATCAAGCATCTACTGTGCTGGACACTCTGCTAAGCATGGGAACAACAACAAAAGCAAAAGCAAAATGACAGTCCCTGCCCTCAAGGAGTTTACAATCTAATGGGAGAAATGATTTTTTATTGTTGTTCAGTCATGTTCAACTCTTCATGACCCCATTTGGGATTTTCTTGGCAAAGAAAAACAGTAAAAAAAAAGATGTTACAGATGAGGAAACTGAGGCCAACAGGGTCACAGACCACACAGTTAAAAGTGTCTGAGGTCAAACTTGAACTCACAAAGATGAGCCTTCCTGACTCAAGGTCCAGCACTCTATCCACTAAGCCACGTAGCAGCCCAGAGAAGTGAATATCACCCTTCTTTATGTATTAGAGCCAGGTCCCAATTAATGCAAATAATGAATTCCCAGAAATGGTTGCATGGATTCAAATTCACATTCTTCTAAGTTATAATTGTGCAAGATGTTGTAATTGGTTCCAGTCTAGTGGAAAAATGCCGTGTGAATTCTAATCATTGACCATTTGAAAGGATTCATTATTTGCACTAATCAGGACCTGGCCATATGAACAAGGAAGAGCGAAATGGTCATACATACTATCTCTTTAGTCTTGTACTTGTCTAGACCTCTCCTGAAACTACCCTGTCTGCTTGCTGTTATCACTCTTTGGACACCAACTCATATCGAGCTTGTAATCCTCAAGACTCTCAAATATTTTCCAAATGAATTGCTGTCTAGCCATGCCTCTCCCATACTATTCTTATGACATTAGCTTTTAAAAGCCAAATGGAAGGCATTTGTCCATATGAAATGTAATTTTATTGGATTTTGCCAATTTAAACCCTTCAAGATCTTTGTGGCCCCTGATGCTGTAGTCTAGGGTTTTAGATCTCCCTTCCAACTGGGCGAGATCTGTAAATTGATAAGTATGCCCTCTAGGTCTTTCAAGGATCCTCATGGTACAGATGATGAAACTCAGGCCTAGAGAGAACAAGTTACCTGATTAAGGCAACACAGCTGATAATGAGATGAGTCAGCTTTCAAACCTAGGTCCTCTGACTCCAGCTCTGATATTCTTTCCACCATATTCCTACATTTCATTTACCTTTGTATCCCTCACAGTACCCTGAACATAGTAGATACTGAATAAAAGATTATTGACTGACTCAATCATCAAGAATTGACTGTGTTCATAGGATTTAGGAGAACATGGTTACTGTTTCATGAGATTATCCTGGAAGCTTTCAATGGTGGAAGAAGATGATATGGAGACCCTGTTAGTTGTCTAAACCAAAAAAAAAAAAAAAAAAAAAGAGCTACTTTTTGATTCAAGCCTGAGTTTTCTTCAGGTAGAAACCTGCTAGAGATTTCCCCTATGGGGCCATCACTACTTGTCAGGAACCAAACCCTGTGGAGAAGATGGTTTTGGGGTGTGTGTGTGTGTGTGTGTGTGTGTGTGTGTGTGTGTGTGAATTACTTTCTAGCAGACTTTTCCTGATTGTCCCCAAATTTCTATGCATTTATCATAATATATAAGTAGGTGGTTCAGTGGATGGAGTGCCCAGACCTAGAGTCAGGAAGACCTGAATTAAAATCTGACCTCAGACACTTCCTAGCTGTGTGACTCTGGGCAAGTCACTAAACCCCATTTACCTCAGTTTCCTCATATGTAAAATGAGCTGGTGAAAGAAATGGCAAACTGCTCCAGTATCTTTGCCAAGAAAACCCCAAATGGGGTCATGAAGAGTTGGATATGACTGAACAAATAAATACTTGTATACGTATACATGTATGTATTTTGTATTTAACAGATCATAAGCTCCAGGAGGGCAAAGACCACTTAATTTCTGTCTTTGCATCCCTTGGGTCCAACCCAGAGCAGACACTTAATAAATGCTTGCTTGTTTGACAAGGTATGCAACAACAACAATAAAAAGATGAAACTTGAGGGCCTGTTTTTAAGCACATTCCTACAGGGTTTATACAAAAGAGATACATTCAGGAGAAACAGTATTGCTCTGGAAAACAGCTCCAGATTTAGTGTCAGAGAACTGGTAGTTAATCCTGGTACTAATTAGCTGTATGAGTTTGGGAAATCCCTTAACCACTCTAAGACCTCAGTTTATCCATCTGTAAGATAAGAAGCTTGAAATAGATGCTCTTTAGAGTCCTTTTCATCGACTTTTTAAAAATTATTTTTTTAAGGTTAAGTGACCTGCCCCACAGCTAGTAAGTGTCTGAGGCGAAGATCCTTCTGACTACAGGACCCCTGCGCTATCCACTGTACCACCCAGCTGCCCCAATCCCGTGGAATTTTAAAAACTAAAGGCATGCAGCGTTCTGTTGTTCTCAGTTTATATTCTGACTTTTGCTTGCCTTTTATATTAAACAAGCAGCATGCACATTAGCTTTCAAACCTCATTAATTTGGACTAATTGGGGAGAAAGGCCAGCCTAAATTCAGAGAAGTGTGATGGGATATATTTAAAGCAATGCCATTCTCTTACGTTTAAGTACTGACAGAAACTCCAACTGGGCAAACAAAATGCTTTGTTCCAGGGAGGGGTCCTCAGCAGAACTGCTTAATGAAGAGATAAATTAACACATCCATTGTTTGTATGTAAATAGGTGCTTCCAGAGTGCTTGAGGGGGCTAAGAAAGTTTTTTTTTAATAGTTTAAACAATTCTCCCGTAATCTTGTTTACATTATTAATTTGTTTAGTTTATCAAACCTACTCTCCTAGAATACTCAAAGGTGGCTATCAGCTCAGCTGCTACTCAAATTACCTCAGATCTGCATTAATCGAGTCCAAATTTGGGAAAGTGTGACTGTCAATGCTAATTTATGCAAAGCAATACCCAATGAGTTAGCAACTAGGTGGGGAGGAGGGAGGGGTAGCAGCATTGTAGACTGGGTACTTGCCAAGAGACATTAGAGACAGAAGTAGCCATCATCCTGGGAGTGGTTGTGGAGATGGTGGGAGTGAAGGCTGAGAAACAGAGAACAAGGAAGCAGAAACAGTGCCCTGTAGTGGAAGCCACAATCACCCCATCTCTTGGAGACCCAGTTGCTTCATCAGTGAAATGAGGGTTGGATTAGATCAGTGGTTCTCAACCTGTGGGTCGTGACCCCTTTGGGGGTTGAACGACCCTTTCACAGGGGTCGCCTAAGACCATCAGAAAACACATATTTCCCATGGTCTTAGGAACCAAGACACTGCTCCTCTATCTGTCTCCAGGCGGGTCCGCCCACATGCAGATACACCCACGTATAAGTATTAAAGGGTCTTGGCATTCAAAAGGTTGAGAACCACTGTATTATATGGTCTTCAAGGTGTCTTCCAGGAGTATGGTTCTAGGATTCTATAAATCCACTTCTAAAAGGGATCCACCCAGCAGAGACAGTACTAGGAATTTTGGCACTGAGAGCAAATGGAGGGAAGTCTGAAGGATGACCACTCCTCGCCACTGAGGGTGTTTAGAAAGGGTAGGGGTTGGAGAAGAGAACAAGACTCTGAGGCAAGTAATAAATCTATTGAGGATAAGAGAAACTGGAGGTCCCTGAAAGGTTGGCACAGCAAAAGGCGCCCTGAATTTGGAATGAGAGAAATGAGTTCAAATCCTTCCTGTGTGACATTGGGCAATTTTTATAACCTCTTTGAGCCTCAGAGCAAAATAAGGCTAGACTAGAAATCTTCTAAGATTTCTTTGTTGAAGGTTACGGTGACTCAGTATCTCATTGTTCCTAGCCCTGCTTATTAACCAGTGTTGGGGAGCCTCTGGTGTGGAAGGAGACACCAAGTCTAGATTTTGTATCACCTGCTTTTTGTCAGGTACCCCTACCTGCAAATTGTCCCATCCTCGATACCTTGGGGAAGTGCTGAGATTCAAGGGCCCTGCCTCTTTTGTTGAGGTGGACCTGTCTGAATTGCCTTAAAGTTACCCATAAAAGCTGTTCCCATCTCAAAGTCCTTGCTGATCTCCAGTGATCAGCCTGTCAATGTGCTGCTTCTTGACATGCTTATAATAAAATCCTTCTGATTCTCTTTGTCCTGAGTTTTTCTGGTTAATCAGGGTGAAAGCCCAAATGAAGAATTTCCCTTTCAACACCTTCCAGGTCTAATCAATGATCCAATGACCTCTAAGAACAGTAAGGACCTGAACATGATGGGAAAACTTTGAAGGAGGAGAGATGATTGCCAAGTGATTGATGGTAGGAGGGTCTGAAAATGACCTTCTTGAGCAAGGATTCTTCCAATTCCTCCTCCCTGTGTCAGGGAGTTGGAGAGAAGTGTTCAGCTTTGGAGAGGTGGCCAAGGATGTATCACCCTCAGAACACAGTTGGGCTGGCAGAGCAGAACTAGGTTCTGGGAGTGGAGTGGGAGCTGGGGAGTTTGAATGGGGCAGCTGAGGGAATAGCCACGAAGGGAGAAAAGAAAAGCTGCCTGGAACCAGGATTGCTAGAGAATCACTTTCTTCCTAATTTTGGTTGAGGCTGGCCCTGCTTCTCTTGGTTTTCGTCTGGTGCATACTTAGGGCAGAGCTGGGCCTGGAGTAGTCAGTGGACTGTTGAGTAGCTGGTTACCTGAGCAAGGAATAGAGATGTATTGGGAGGAGATAGAGGTGGGAAAGAGTAGCAGTGAAGAGGAAAAGGGAAAAGAAAAGGAGGAGGGAGAAACTATCATATTCCTATTCCATCCATGACTATTTCGTAAATAGGCAAAGATCGTAGATATTCAATGACAGAGGAAATAGTTCTTTTCAGATCTAGTAGGCAACTGGGTGGCTCAGTGGATAGAGCACCAGGCCTGGAGTCAAGAAGGTTCATCTTTCAATGTTCAAATCTGACCTCAGACACTAGCTATGTGACCCTGGGTTGGTCACTTACTCCTGTTTGCCTCAGTTTCCTCACCTGTAAAATGAGCTGGAGAAGGAAATGATTAAATCACTCCAGTATCTTTGCCAAGAAAATCCCAAAGAGTCATGAATAGTCAGACGTGACTTAAAAACAACTGAACAGGCAGCTAATTAGCCAATGGTTAGAGCGCTAGGGCACTAGAGTCAGGAAGAGCTGAGTTAAATTTAGCTCCAGACACTGACTAGCTGTGTGACCTTGGGCAAGTCATTTAACCTCTATTTGCCTTAATCTACTAGAGAAGAAAATAGCAAACCAGTATCTTTGCTAAGAAAACCGCATGGACAGCACTGGCTTCTTATAGTCCATGGGGTCACAAAGAGTCTGATCTGACTGACTAACTGAATGACAGTGACATTCCAAATTTGAGCTGGGCAGTCTGAGTTCATTTCCCTTGCTTTCTCTGCAGGAGTAAGTCCCTTGTCTGCTTTAGCCTCAGTTTTTCTCACCTATGTAGTGGGTGAAAGGCTGGAAGGAACAGAAAGATTTGGGAGCAGCATTTCTGAAAAGAGCTCTGGGCAGAAAGGCTAGGAGTGCTGTATTCCTTCCCACTGGAGAATTATGCTTGACTGAAGGTCAAAACAATACTCAACTGAGAAAAAAGTCAAACTTGCAAATGTGTGATTTGTTTGGAAAGGGTGGACACCCGTGGCTGCTCCTGTAGCTAAGAATACCAGCCTTGCTCGTGCCTGCTTATGCTCTCAATCCCATTACTCCGTGTGACTGGGCACCTAAAATAGCCCATGGTGGCTTTTATCCTTAAAGTTCAGCTTCCATTGGGCTATTATTAGTCAGGCCAGTCATCTTTAACCCTTTGCATACCAACTCTCAGCCCCGTTCTAATAGGAATGCCCCAAAGGTTCATGGGCTGAGAGGCTGCTCTACCTTTTGGAATTCAATTTCCCTTCTAGCAGGTAAATGTCATGCATCATTCACAGTCTGGCTCATCTCACCTCCTCTAGGAAGTCTTCCTATTCATTCCAGCCTACGTTGATCAGATTCTCCTCTAAAACCTCAGCATAGTCACATCTGCAGTGCCCCTCCCATTCACTCCCACAACTGGCCATTTGCTTTTACAACTTGAGGTCCTCAGGGGGATGTTTGCTTCTACACTCAGGGGTAATGGTTGTAACTTCTAATACCATAGCTCCTCATTATCAATAAACCGGTAGATTCCACTAGCTTTTAGAAAAGAAATTTACTATGAAAGTATAGCAAGAACAAGGTAATTTGAGTAGTGACTGGACTGATATTCACCTTTAGTCATCTAGGAGAGTGGGTTTGATAAACTAAGCAAATTAAGTGTGTAAAAGTATTTTTAATACTACTTTGTTCTTGCTACACAGTTTTGGAAGAACAAAGCATTATTACCACACCACTTTCGGGATGCATTTTCCCATTGCACATACAAGGTCCCTTGGGAGAATAGGCTCAGATTTAAACTACAATGGAGTAATGCACATGAGTGGAGACCACTTGTGGCCAGAGAATATGTTCCAACTCCTGACCTTGAAAATAATGTTATCTCCTGTCTTGACCCAGCTCTATGCTAAAGTCCCAAGGCTATCCAAGAGAAGCAGGACCAACCAGGAGAAAAAAAATTTGAAGAAACTGAGTCTTTGACTAAAGATAATGTTGTCTACTGGTTAATTGATAATGAAGAACATTCTTGTGGGGGTTCAGAATTAGGATATTAGAAACCACGATCCTTTAAAGTTATACCCACCCTGAGTGTAGTAGCAATCAGCCTTCTGTGAACCTCAAACTGGGAGAGAAGCTCCCAGGTTGGGAAGTGGCCCCAGAGGGGGTTCTATAGTGGGGGGACTTATTCCTTTTGCATGTTCTCACTCAGTTCCAGCTCATCACTTCTCATCATCAGTTTTTTTTTTTCCTGTCTCTTCAGTCAATTAAAAGACTTTTCGTGGTCACTTGGTACCAAACCCTGTCATTCATGGCTAACAGTAAGTTCACCCAAGTTTCTAACTGATTGGATTCAAAGCAGGCAAAGAATAACTAGGAAATATCTGCTCATTCTTTAAGATTTGAAACCAGTGAGGGCATATCTATGCATGCTCAAAAGACTGGGTCCTTCCTCATTGGCCAATCCCCTCATTCCACATTGCATCTATTGAACGTAGACCCTGCATTGGTCATTTGGTGCTTCTATCTTTGATTCTTCTTGTCTCCTCTATCTAATGCTATCATCTTCTTGAATCTCTGTCCACAATGCTTCTGACATCTGTCCCTTTTTTGCTTTCACACAGACTCTACCCTAGATTAGGGCCTCATTGTCTCTTGTTTGGCTTCCTTGCCTTTTCCCTTTTCCCATGACTAGTGAATTCATATTCCTAGCACATATTTAGATAGGATGCTCATCCTACCCAAGAATCTTCAGTGACTCCCTAATATCTCTAGGGGAAAAAAAAAAATCACAATCCCTTGTTTGGTGCTTAAAGCTCCCACATATATTTCTAATAGGGCAGCTAGGTGACACAATGGATAGAGTGCCTGGACTGGAATCATGAAGACTCATCATCCTGAGTTCAAATCCAGCCTCAGACACTTACTAGCTGTCTGATCCTGGGCAAAGCAAACCTTGTTTGCCTCAGTTTCCTCATCTGCAAGATGACCTGGAGAAGGAAATGTCAAACTCCTGCAGTATCTTTGCCAAGAAAACCCCAAATGGAGACATAAAGAGTCTCATGTGCCTAAAATGACCAAACAACATTTCCAGTCTTATTTCTTAATTCCTTTCATATACTCACTGTTCTCATCAAACTTTCCATTTAGCTGTGATTCATACAAATCATTCATTTCTCAGTAAGAGCCTTTGTATAACAAGAAGAATAATAATAGCAGCTAGTACTTATATAGTGCTTTAAGATTTGTGAGGGACTTTACAAATATCTCATATTGTCCTTTTAACGAGAGAGAGAGAGAGAGAGAGAGAGAGAGAGAGACAGAGAGAGAGAGACAGAGAAAGGGAGGGAGGGAGGAAGAGAGAGAGACAGAGAGACAGAGAAAGAAAGAGAGAGAGGGAGGGAGGGGTGGAGGAAGGGAAGGAAGGAGGGAGAGAGAGAGAGAGAGAGAGGGATGGAGGGAGAGAGAAAGGGAGGGAGGGTGGGAAGAAAAGAGAGAGACAGAGAGACAGAGATAAAGAGAGAGAGGGAGGGAGGGAGATGCTGTAATTATCCCCATTTTATAGATGAGGAACTTGAGACAAGTAGAAGTTAAGTGACTTGCCCAGGGTCACAGAGTCAGTGACCGAGGCTATGAACTCAGGTCTTTCTGACTGTGGGACCAGTGCTCCACTACTGAAATGCACCCCTTCCTTACGTTTACTTGCTAGAAATCCCTTCCTTCAAAGCATAGTTCAGGTTTCATGTCCTACGGAGGGTTTTTTCCTGATTCCCCCAGGTTATTAACACTCCCTCCTAGAGTTTTTCTTTACAAGATTGTATGTACTTGAATGAATGAATGAATAAAATAAATGAATGAATGAATGAATGAATGAATAAGTCCCCTAATGGAATGTAACCTCATTAAGGACAGGCATTATTATTTTTCCCTTTGTGCCTCCAGCGCCCATCACTGTCTTTTCACATAACAGATATCTAAGGAATGTTTGTTGAATTGAATTGTTATTTTCTTCCCGGTGTCATTGGTGATTTTTGCATGTACAATACAGGATAGTATCAAGAGTCCTCCTAGACTTGGATCCAGAAAATTTAGATTCAAATCCTTGTACTATATGTGTGACCATGCACAAGTCATTCAATTCTCTGAGGCTCAATTTGCTCACCTGTAAATTGGGACTAATTTTTATTATCTCATTGGGCTGCTGTGAGTAAAGTACTCACAAAGTGATTTGTAATTGTCAGTTGTCATTACTCCTGTTCAACACTATGCAGCTAGACTGTAAGCTCTACAGCAGGTTGTCCTGACTTTGGTCTTGCCACTGGACTTCAATGACTTTGGAAGAGAGAGTGAGGCTGCAACTCTGCCTCACGTAAATCCAATTCACCTGTGATGTCATTGATCTTCTTCTAAATGAAGGACAAGCAACAACAGCAACAACAATAACATGCTTCTATGAATAGCTCGTGTCCTTAAGGAGCTGACATCTTGGGGGACGCAGCACGAAAACAGATAAGTCAATATGCGCTAACTGCTGGGGAATTCTAACTATTAAGGAGACAGGAAAAGCTTCTAGTGGGAAGAAGTACCTGAACTGAGGCTTGAAGGAAGATAAAGATTCTAAGAGACCTTTTAGGAAGGGAAGGAAGGAGGGAAAAGAATGAGCATTCATATATGCCTACTACGTGCTAGTCACTGTGTGCAATGCTTTTAGTCCAGTGTGGATCCCGCTGTGGTTCAGTCTGGTGTTCTAGGTGTACATTCTGGACTTTATCAATTATTTCACTGAGTTCCCAGTGAATCCTATTTTCTTAAATTTTTGTTTAAAATAATGTACAAATAGACTCCACTTATAGAAATGTCTGTTCTGTGTGTAAGAAATGTGACTTCAAGAGACAGATACGTAGGACAGTGATCTCAAAACTCACTAATCCCAACATTTCCCCTTCCAGCTCTCCAAGCACAACAAAATGCAAAAAACAAAGCAAACTATAGTTACCCCTTCCACATTGTGGGAGTTAGGGGTGTAGTGCCTCTGTGATCTGTAAAATTTTTTGGCTTACCAGAGAAGAAGTCTGGATTTTTTCTTTTTCTTTTAGAAGGTACCTTATTGTAAAATTTGGGTTAAGTATTTGGTCATAGGTTTGGTGTCATCTGCTGGCCTTCACGTGTCATCTGTGGCTTCTGCAAAGCTGCCAAAAAATTCCCATTGAATTTCTTATGCCTATTCACGATATATGGAAATTGCAAAGGGGAAAGTTGTGATGTGGAAGGGATAACTGTATATTCATATTTCAAAAGGAGTCTATGTTTTACAGAACAACTCACCTCAGAGATCCTTTAAATGGCCAAGGATCTAGAACACTGGAAAATAGGATCCAGTTTGCCAAAAGTCACTTCCAACCACCTCCAACCCCATGAGTTCCAAAAGAAGTTAATCTTGTGCTTTTAATTTTGTTCTGTCTGCTTAAGCACAAATAACAGGCAGTGGTTGGAGAGTCTTGAGATGTTGAGATGGTGAAGTCAACATGGAAGGCATATCAGGTGTGAGTACAATTCAAGTCAATCCAACAAGCATTTTAGGCAGTAGGCACTGAGGATAGAAAGACAACACTGAAAAATAGCCCCTGTCCTCAAGGAGTTTATGTTTCCCTGGATGATCCAAAAAAGTATACATAATAATAATGGCTGACATTTATATGGCACTTTACAGTTTGCAAAGTGCTTTGTAAATATTCTCATTTGATCCTCACAATAACCTTGTGAGGTAGGTGCTATTATTATGCCCATTTTACAGATGGGGAAAATCAGGCTTAGACCTTAAGTGATTTGCCCAAGATCATACAACCAGTATGTGACTGAGGGAGGTTTTGTACTTAGGTCTTTCTGACTCCAAGGCTTGGGTGCTATTCGTTGTACCACCTAGCTCGCCTGAGATAATTTGAGGACAGGGAAGAATGTTCAACACATTGCCAAAACCTAGAGGAAAACTAGAGATTCAAAAGTTTTAAGTTTACAAATTTAGAACCAGAAGGTATGTTACAGGCCCTAGTCTAACCTCTTGATTTTATAAATGAAGACAGTGAAGCCCAGAGAGGTGAATGGGTTAAAAGGCAGCATGGAGTAAAGGATAGAGCACCAGATTAAGAGTATGAAAGACCTGAATTCATAATCCTCTCCCCAGACACTTATTAGCTATGTGATCTTAGGCAAGTGACTTAACCTTCCTGTGCCTCATTGTCACAGATGGAATCATAAATTTAGAGCTAGTAGGGACCTCAGAGGCTATCACATCCGATCCTCATCCATTCATTGTATAGATGAGGAAAATGGCACGTTGAGAAATGATGTGACTTCCCCAAAGTCACACAGATAGTCAGGAACAGAAAAAGGATTTGAACCTAGGTGTCCTAACTCCAAATTCAGTCCATTTTCCACTAAAAAATCTGCTTACTCCTATGAGTCTAATTTGATCCAGAAATGAGGTCTATTTGACTTCAGAAAATAACTTTCACCAAGTTCCTTGATTTCATTCACCTGCTCTGGATTTCTATTTTCCTGTCTTTAAAACTGAAGGTGTTGGACTAGAACTATAGGTTTCCAAAGTGGGTGATATTGCCTCCTGGGGGGCACTGGACCTATCCTGGGGGTGTGGTGGTAGTATTCTCTGGTGCAATTGGTGGGCATTGAATAAAAATAAGGGGTCGTGGAAACTTAAGGAAACAAGAGAAGACAATTTTGAAAAACCATTTGTACTTGTTTCATCTGTTGTGTAACAGAGTTCAAGTCATAGTGATTACATTATTTTCCAAATAAACACACAAAATTCAAATTATAACCAATCAGTGGTCAAGTCTGCCAACAGGTCTTAACAAGTCAGTGTTGGCCAATGAGTGCATTGCTCATTGTTGGGAATGTCCAGCATGCATCAGAAGGGATATGTGTGTATAATGACTTGTTTACAAAATGATACTATACAGTTACATGATACAATATTGCATCATCAAAATTTCAACGCAGGAAAACCTTCCACACATTTACAATAAATCATTAAGTTTAAGATGAGTTATTTAAAAATATTTTTTGAAATGATGCAGATTAAAAAAAAAAAAACCTTAAAAGGTTAAAGAAAATAGATTTCCAGGTGGTGCTGAGCATTTCTTTTTGAAAAGGCGGTGGTAGGCCGAATAAGTTTGGGAACCTGTGGGTTAGATGATCTTAGATGTCCCTACTAACATTGAAATTCTATGAGTTTATGTCTGCACAGAGTAAACATTTGTTAAATGTTGATTTATTGGTTTGTTAACTGATTGATTTTTAAAACGGAAATAAATATTGAATGAATCAATTTTGGCTCCAAGGTATCCTAACTTGACTCTGTTTTACTCCCTCTCCTCCTCCTCCTTCTTCTTCTTCCTCCTAGAAGGAAAAGAGTACCAAAAAGATAGAGGAAGTCTTTGGAGGACACAGCTGCTGAAGGAGGTAGCTCAGGTTCCTAAAGACTAATAGCTGAGATGTGGAGAGGATGGGGTTCTGGACCTGTAATTTCATTTCTTTACGGAACTCCTGGTTTGTAAAATTTCCTCCACCAATGCTGATGGGGAAGTCATCTGTAACTTAAAGTTGCCTCTTGCAACAGTCTCAAAGACTATCCAATTCCATTCCTTCATTTTGCCAGTGAGGAAGGAGACCCATGACCAGGGAGGTTACTGCTTTGTCTCAGTTTACATAGGAAGTTGGGCCGCTAGGTGGCGCCATAGTGCACAGAGCACTGGGCCTGCAGTCAGGGAGACTCCTTTTCCGGAGTTCAAATGTGACCACAGACACTTACCAGCTGTGTGACCCTGGGCAAGTCCCTTAACCCTGTTTGCCTCAGTTTCTTTATCTTAAAATGATCTGAAGAGGGAAATCACAAATTGGTATCTTTGTCAAGAAAATCCCCAAAAGGGGTCAGGAAGAGTCAGATAAGACTGAAGATATTGAACAAAAACAAAAGCAGAAAGTGAGCACAAAAAGTGGGATCTGAACCCAAGCCCTCTGAACGCAGAATCAATGTTCTTTCCACTATACCACCTGATTTCTACAAGCTAAAGGAATTGTCTTTGGTGACTCAACTACTGCATATTAGAAGCAAGATTTGAATACAGCCCTTCCTCCCCCTGTTGTGCTGTTTCTCCAGCATTTATATGGCACTTGCCATTTACAAAGCACCTTTCTTTAAAACAGTCTTATAAAGTAGGCAGGACAAGAGTGATTTTCAGGTGAGGAAGTTTAGGGCTTAAAGGACTGTGAAGTAACTTAGACGGTGACTGGGCTGAGAAGTGGCTCTTTTACCTCCCAGCCAGCTCCCTGTTCTTTGCAATCCATTACTGGGCCTCTGTGTCCTCACTGACTTCACAATTTGGCCTTGGGCACACTGCACTTCTGACTTTGAGAACGACGCCCCTCCAACCCAGCAGCCCACTGGTCTCATTGATCCAAACTCTCTCCCTTCCAGCTCCCTAATTCAGGGCAAAATACAAAATCCAAAGCAAACTCTGTCTATTTAAATAGCAAACATCTGCCCCGAAAAGCCCTACGGAGTGATAAGCAGAATACAAAGTACAAAAAGAACTCAGGAAAATTTAAGGAAAAATGTTTGTGGAAGTCATTGACAATCCCCAGAGTGCCCTTTTACAGGCCCGAGGCTGGGCACAGGACCAACACCTCTTCAGAGGCTGACCTTGTCTTTCCAGGCAGCTGCTGTATTTAGGTGTTATACCAGGAGCCCCGTGTCTAGGAGCTGTATTATGATCGGGATGCACTATAAATTTTATAATGTGAGGGATGGGGGCAGAGGAGGTACATGGGCTACTGCAGACCCCAGCACTGTGCTGTAGTGGGCTGAAAGTCAGGGAACCCAAACTCTAATTTGGACCCTCTAACCAATCATAGAATCATAGACTTTGAACGAGAAAGAATCTTAGAGGCCATCGAGCCCATTTCCTTTTTATTACAGATGAGGAAACTGAGGCACAGAGAGGTTAAGGGACTTGCCCAGGCTCACACTGCTAGTAAGTATCTGAGACAAGATTTGAACCCAGGTGTTCTTGACTCCAAGTCCAACACTCTATTTTGCATCATGACCTTGGGCATGATCCTTGAGCGCCGGTTTCCTCATCCATTCCAATGAGCACATAGGAGGAGTGCTGTGAGATAGAATCAAAGTTTAGATGAGACACAATCCCCACTCTCATAGAACTTATTGGAGAGTACTTGGCGGTCTCTGAAGTGAGTCCCTTCTGTAGCTGTTGTAGTGATCTGAACATCAGTGCCATAGGATGTTTGGTGGCAGCGGTCCAGAGCCTTGTGAGGGGAGGTAGGTTGCAGATTGTATCAAATTGGAAATCAAGTTCTTGGGAAAGATGGGTGTCAAATAGTCATTGATTATATGGATTGGAAACACCAAAATCTGGCACGTCATCTTGCTGTACGGTGATGCTACCTTCCTAACATGAACCCCATCCCACTCTTTGTCTCTTTCTGTTTAAGGTCCAGTGAAATATGAAGAAAGAGCCCTGCCTTAGAAAGTCTTCCCCTCTCGTGTTTGTTGTTATTTTCAGTCATTCCTGACTCTCCATGATCCCATTTGTTGGTTTGTTTTTTTTTTGGCAAATATGCTGGGGTGGTTTTGCCATTTCCTTCTCCAGATCATTTTACGTATGAGGAAACTAAGACAAACGGGTTAAGTGACTTGCCCAGGGCCACACAGCTAGTAAATGTGTGAGGCTGGATTTGAACTCAGGATGATGAGTCTTCCTGACTCTAGACCCAGCACTCTATCCACTGTACCACTGAGCATAGGAAAGCTCATTTGGAAAAATAGATATTATTTCTACAGGATCTCTGGATGTTCAGCTTCGCAGATTCTCCAAGAGCCCTATACCATACACAAGGACAATGTTGCTTATCCTTTATCTCTAGGACACAGACATGCTCCAGGTTATTTTTTAAGTAGTGGAGATGGATCCCCAAAATGGCCTACATTCTCTTGCCCAGTCCTACTTGTCACCAGGGCCATACATTTACAGGATAGCTGGACCAGATTAGAGATATGGTTCAGTAGCAAAAAGGTATACAACCAATGAATTTGGCCTCACTAGTACTGTAAGCTAAAATATAAATGTGGACAGGAAAATAATTGAGGTGTATTTTTTTTTATTTTTTGTTTTTGCTTTTTGGAGGGAGGAAGGCAGGGCAGTTGGGGTTAAGTGACTTTCCCAAGGTCACATGGCTAGTAAGTGTTAAGTATCTGAGGCCACATTTGAACTCAGGTCCTCCTGACTTCAGGGCCGGTGCTCTGTTCACTCTACCATCTCGCTGCCCCAAATTGAGGTGTTTAATAAATGTTTGGGTAGCTTTCATGGCTGGCAAGACTGATGTATAGTTCCATAATTATGACGAGGAGATGGAAGCCCAGAGATTGGTAATAAAAGCTCTCAGAGGAAGGTTAGTTTTTCCTGATTTTCTGATAAGGGCACTTAGATTAAAAGGTCATTTTTAGATAGTGATTTTTCATGCTAAGTGGAATCTTCCTAAAACATCAGTCCTTACCTTTTTTATGTGTATCATGAACTCCTTTAGTAATCTCATGAAGCCTATGGACCCCTTCTCAGAAGATTTAAAAAAATATATAAAATAAGGATGGCTGGGTGGCACAGTGAATAGAGCACTGGCCCTGGAGTCAGGAGGACCTGAGTTCAAATCTGGCCTCAGACCCTTAACACAAAAACTTGCTGTGTGACCTTGAGCAAGTCACTTAACCCCAATTGCCCTACCTTCCCCACTGCAAAAAAAAAAGCAAAAAAATATATATATATATATAACATATAATGTATATTATATGTTATACATTATATCATGTTATATTATGTATTTATAATATAAAATAAAATACATAAGGGACAAAGGAAATAAATTACATTAAAATGTAGTTATCAGAATTTATTTTTTGAAAAGTTCGCAAACTCACAGTTAACAGCTCCTGTGCCTAGAAGACAAAAGGTATCTAGCTAAGAGACAGTTGCAGACAGTATGTCTATATTGAATGAATAATGAGTGGAGAGAAGGAGACCTGAGTTGTAATGACAATTTTTCAATGCTTTATTATGTGATGGACCATTTTCTCTCAATCTATTTCCTCAATTGTGAAATGGGGAAAGGTGGAAGAGAGAATTCTACTTTCCTGGAATAGCATGAGACAAAAGATGCATATGATGTTACAATTGTCAGTTTTCTTTTTAAGACTGTAGGTTCATTTTAATATATATTCATATGCATTAATTTTTAAAAGGTAGATTATTCAAGATATGATTCAGAATGAGTCTAGGTTCTTAAGAAGTATACCAGCAGAGGAAAACCTTTGGTGGTCCTACCAAGGTGGAAAAGCTTTGAGCATAGGCTCCATAGTTGGTCCGTTGTGGGTCTACGTGAAAATGGGTTCCTCACCAGGTTGACTGAAGGATTGGGGGTTATTTGTTTGGTCAAACAACTTTGAAAGAGGAGATGAGCTTTGGGGGAAGGGAGCAGTACAGGGAGGAGGACATGATTTTTACCACTGGATTTACAGATTCTTGAACTATTGAAGAAGTCCAATATTTTACATTTCTATGTCATTTTTAATTCTTTTTTTGTCCGTTTGCCTCCGTGTTGTATTTGATCCTCACTGTTCCTCTGGGAGTGAGGCAAGGTGAAAATTATTATTTCCATTAAAATATGTGGAAATGGTAATTTACCAGCATCCAGAAAAAGAACTGATCAATAGAAATACGTACAGAATAATTTTACATGTGTTTACTTATTTGTGTCTAATGGTAGCCATCTCTAGGGTGAAGTTGGGGGGAGAGGGAAGAAAAAAAGAGAAAAAAGAAATTTACATGGTAACTTTATCATATATTTAAAAGGCACAGCAAGTTGTACATAATAGGTTTGCAGTTTCATGTGCCATCATCTTTTTAAAATTTAAATTTAATATTTTTATTTAACATTTATTTAGCATTAATATTATATAGCATAATTAATAAATTATTTTTATTTAACATATATTTAGTATTAATATTATATAACATAATTAATAAATGATAAAATAAAGTATGGGAGCAGAGGAGGTAAATGGGCCACTGTAGACACTGCAGGTAAATGACCATTTCCTCATATTTTAATGGAAATAATAATTAATAAATGATAAAATAAAATTAATGATAAAATAAAATTAATAAAATAATAAAATAAAATAAAATGATAAAATAATATGACATTATATAAAAATTATTTTATATATAAATTATATATAAAATATAATATCACAATAAAATATATAATACTCTTAATCCACTGCTTTATCCCCTATTCCACTTAGATACTCAATAACAAACACTTGATCAGTTGAATTGAAGTGCCTTATCCAAGATCCCAGAAGAAGACAGTGGCAAATCTAGGACCATGGAGCTTGGATCAGGAGTTGCAAGAAGCCTCCATAGCCATCTAGTCCACAGTACTTGACATGCAGTAGGTGCTTAATAAATGTTGATTGATCTATAGTCCAACTTTCTGGTTCCTCTGACTTCAGAGTCAGTGCCTAATACACTTACATAACTCACAATCTCCTCTAGTAAAGCAGCAGCCGTATAATGATATAAATGATTTAAAATATTTTCCCCGTGGTTGTCCCATATTCACAGAGACATATTTCCAAATGAAAAATGAAGAGAACAGATGCTCTTCCTCTTCCCAACCCCCTCAGATAAAATTGCTGCCAAGGCAGTATGGATTTTGGTCAATCTCCTGAACCAGCTTAGGTACGCCTACCACCAAGGTTGGAACTCAGAAGTGGGCTCTTTTTCCTAGGAAGCTGCCCTAGGCAGGAAGCACAGCACAATCCACATGGCACTGGGCATGGAGTCAAAGAACTTTATAGGTATAGAGTGGGGGTGGGGGGAAGACCTCAGAGGCCATCTGGTCCAACCCTCTCATTTTCCAGATGAGGTAATCTAAGGCCCAGGGAGGTTAGGTGAATGAGTAATCAATGTCAAAGATGGGATTTGAACCCAGGTCCTTTGGGTTTAGAGTCAATGTTATTTCTACGATTCATGATGCCTCCTTCTGAAAGGCAGCAGGAAAAGTTGGGTTTGAATTCCACCTCTGACATATATTACCTAAGAGATGGAGATAACACTAATATCTCAAGGTTGTTGTAAGGAACCTGTGAGATAATGTGTGGTAAGTACCCTGAAAATCGGAAATGGGATTGCACTGGTGAGGAGAGACTGAATTCCCTTGGAAGTTTAGAACACTTGCTTTGATTGTCTCTGCTATTCTACAGCTCCTGGGGAAAATCCAGGAATGCTGAGCTAGAACATATTCCCCTGGGATGCTTGAAACTAGGACCAGCCCAGACCCCTTCCAGAAGATGAGCAGGAAGGGGCCCAGCCCTCAGAGGGATAGACACTGATGTGCCCAGAGTATGTGCTTTCAACAGTGATTCTGCCATATTGGTGAGCCACGGGCTACTACTCCATGTGTCCATAACTCTCTTGGATTCATTGGGAGATTATGAGACTCCTTCAAAATTCTCCTGATCAAAATATATTAGGTATTTGGTTCCTTGGGCAGATGTGCACCGAGAGGAAGACTAGAATAGTCAACAAGCATTTATTAACTATTTACTGGGAGAGCACCCTTCAGAGTCCTCTCTTCCTTCTCACATTGATGAGACAGTGGAACGAGTATCACATCAGGAGCCAGAAAATCTGGAATCTAGTCTGGGCTTATCCATGACTAGCCGTGTCCTTGAGTTAGTCACGTCTCTTCTGAGTTCTGTGTTAGAGGAGCTCTAAGGTCTCTTCTAGTACCGACTATCTGATTCTCCGTGTATTTTAACATAGACTGGAAGACAACACACTTAGCTTCACTTTCTAGATCATTGAATGGATTGACATTTACTACTATGGGTTGTATACTTAATTTGATCTATCACTGTATTTCTTAGCCAGTACCAGCTTGTTTTGAAGATTACCACTTTGTAATATAGTTTGAAATCTGGACCACTCTGCTTCACTTTTTTTTCATTGATTCCCTTGATATTTTTGGTCTTTTGTTCTTCCAGATGAATTTTGTTACTAGTTTTTCTAGCTCTATCAAATAATTATTTGGTAGTTTGATTGGTATAGCACTGAATAAGTAAATTAACAGGCAGAATTGTCATTTTTATTACACTGACTTTGCCTACCCATTAGCAATTAATATTGATCTATTTGTTTAGATAAGTTTTTATTTATGTGAAAAGTGTTTTGTAATTGTGTTCATATAGTCCTTAGGTTTGTCTTGGCAGGCAAACTCCCAAATATTTTGTATTGTCTGCATTTATTTTAAATGGAATTTCTTTTTTTTGTTTCTTGCTACTTGGTTTTGTTGGTAATATATAGAAATGCTAATAATTTATGTGGGTATTTTATATCCTTAATTTTACTAAAGTTGTTGTTGCAAATTTTTTTTAGTTGATAGTCTAGTGTTCTCTATCATATTATCTGCAAAGTGATAGTTTTGTTTCCTCTTAGCCTATTCTAATCCTTCAATTTCTTTTTCTTCTCTTATTGCTATAGCTAGTATTTCTTTTTTTAAATAATATTTTATTTCCCCCAATTACATGCAAAAACAATTTTTGCCATTCTTTTTTTTTTTTTAAGTTTTGAGTTCCAAATTCTACCCCTCCTTTACTTCCCTCCCTGCCCCAAGACAGTAAGTAATCTGACATAGGTTATACATGTGCAATTATGCAAATATATTTCCATATTAGTCAGTCATTTTGTGCAATAAGACTCAAGGAAGGAAGGAAGAGAGGAAAGAAGCAAGGAAGAGAGAGAGAAAGAGAGAGAGAGAGAGAGAAAGAGAGAGAGAGAGAGAGAGAGAGAGAGAGAGAGAGAGAGAGAAAGGAAGAAAAAAAGAAAAGAAAAATAATATTCTTCAGTCTTTATTCAGACAATATCAGTACTTTCTCTGGAGGAGGATAGCATTTTTTGCCATGAGTCTTTTGGGATTGTCTTGGATCATTATATTGCTGAGAATAACCACGTCATTTACAATTCTTCATCATACAATATTGTTGTTACTGTGTATAATGTTTTCCTGGTTCTGCTCACTTCACTTTACATCAGTTCATGTAAGTCTTTCCAGGTTTTTCTGAAATCATCCTGCTTGTCATTTCTTATAGCACAATAATATTCCATTACAATCATATGCCACAACTTGTTCAGCCATTCCCCAATTGATGGGCATGCCCTCAATTTCCAGTTCTTAGCTAACACAAAACAAAACTGTATAGCTAGCATTTCTATTACAATATTGAATAATATTGATTATAATGGATAATCCTGAAAAAACTCAAACTGTTCCTGGGACTATATTAAAAGATTTTCAGTCCTGATAGAAAGTACCTAAATTTGTGTTCCCCTGGCATAGCCTTCAAGAACCCAGGCTCATGATGAAGCATGAGAATAGAAGACACTGTGGAGTAAAGCATTTGGCAAAATCTCCATATCTTCTTAAAATATAATGTTACTCTTCCCTCCAGGCTCCCCACCAGTTATCTGGCTTGTTTCTTTTGAATAAAGTATAACTACCTCAGAGCCATATTCAAGTCATTGGTCTCATCTCATCACCTCTCAGTGATACCCATATGGTCAAATTTGCCTCTTTGCTTTTAGGATCTCTAGTTCATCTTGTTATTCACCCATACTTTGTGTATTTGTATAGAGATATCTTAGGCTATTAGGTTTATTACTGGCTTGTTTCTCACTTTGTGTCTCCTGGGGACTTCTGGATCTCTCTATTGCAATTCTTCCTTCTTCATTGTTACTGGTCTTCGTGGTATGGGCTTGGTGTACATACATAGAAAGCAGTTCTTCCCCTCATTTTTCAGTTTAAACATCTTTTTGACTAGATTTGCAGGACACCAGTCACATATGTCCACTCCTTATTCTTTGGATTTTTCTACTTGCTTACTACTAGCTATCTCACCCTAGAGATGCCTCTGCCCTGAATCCTTCTCTGGGAATTTGGTGAATGCCTGGTTAGTAATACAATTTTATGAGGAGCTCAGGCAATGCTTGGTTTATTCACAGCTCCACTCTTCATTCCTCAGACTTTTCCAGCACCTTTATCCCCAACACCCTTTCCACATTCAGTTACCCTTCCCCATCTCCCTCCCCAGCTTTCTTTTATGAGTTGCCTTTTACTCCTATTAGGACATAAGCTTCTTGAGCATTGGGACTGTCTTTTTTTCTTATATTTTTATCTTCAGTACTTAGCATACACCTAATACCTACCAAATGCTTAATAAATGCCTTAACTATATATTTATCTTCTTACTGACCCTCATTAAGGGCACTCCATTTTTAGCCAAGGCTCTGTCATTGCTTTGTTTGGAACCGTGGTCCAGAAATCAATCCAAATCTCATACTCAGACATTATGATTTTGAATAGCTGCTCACTTCCCAAACCACTTTCATTTCCTTTCCAAATGGATAGCCTTTGATGGATATCAGGATTAAAATATCCATGCCTTCTTAAGGTTTTAAATATTTTGCCCAAAATTTCATAATATTTAGCAAAACCTTCCATATTCCTCCTGAAAATGTTATTTGTACCCATGTGAATAATCAGAAGTGGATAGTAAGCATTCTATTTAACAAGTCCTGAGAAGTTCTGTCACATCTTGGATATGTGCCCTGAGAGGATCAAGGACTTCTCTATTGTTTCTATCAAGTAAAAAAAAAAATAGCTGTTTCAATATTCCTCACCACTACTAATTATCTTTCTGTCTTCTAGCCCTTACTGGGTGACCTCTAACTTGACAGAACCTATGGATTTTCAGTATCCTTACTTGGAAGACAAAATTCTACTTCCTCTTCAGTATGTGCAGTCCTTTTCTTTGGAAAGAACTCTGTGCCCTGAAGAAGGTAGATCCCCAGAGAAGGGGAGAAAGCTGTTTTGACCATGGATAGACTCAGGGGCAAGTCTTTTCTGTTTTGGGGTTCTTTTGGGTAATAGAGAGTCTGTCCTATATTCTATGGCTTGTCAGCCTGAGCACTCACATGGGAGCTGAAATTTGTTTTTAGACAAGACCTAAATTTTGCTATTCCCAAGAAAAACTGGTGGTCTGCTTACCACCTTCTGCAGTGACACCCAGTGGCCATTAGAACAATGATAAGCCAATGCTATCTGTGCCAATGGGTAATACATGAATTGTTGCAACCTGTAGGAGGAACTGAAAATGGTTGATGTACCATGGCTTCTTTTCTTTTTTAAAATTTGGTTTTAGTATTATAGTTTTCTGTTATTTTTTTCCTTTTTTTTTTTTTTTTTTTTACTTTATCACATGGGAAAACAATTTAATTGTCATGTACTTCTATGAAATAGTGGATTTCAACCAGTACAAATGAAAACCTTTCCATGCCTTCATATCTCACTGGACTCATGTCCTTCACAGAGGACCCACTCCATTCTCGGAGGCCTTCTTCCCGTTTTTCAATATTGCATTGACATTAGTGCAATGCTTTGTCTGTCCCTCTGTTAGCTCTCATTCTTACATAACTGGCAGACCCCTTGTACCTATATACTAAAAAGTAAGCCATACAGAAATTTGAGTTCAAGAACTAGAGGTAGTTATGGAATGCAGTATCTATACCAGAAGGTAGCAATGGGGGAGGGCATCAAACAGGTATAGATGCAGAGAGACAACCACCTGAAGGAGGACAACACAAAAGAACTATGTCTGGCAATAGAGAGTCAAGCTGTGGAGAGGAACAGACATTGGAAAGTCAACTAGGAAACCCAACCAGCAGAGATGCTGTCCCCCAAGGGAAGCTACATGAAACTCTATGAAGAAAGAAAGGACTTCCAGGCCCTAGAGTACCAGAAGTTAGGAGTTGCCTTTGCTAGGCATGTGCCTCACTACCATCATACTCTAAGTTTAACCTCACTCTTTCCATGAATGCGGTGTGTACTTGGGGAAGAGTGAGACTCATATTTATGGGGGTAGAGTGGAGTAGGAAGAATGCTTTGTAGCTGTTGTTCTTGCAATGCCATTAGAGGAAATACCTTTCCTAAGGACAAATTAAGTCTACTAGCTGATTGTTAATTAAGACTATGTTAATGGGGGCTCATGAACTCCAGTGTTAGGAGTTCAGCCCCATAGGGTTATACCTAGAATCTGAGGTATTAGTCACCCTTTGAGGACCCAAACCACAAATGCAAATTGGAGAAGTAACCCAGAGAGGGCACTGCATTGGCTAATCATTTCACTTATCTGAGCCTTAGTTCCCTGACCTGTAAAATGAAAAGGATCAGATAATTTCTCAGGTCCTTTCAGCTCTAAATATATTAACCCACGATCCTGTCAATTCTTTCTTCAGTGTATTTTTCACACCCATCCCTGCCTTCCTCTTTGCACAACTATCACCCCAATAGAAGTGTTGATACTTTCATGCTTGAATTACTGCAACAATCTCCTTGATGAGCTCCCTTCTCTCTAGGCCCTTCTTCCTCTGATTTCTCAAGACACTGGTACCAGACTAATTTTCTTAACACAATACTTTCACCAAAAACAACAATAACAAAAACTTCAAAAGTTCTCTAATGTTTACGGGATTAAGTAAATATTCTCTGTTCTCATTCACTATTATCTCTCTCCCTATTACTTCAGATGACAGGATTCTCTTTGTATACACCTCTGCGGCATGATGTAAAGTACACTGGAAAGGTACCTCATTCCAAAATATTTCTCTCATTTATTTCTGAAATCCCACCACTGGCATTTTATTCTTTTGGGTTAAAGCATTGCCTTCTTCAAGCTTTCAATGCAAACAAATCTCCTCTCTGGAGAAGTGGATTAAATGACTAGTCCTTCACCTTGAATGAGTTTATCAATTCACTTTTGTTATTGTTGTTGATAGGAGAGACAGGGCAGAGATCACATGGACTTGATAGAAAGGGTAGACTTCTAAAGACAAAATAGTGTGGTGGAAAGAACACTGAGATGGGAGATCTGATGTCTGGGTTCTACTTCTGACCTTGTCAGTTCAGTTGTTTTTCAGTCATGTCCAATTCTTTATAACCTTCTTTGGGATTTTCTTAATAAAGACACTGGAGGGGTTTGCCATTTTCTTCTCCAGCTCATTTTACAGTTGAGGAAACTGAGGCAAACAGGGTTAAGTGACTTGCCCAGGGTTACACAGTTAGTGTCTGAGGTCTGATTTGAACTCAGGAAGATAAATCTTCCTGACTCCAGGCCTGGCTCTCTATTCACTGTAACACTATGCCAATGTGCCCCAGACCTTCTCAGTAAGTAGCCATATAACCTTGGACAAGTCACTTTTCTTTTTCAGGTCTCAATTTCTCACCTGAAAGTGAAGGGTTTGTATTAGATAAACTCTAAGGTCCCTTCCAGTTCTAAACTCTATAATTTGGGAATTGAGCTGGGATTTGAAGAACAGATAGGATAGTCAGTGAGGAGGTGGGGGAGGAGGGTATTCCAGGCAGAGGAAAGAACCTCCAATGTCTCAGAATTCTCAACATCTGTGCACCACCAAAGTTTTAACAACAGCTCAGATTTTTAAAGTGTGTTTCCGCCTCATCAGTGGCTGCATAGAGCGGATGTTGCTGGATGTGTGTGAACATGGCTTTGTTTTTTACTTCACACCCTCAGGCTTCATTTTTATGAAGAACTTCCTTCTGTTGGTGCTTTGGGAATATTCATTCCTGGTTTACATAGAGCATAGTTGACAGTTAAGCTGGGAAATGTACCCATGGCTTAATTGCAGAATAAACAGATCTTCAGTGGAAAGGTGCTTTTTCTGCAGAAAGACCCTTAGTCTCTTTACTAGAAGTCCCTCACTCCCAACCACAACTCATTCCTTAGCAACATACTCAATAGTAACATTACAGCTTTTCCCCATCAACCTGAATGTGTCCCAAGCTACCCTTTCAGCCATGTATCCCACTACTCTGCTGCATAAACCTTTCACTCCACCCAAACCAGTTCAGTGTTCCCTAAAGATGTAAATATTGCATTTTTCTACCTCCACATTTATTTCCACTGTAGCCACTCCTAGACTATATTCCCCCTTCTTTGATCTTCTTCTTCTTCTTCTTCTTCTTCTTCTTCTTCTTCTTCTTCTTCTTCTTCTTCTTCTTCTTCTTCTTCTTCTTCTTCTCCTCCTTCTCCTCCTCTTCCTGCTCCTCCTCCTCCTCCTTTGCTATCTCTCTTACAAATCCCTCCACCAGGGCCATCTCTCCATCTTCAAGTACTTGGTTTCTATACCACTTATCTACCACGTTGTGCTTCCTCTAGGGTTTTATTCTTCAGCATTCTTTATCTCTTCTATTGCTTTTTCACTTTTTGTCTTATTCTCTCAACTATCTTAGCATCTTTGTATTACCCAGAGAACTGACCCTAATGCCTGCTTTGCTCTCAGTAAGTGTTCAATGCATCCTTCTTTGATTAATCTGCTAAATATAAACTTCTCAAGGAAAAGGACTGCTCTGCTTTTATTTTTGAATCATCAATGCACTTGACAAATATTTACTAATCGAGTTGGTTGTTTATTTGTACTTGTCTTCAAGATCCTCTTGTTAGAGCATCATAGAGGCAAAACATACTGTGTGCTCCTGATCATTCCTCTTGAGCATGTCTTTGTGTGAGTTTAGAGCTACAGCTGGCACGAGGTAACCAGGGCTTTGTCCTAGGAACTGACATCAAGGTAAGGACACTTCCTTCTCCATGAGAGAGCATTAGCCCATTGCCCCCTCCCTTGAACTGTTGTGCCCTAGAATAAAACAGGGTCATCACACCCCTCTCTTGGGTCCCCTCAACCCACAGGGGCAGATTGTTCCCAATTCTTTACCTGACCTAAGGACTTAATCTATGAATGTGAGACTCCTGAGATCAGCAAGAGGGATCTTGTGGAAGACAGCATGTGTCCCCTGAACCTTCCCCATAGTAAACTTACCTCTGGCACTCCTCAGTCCTTATCCTTCTCTACCACTCTGTCCTATAGTTTCATACCTTGTTGATAAACTCCTTTTCATCTTAGACCTCATTCTCTTATGTACCTTCCAATTTCTTGTGCTCATTGGAACCTATTTTCTTCCTGAAAAACTCAATCTCTTGGCCTCTCTCCAAGGCTGGCTGCTTTTTCCCTTTCTTCCTCTTGACACACAAGGCCAGGAAGATGAGTTGGAATAATGGAATGGCCACTTTTAGACTCTCCTTCTGCCACCATCATTCAGCACTTACCTTTTCTCCTTTAAAGTTCTATCTCTCCTTTCCAGATCCTTATTGCTGTCATCTCTGGACCACCAGGTCACTGTCCCTCTTTCCAGGTAAATTCAGTCCTTGGCTTTCGGTATTCTCCACTGCAACTCCTCTCCCTTCAAACACCCTTTTGTTCTAATTCTTTAAACTCTCCAAATCCCATGACCTCTGTCTCCAGTCTACATAAACCAAGAATAAATAGGAATGACTATTATACCTTAAGAAATCACCTCCATTCCCATCACTGCTCAATGCCCCGGGGACAGAATTCCTAGGCATAGTCCTACATGACTATCCTCTCCTCTGGTGCAGATGTGAATCTATCCATTCCTCTCAATCCCATGTGATTCTTGTCAACATTTTCCCATAAATGCTTCATGGAGTATATATCCAAGGTGCTGGAAGCTTTCCTCTGAGTCTTAAAATTTTACAAAGGTAGTGGAGTAACTGGAAGAAGTACAGTCAAACTCTCCTCACAATACCTTCAAACAGATCTAGAAAAACATCAGACTGAGTGATGATTAGGAAATCCATGAAAAACCACAGTGAGTGAGTTTTCCAGTCCAAGACAACATCAGGAGACAGAGAGGTCTGCAGACACTAGATCTAGATGAGGCTGGAACAATTGGAACAATTGTCCCTGGAACAATTCAGAGCATTCAAGTACAGGGACTAAATGAGGGCCAAGATGTTCATCAGTCAAGAAGAGGCTTCAAATCCAGCAAAAATAATGCCAACCTTGTTGAGGGTTAGAAATAGGTACCACTTGGCAGTTCTGTTGATCACTCTTAAGCTTCAAATCACAAATTTGGGACTGACTGAGGAGAAAGCCTGCTCTTTGGTGCAATGTTCCAGGGTAAGGTAAGCCTTAGGCTGTGAATCAAGAAATGCATAAGTTAAACAGCAAGCAGTAGCTTTGTGACTTTGACTCCAGGAGCAAAGTACAGCAGTGGTCTTAGTTCTAGTCTCCAGCCCAGTCTAAAGCCTGTAGGGGAATGACTACTGCAGGAGTACGAGAACAAAGGGGAACCTGAAGTTCTATCTGAAACAGCAGAGTTTTCCAGGTGACTCATAGTGGCTGAGTCAAGCAGCAGTTTACTGGAACTCTAAGCAAAGGCAAGCTCACAGGTGAATTGCTCAGATCCAAACCTAAGTCAGGAATGTGCACAGCTGAGATCAGGAAGATAGTAATCAGACTTTTCCCTGGATCAGATAATTTTGGGAGTACTGAAAGCTTGTAGGTCCCCAGTCTGTCCCTGAGATCCTAGAATAATGTAACATTCAACACTTTGAAGAAAGTAGCAAGACAAGCTCAGATATTCCCTCTAGAAGAAGAAAATGACTCCAAAAGAGCTACCAACAAAGCTCGAAAGAAAAACAAAGCTTGGTCACAAGTTCAAATAGAATTTCTGAAAGAGATGAAGGAAGAGTTGGGTTTTTATGAGAGTTAAAATGTTATTTTATAAGTGAGAGTTCTAGAAGAAAAAAAATTGGTAAAGAACTGAGAGTTAAGTAAAAAAGAATTGGAAATAGAAGAAACAGCTTAATACAAGAGGTACAAAATATTATTCAAGCAACAAACTCCCTGAAAATTAAAATGAACCAAATAAGAGCTAATGACTCAATAATGCAGGCCTGTACAACATTGTGGGCAACATACAGCCCACTAGCTTCTTGTTACCTGCCAAAGGATTTCGGGCAGTGTGTGAAAAATGTAGAGAATCTTAAACAGGCCCGCATACCATCCAGCCCACAGGATGCTTTGGTGGGCCACAAGAAGCCTGTGTACTGTACATTGTGCAGACTTAGAATAAGACAAGAAATATTAAAACAAATTTTTAAAGATTGAAGAAAATATAAGGTATTCCATAGCAAAACAAAAACAAAAACTAGCCTGAAAAACAAATTGAGTAGATATAATTTAAGAATCACTGGAGTATCTGAAAGCCATGACTCTCTTTTGAGAGAAAGAGAGAGAGACAGAAAGAGAGAGAGAGAGAGAGAGAGAGAGAGGGAGAGAGAAAGAGAGAGATGAGATGAGACATCATGTTTTAACAGTCAATAGTCAATAGGCATGTAGTAGGTATCAGGCACTATGCTAAGCACTAGGGATACAAATAAGAAAAGAAATGGAAGAAGACAATATATAGAAGGAAGCTGAAAAGTAGGAAGTGGGGGAGGCACCAGGGGGTACCTAGTGAGGGAGGATGATGTTCCTGAAGTCAAAACCCAGCAGAGCAATCAAATGAAACAATTTCATTTCAAATTTCGAGAAATTGAAAAAAAAAAAGCCTAGATCTCTAGAACCAGAGGGCAAGGTGAAAAAAAAATCCACTAGTCACCCTCTGAAAGAAACCCCAAAATGCAAACTCTCAGGAATATTACAGCCCAAACCCAATGTTTCCAGATAAAAAAAATATTACAAGCAGCCAAAAAAGAAAGAATTTCCATATTAAGGAGCCACAGTCAGCATCGCACACAATTTAGCAGTTACCACTATAAGGCAAGTCACCATAATGTCAAACATTGCCAATATGGGAATTTGTTTTGTTTGACTATATGGGTTTATAATAAGGGTTTTATTTTTTTCTTCCTCATTTGGGAGGCAGAGATGGAGAGGAGAGAAGGTGAATTCTTGTTGATTGGGAAAAAAGGGCTTCATGAAGATCAGCAATTCATTAAAGTTAACCATTTGTTATCCCTCGATCTTGCTGCACGACTGTCATATGTGTTCTTAATAGCTTGTATACCACCTCATTTATGCAAATCATTGTTGGTAATTTGCTATACTCCATTTGTGTCTATAGTTTCACTTTTTGGGGAAACATCAGATTAAAATGAGCACTGAGGATAGCCTTGAAGCAAAACAATCCCCACTGACCAGTAATTTCTGCACCAGTCCCTAACCATTGCCCCTGCCTACTCCCCTCCAATAGCTACTTTAGAGGAAGAACCAATCCAGATGTGACCTAGCTCCCTCTGTAACATGCTTTAGAGACTGTGAATTTCATTACATATCTGCCACCCCCTTTTACCTCACAGCTTCCCCAATATCCCTCCCCATTCTTTTACTAATCAAGCAGCAACTTAGAGAAGAAAAAAAAACCAATCTTACCCTCCTCCTCCCTCCTTTCATCTTCATCCTCCTCATCCTTACTCTACTCAATGTTATCCATTATTTTATCCATTATGTTATCTATTCCACTGTTATCCATCTGTTATACCATATTCTCTGGACTCTTATTCTATAATGAATGGATTCCCCTTCAACCAGGTTCTCTTTTCTCACAGATATTACATCTATTTATTAATCTTAAGTAAGACATGACTCCCTTTCCATCACCACACTTCTGGCTACCCTCTCCAGCACTTACTACACTTTCTCTCATACTACAGTCATAGAGGAAGATTATGAATACTTCTTGATCTCCCACACACCTGAACTTTCTTTTGTGCATTGTCTCCCACAGTAAGAGTATGAGCTCCTTGAGAGCAGGGACTGAACTGTATTCCTAGCCTTAACACAGTACTTGGCACATAGTTAGAGCATGATAAACACTTTTTCCTTCACTCATACATACATTCATTTGCTTCCTCTGCTCTTATAAGACAATGAATGTAATTGGAGGAAGTCTCACAACTTTTCTATTTTTTTCAGTCTTTTGACTTTTTTTTATCATTTCTTAATGTCTCATAGAGTCATTAGCTTCTATTTGTCCAATGAAGATATTATTTTCACCAGCACTTTTTGTACCTCTTTTACCATATGATCAATTTTGATTTTTTTAAGAAATTATTTTCTTAAGTATTTTGTGTCTTTTTTAAAAATCAAGCTGTTAATTCTCTTTTCATAATTTTCTGTCATAGACCTCATTTCTTTTCCAAATTATTCTTCTACTATTCTTGTTTGATTTTTAAAATCTTTTTTTGTTCTTTTTTATAGCTTTCTTTACCTTTTCTAAGAATTTTTGTTGGATTTACATCCAATCTACATTTTTCTTTGAGACTTTGCTTGTAGCTGTTTTCATGTCCTTGTCTTCTTCTTGAGCTTTCCTATCATCTAGTAGCTTTTATGATCAGGTTTTTTTTTTTTTTTCTTATTTTCCAGCCTATTTCTTTTTACTTTGGAATTCATGTTTAAATTGGGCTCTGCTCAACTCTCAGGAAGATGACTGGCTTGAGCTTCTGTTTTTTATATCCTTCTGCTGTTTTCTCAGCTCAGTCTAGAAGCTTATAAATTTTTGTTTCCAATGTGCTTCCAATGTGGTGTATTTTAAGGAAAAGTCTGGTCCCTGGCCTTCCAGTCCTTACTCAGATAAGACTCCTGTTCCCTTATGACAAGACTTTCTCCTCTTCATCCTATAACTGCAACTCAGGACAGGATGAGTGACAGAGCTGCCAAGTGGCACCAGATCCTGTGCTCAGTGGTAGTACAGAGCTCCCCTGGGTTCTCTTTCAGACCAAATGTTCAGTCCCCTTACTGTCCCCAGGGTTTGCTTTCTGATACTACTGCCACTGCAGCCACAACCCATAGCCAATGATGCCTCAACCAAACCACATTCTCATCCAGTCCCTAACCTGGTGTCCATAGACCTCTCTTTCTGCCCTTCTAAACTACCCTGGGCTGGAAAAATAACTCTCTATGATGTATTCTTGGCTTTCCTATTCAGGACTCAGTTTGTCATTTTCTGTAGTTATTTTGTAGAAGAGGTTTTGGGGGAAGTTTAGCAGTTGTGACCTTTTACTCTGTCATCTTGAGTCTGCCTCCTTTCTGCCCCTTGCTGACTTGGTACATTGTGCATTTGTTTTATCCAGTGTCAACTGGGCCTTCACTACAGCAAGGCAATCCTTTTATTCCTTCCTAATTGTGTTCCTGTCTGACTCCCAAAGAAGCTATTCCAAACCTTCCCTTATATGCCTAAGCTTCCCATATCTTCCCCTTTCCCTTTTATCTCTTTTAAGGACTTTGTTTCTAATTTTACTGAGAAAATTAAGATCCTTTAAAATGAACTTCCCCTTCTTTTATTCTCTTCATTTCAAGACCCCTTACCATAATCTCCTACTCTTCTTTCCCCCAATCTCTGAAAAGGAAGTATTATTTCTCCTTGCCAGGGCTAACCTCTCTACATGTGACTTGATCAGATCCCTTCTCCTCTTATCCGAAAGATTGCTTCTCAGTTCTCTGTCTCTGTTTCTCTCTGTTTGCTTCTTTCTCTTGCACACACATATGTAACCTGAGTCCCAAAGACCATTAGTATGGGACTCTCTCCTCAGTGGTGGAGATCAATGCCTTGTGCCTATGGAACAGTGGAGCAGCATTAGTAAGAGCAAAAGACAGAAGATGTCCACTGTCTTCAGTCTCTTCAGATCTCTGGGGATTCGGGCTTTTTAGTTGCTTCAGGCACTTCTGGCTTCCAGCTTTGAGAGAGAAGATGGAGGAGGCCAACCCCACTTCAGGTTGTTGAAGGGAAAATAATTTGACATGAGAGGAGCCGACAATCTCCATCATGTTTCTATCCTTAGTTTGCTACACTAGAGACTTCAGGTGATTTTCCTTTGGGTGAGATTCAGGACTCTCTCTCTCTTGGTTGGACTAACTTAACTTACTCTAATGGGAGAAGTCCTTCACTCTATATTGTCTGGTATATATTCTCCTACATATACTTTATTAATTTCTGTTTTGCTCTTAACTTGGATGAACTTAATTTCTTTCTTATTATGTGTGTGTTTATTGTGAAATTGGTATTTGTGGAAAGTTAGTCTAGTCTTGCATATAAAGCCTGGGGCCCTCTTTCCCTATTAATGACTAGTGATCAGAATCTTAGCTTGAATGTGAAAACTATATATAGAGAGATGTAATTCTAGCCTGATACCACTTCTCTTTGAGGAAAGCAGAATGGTCAAGCTCTGTGTTCTAACTTCTGCTTCCCCTCTTGGCAGGAATTACAGTTTTCCTTGAAAAAGAGTGAAGGAACAAGAGGCTAATGATGTCTGGTCTGCCTCCCTTCAAGACACACAATTACAACCCTATGCTATATGTGGGAGACAGCCTCACTACACACACACACACACACACACACACACACACACACACACACACACCCCTCTGATTTCTCCTATCTGCTCATCCCTTCCTTATTTCCTTCAAACATGTCTCTTTCCCCCACCTTTAAAAATCCTTCATTAGACTCTACCATCCCCTCAGACTACCAGCCTATATTTCTCCTCTATCTCAGCACAATTTCTTGAAAAAGTTATCCAAGCTCACTACCTCCACCTCCTCTCTTCTCATTTGATTCTTAACCCTTTGTAGAATGCCTTCAAACCTCATAACTCAACTGAAACATGTGTTGGTGTTTACAATAATGCCAAACATTAGGAACTGTTTATAAACAATTTGACAAATTATTTATTACTCGTGCACTTAGCAGTTTTCACAAAATTGACTAGTATATGTTAAAGTTTATTTTTATGTGTTCTCATGATTTTATTACACAAATGTTTTTTAACACTATTATTTGAAAAGGACATTTTCTGTATGATCAGTGTGGTATCAGTTGAGTCACATTTTAAATGCTTCACATTTTTACATGTGCGATCTATAACTTTTTTTTCAGTTCACATGCAGAACATATTTAGCCATTATCCATGAGACACTGCCAAAAATCTTACTGATTTAGAAACAATTAAAGATTTCAGTAGAATTTTAGTCCTAAATGCAGGGGAAGGGGACATGGATGCATTTTCTTCTGAATTATACATTCTGTGCATTTTGACTCTCACAAAAAAGCAACTGTTTTGTTTTAATCTACTTTTTGTATTTAGTAGTTATTTGTATATATTAAATAAAACGTTTTCAAGTCAAAAAAAAAAATTGCCATAGATTTCTTAACTGCAAATTTGTTTGTCTTTACTCAATACTCATCCTTCTTGACCTATTTGCTGCATTTAATACTGTGGACTGTCCTCTCCTGTTAGATACTCTCTCTTCTCTTGGTTTTCATGACACTGCTCTCTTGGCTCTTCTCTTACTAATATGACTGTTCCTTTACAGTTTCTCTTGCTAGTTCATCATCCAAATCTCTCCTTCAACTGTGGGTGTTCTCCAAGTTTTTGCTCTAGAACCCATTTTCCTCTCCTTCTATAGTCTATCTCTTAGTAACTTCATCTGCTTCCATGGGTATAATTATCATCTCTATGCATATGAGTCCTAGAAATGACCTCTAGTCTCACGTGACCAATGGTCCATTTGAAACTGGATGTCCTGAAGACACCCTTAAACTCAATATGTCAAAAACTGAACCCATTCCTCCTCCCTGAACTTCCTTATTTCCGTTGAAAGCATCAATATCTTTACAGTGTCCCAGGTTCATACCACTGGCAAGATCTTGGATTCTTCACTTCCCCATACCCTACATATTCAAGTATTTGCCAAATCATACCATTTCTATCTCCACAAAATTTCCCTATCCAACTCTTCTTTATGCACAGTTTAGTTCAGGCCCTTCACTTCTTGACTATATTATTGCAACTATTTCTCTGCCTCATGTCCCTCTCCACTCTAGTCTATCCTAAACATGGCTGCCAAAAGAATTTTCCTTAAGTGCAGATCTGAACATGGGATACCCCTACTCAGTCAACTGCAATGACTTCCTAGTTCCTCTAGAAACAACATTAATGCTGCTTAGATTTTGCAGTTCTTCACCCTTGGCCCCAACTCATCTTTCTAGCCTCATTGAGCATTACACTCCATACTCAGTGAATCCAGTTTAACTGGCTTTCTCTCTGTTTCTTACATTCCATCTCCTGACTCCACACCTTTGTCTTGGCCATCTCCCAAGCCTGGGATGTACTTCCTCCTCACTTTCACCTCTTTTCATTTAAGGCAGAGCTTCTTAATCTTTTTTATATCGTGGATCCTTTTGATAGTCTGGTGAAACCTATGGACTCATTCTCTGAATAATCTTATTGAAAGAATAAAAGAAAATACATTGGATTACAAAGGAAACCCATCATACTGAAATATAGCTCTCTCTCTCTCTCCCTCGCTCTCTCTGTATACACACACACACACACACACACACACATGTGTAAAAGCAATAAGTTCATGGTTGAACCCCCCTTCAAGACGTATAGATAGCTCAAGTGCCATATTCTATGTGAAACTTTTCCTGATTTCCCTAAATGCTAATGCCTTCCATTCCAAATTACCTTGTATTTAACAACTTTTTATGTATTCATATTTACTCACTTTATATTTATACTATAGACACATGTATTTAGAATAGGTACTTAATAAATTCTTGTTGATAGGTTGATTTGAATAAAAGTCACCGAAAAGTTTCTTAAAATCTCCAGGTTCTACAAAGGAAGGAATCTTGGCTCTGGATTCAGAGGCTCTGAGTTTAGATCTTCCTCCCTCCATACTTACTACTTTGGTGACTTAAGGCAAGTCACTTAAACTTCCAGGGCCTCAGTTTCCTAATCAGTTAAAAAAGGGAGAGTTGGACTCCATGGCCTCCAAGTGCCTTTGAGCTCCAGATTTATGATCTTATGAAATGAGGAAAGACAATTCCATCCATTTCCCTTCAGTAACAATGGTGTGGGACAGTGCAGGGGTGATAGAGATATGGGCTAATTATATGGGTGTGAGCTCAGAGTTTTGCAGCAACCAACAGAACCCTCTACTTCTCTGCAGGGAGCTGTATCCTTGAGTCACTGCCAAACAGCACAGGTCCCCTTGCCCCATAGCCTGGGTGAATGGCCTTATGTGCCATCCTTTGGGGGTAGCACTTGAATGCCCTATGAGAAGTTGCCAATAGGGAGAAATATTTTCATGCTTATCAACACTCATTGTTGATTGGGCACCTATGGTCCTATACTAGCCCACAAGGGAGTCTAGAAATTATAAAGCTACAGTGTTTCTTCAATAGCTTTATAATCAGAAAGGGGAGATAAGAGAGACAGGAGATCTTGGAAAAGGGAAATATGAGTTTGTATTTCAGAATAACAACTAGTTGACACTGATATAAGTTTTACAGAGCCCTTTACTTATATTATCTCAGTGATGTTCACAAAAAGTCTGTAAGGCAGATAGTATCATTCCCATTTTATAGGTGAGAAAGTTATGGCTCAGAGTGGTTAAAACACTCACCCATGGTCACACAGCTAGTAAGTATCAGAGACCAAATTGTCATCACTATGCAGATGGCTCAACCAACATGTTATCTAACATTGTCATCTATTTGTATTTTGCTCACAAAACGTCTTAGTAAAAAAAAAAAAATCTTTGAACAGGCATCCTACAGAGATGTGTATTTGCTTATTAATAAATTACAAATATGTAATACCATGCCAATAACTGCATACACTAATAAAACTTACACAAAACAGACATTTTAAAAAGATGAGGTAAGGATGAAATATTCTGAAAATGTTGCATTTGTTAATGACAAAAACCTTTTTGCTCTCACTAGAATATTATTACTAACAGTAATAATAATAATAAGTGAGATTTTTGTTTGTGATTTACTGAGAACTGTAGGGTTGGAGGTGATTTATTATCTTTTTAAAATCTCAGTTTAACACTTTGTGATACAGTGATTCAAAGGTCTCCTTCTAAGTTCAGTTTATTTTAATACTTGTTTATAGCTTAAAAAGCAAATATGCCACCTCCTGAAGCTTCATAGGTCAGAATAGAAGTGAAAAGAATAGAATATAAAGGAAAAAAGACGTGCACCATCAGCTGTGCTTACTAAATCTTGATACTAAGTTTTTCAGCCCATCCCCCCACAATGCAAAGACTTTTTATTTGGCTAGAAAAATTTCCATCTTCCTGTTATCACTCAGGTAGTCTTATAAATTAATTGAAAGTTTTGAATTTTTATGTTTTTAGCAATGGATTGAATATCTACTTGAAAATCTTAATTTGGACGATTTTAAGACAAGGAGAACATTCCTTTTCCAAGTTTTTAAAGTGTGCAGATATGAAGATCTTTATAAGTGACACATTTCATTTTCAGTGACTTAGAAGAGAGCAAGAGAAGAAGGTGGTGGATATTGTTAAATACTGCAAAGAGGTCAAAAGGCCATCAGATTTGTCAAGTGATCATTGGTGACTTTAAAGAGAGCAGTTTTAATTGAAGAACTAAGAATAAGGAAGTTGAGAACCTGGAAGACTAGAAAGATGGAGCCGCCTTGCATAGCAAATAGGGAAGTTCAAAAGCTGGGAGGCTATTTGAGGACGAGCAATGTAATGAGATCTGTGATGCTTGCTCGTTCAATGCTACCCAAGCTTTCCCACCAAAAACAAAACAAAAATGAAAATGAGGTGAGGTGGGACACTTACTAGCCACTGCTCCAGAGAACAGAGCCAACTTGCTAAGGGGTGCCTGTGCAGCTAGAAGGTGATGGGAGTGGGGGAGACAGATGTTTGCCTGCTGAGCTACTATAGTTGTGATCAGGTTACACCTAGCCTGAGAGATCAAGATCCAGGCAGAAGAGCGAAGTTTAGGAGTTTGCACAGCTATGGATGGCCAGCTGTGGGAGATTGGTAGACTCTAGCAATAATGGTTGAAGGTGTTGGTATAGTTTTATTGAGGTTGAGCTTTGTGATTGGCTTTCATGAAGAGGTTGGAATGAGACCCATCTTCCCACCCTCTAATTAGTTACCTCTTGGGTTCATGCCATGGCCCACATTGTGGGGGGAGGGCCCTCACTATAGAGATTCTTAGTATTGGGAACTCCCAGAAAGAGAACTCCTTTTTTTTTGATACTAAGGTAAATGAGCACCTACTCTACCACTTATTTAAAGCATTGTTTGGGACACCATTTTGCCCATGAGTCACACAGCTAATATGTATCAGAGGCCAGTTTTCAACCCAAGCTTTCCTTACTCCAAGGTCAGTTTTCTATAGCATGGATAGTGGTAGTGGTGGTGGTGACGATGAGGTAGGAGTAGTAATAGTCCTGTACGTGCAAACTGATGAGTACATATGAGATGCTTTGAGAAGGCACAGAACACAAACAGCTAAAGGGACCAGTAAAGACTTCCCCTAGAGGTTTGTACTTGTTGTTGTTCAGTTGTTTTTCAATTGTGTCTGACTTTTCATGACCTTCTTCAGGGTTTTCTGGGTCAAAATCCTAAAGTGGTTTGTCATTTCCTTCTCCAGCTCATTTTATAGACAAAGAAACTGAGGCAAACAGGGTTAAATGACTTGCCCAGAGTAACACAGCTAGTAAATGTTTGAGGCCAGATTTGAACCCAGGAAGATGAGTCTTCCTGACTCCAGGCCCAGCATATTCTCCACTGTACGTATTCCAAGCTAAGCTTTAAAGGAAATGTAAGTGTATAAATGAAGAGGCATTGGGATTAAACACAGGAAATGAAATGACAAGCTTGAGGGAAAGCAAGTAGAATAGTTCATCCAGTACATAGAATAGGTAGAAGGAATAAGGTGAATTATATCTGTAAAAGAGACCAGAGCCAAATTGTAGGGCTTTAAATTCCAGACTCAGAAGTTTATAATTCATTCTAGAGACTATAGGAACCACTGAAGATTTTTTGAGCAGGGGGTGACATGCTCAGAGCTGCATTTTAGAGAGATTATTTTGGCAGTTTTTTGGAGGATGTCTGAGAGAGAGAGAGAGAGAGAGAGAGAGAGAGAGAGAGAGAGAGACAGAGACAGAGAGACAGAGACAGAGAGACAGAGACAGAGAGACAGAGAGATAGAGAGACAGACAGAGAGAGAGAGAGAGAGAGAGAAACTAGAAGTAGGAAGCAGGCATTTGCAATGGTCCATGCTAGGGAGGAGCCAAGATGGCAGAGCAGGAGGTAGCACAGCTGAACTCTCTCCCAAGACTCTTCCATATAGATCAGAAAAGCATACCAGACTGAACAACGATCAGGAAACCCAAGAAAAAGTCACAATGTAGCTATCATTTTTCCAACCCAGGTAGGGATAAAAAACAGACAGAGAGGTCTGAAGACACTGGGGATGGAGACTAGCCAGAAAGAGTCATGGGGAGCATTCCAATGAAGAGAGTCAAACAGTGCTGAAGCTGTGCACCAGGGTAATAGGAGGTATCAGACCCATACAGTGGAACTTGCCCTTGTCTGGTGCCAATGAGAAGCTCTGTCATTGGCACAGTCGATAGAGCACTGGGTTTGGAATCAGAAAGACATCTTCATGAGTTCAAATGCAGCCTCAGACACTTATTAGCTATGTGACCCTAGGCAAGTTACTTAACCCTATTTGCCTCAGTTCCTCATCTGTAAAATGAGCTAGAGAAGGAAATGGCAAACCACTTCAGTATCTTTGCCAAGGAAACCCAAAGATGGGGTCACAAAGAATTGGATACTATTGAAATGACTCAATAAAAACAACACTCATTGCCCTGTTCCTGGTCACAGATCCAGCGAGGACTGAGGAAGAAACTTATGCCAAGAAACAAGGAACTTGTGACATTTGGTATGAGAAGAGGTTGCCAGTCCTAGGTTATGTACTAGATGAGGAGTAAGTTCAGAAGCAGTGGCAGCTCTGTGGGATGTTGGTCTGACTGTAGGAGCAAAACAGTAGAAGTTGTGTGTGTGTGCGTGTGTGTGTGTGTGTGTGTGTGTATGTGTGTAAATCTCAGTCTGAACTACAGAGAGAATTAACAGGGAAGGTACCTCAGCCCAAAGGGAAACCTGTAGTTTTGCTGCTCTAAAATAATGAAGCTTTTTAGCTTGTTTATGAGGACTAAGTCTAGCAACAGTCTACTGGAACTCCAGCTGGTTCAAGCCAGTAAGTATGTTGCTCAGAACCTAACCCAAGTCAGGAACTTGAAGAGCTCAAATCAGGAGGTCAATGATCAGATTTTGCTCTACTCTCATGTCAACTCTTTCCCAGAAGAAGCTTCTTCCCATTGTCCCTTCGTAGCCCTGAAGATAGCTTGGAATACTCTACATCTTCTCCATTGATGCTCGAGGCCAGAAGCCCCCAAAGAGACTTGAGAGCCCAGAGACTTGACGAGATCTCTCCTCTCTCTTGCTTCTGCCAACTCTGCTCTGACCCTTACAGAGGCATGGGGTGTTGATCTCCACCAATGAGCACTGAAAGCTTGCAGGTTTCCAACCTGAGCTGTCCCCGAGATCCTGGAATAGTACAGCAGCAAGAGACAAGCATTACCTCCAGAAGTGTGTAGATCTTAGCCCTAACATAAAGTGTAAAGTCAAAAAGTAGACTAGAAGAATAAACAAACAAACAAACAACAACAACAACAAAAACCCCATCAGACATAAACCCAGAAGAAAAGAATGAATCCAAAACTTACACAAGCTAAGCTTCAAAGAAAACCCCGGTTGACATACATTCAACTAGAATTCCTGGTAGAGATGAAGCAAGAGTTTAAGAAAAAAAGTTTTAAAATGTTTTTTACAAATTAAATTAGAATATGAGAGGAAAAATGGGAAAGAAATGAGTTAGTTATGGAAGAAAGATTTGGAAACAAATTTAACAGCTTAAGAGTAAAGGTAAGAAACTTTATAGAAACAATGACCTACCTAAAAATTAGAATGGACCAAAGAGAAGCATTAAGGATTCCATGCAGCCATGAGAAATACCAAAACAAAAGCAAAAGACTAGGGAAAAAAATAAAGAAAAAGGTATCTTTTTCAACAACAGATCTGGAAAACATTGAGAGATAGTTTAAGACTCACTGAACTACCTGAAAGATATAATGAAACAAAGAGCCTACAAATCATATTTTTAGAAATCATAGAAGAGAGCTGCCCAGATCTGTTGGAACCTTGTGGGCAAAGTGAAAAACAGAATCTACCAGTCACCACCTGAAAAAACACTCAAAATGTAAACTTCTTCTTCTCTCACCTCCTACATTTAATTATTTACCATTTTGTATCATTCTCTAATTGTTTGGTTTGTGTGTGTGTGTGTGTGTGCGTGTGTGTGTGTGTGTGTGTGTGTGTGTGTGTGTATGTCCCATCCAGTCTTTCCAATTAAAGTGTAAGCTTCTTGAGGGCAAGGACATTATTACTTCCCGATATCCTAAAAAGAACCAAACACAAAGTAGGACACATAAAAAATGCTCTTAAAGTCATTTTTTTTAAAACAAGTTCAGTTCTGGCATAAGCGACAGGTCTATAATATAGCTCATGTCCTGCTCTTTCTTTTTACCTGTCTGGACCCTCTATGGCTCATGCCAACAACTGAACCATTGATTTACCCTAACTTCATGGGCTCAGCTTATCTCTCTCTAGCCTTAACTCTGCAGTTTCTCCACAAGCTTGCCTTCTTTCAAGGAGACTTTTCTGCCCACCCCATGGGCTCCTGGGAGATAGATGGCTGTGGAAGGAGTTGTCACTTTTGAATGCTCACAGAACTCAGTGGTGTTGGTGTCACCTTTAACGCCATCTGACTGTGGCATCTTTACCACTCTGGTGTCACTTTTAACACCAGCTTTAACAACATCCAATTGTCTAATGAAAAAGAGCCAGCAGAGTAGCAGAGGAGATGTGTCAAGCTGTTAATCCAGACAGTTGCTGAGCATTCGCTCTTGGCCTCACCTCTAAACCTGTCATTTTGGGGAGAGAAAAGAAAATTGTACAAACTCTTCGGCCCAGCAGAAGCATGATTTGGGATTCCCTGCTCAATATACTAGGCCCAGGAGGGAAAGGGGAAAGTCAAGATTTAAAGATTTGTGGTTCCAAGGTCCAGTCTCCTAAGCATTGGTGATTTAGAGACGTAGGAAGAAAGGGATTGAGAATTAATATCCTCACTTGAGCTGACAATATGAAAATAAATTCAGTAATTTGACAAAAAATATCTAAAGTTTAACTCCACCTATAAAATAGAAGTCTAGTATGTGTCCATAAAGCCTTAAGATCCTTCCATTAATCCTTAGGTTGTAGTGGTTCAGAAGAAGGAAAAATCAAGGAGAAATGGAATGGTCAAGAAAAACTTTAAGAAAGGGATGAGGTTTGTTGTTGCTCTTCAGCCATTTCTCAGTCATGCCCAAATCTTTGTGACCCTATTTGGGGTTTTCCTGGCAGAGATACTAGAGTGGTTTGCCATTTCCTTTTCCAGCTCATTTTACAGGTGAGGAAACTGGGGCAAACTGAGTTAAGTGACATGCCCAGGGTCACACAGCTAGTAAGTGTCTGAGGTCAGATTTGAACTCAGATCTTCCTAACTCCAGGTCTGGTACTCTATCCACTCTGCCACCTAGCTGCTTTTAGGTAGGCCTTGAGCTTGGCCTTAAAAATGATTTGGATTGATGAAGATTAGAGGAAAAGGCATTATGGGAGGGAATGGGGCAGAGCATGAACATCATGAAGGAAGGCATGAAAGTGAGAGTAAGCCAAGTGTTTTTGTGGGAGAGTGAGGGGACCAGCTAGGCAGAAGAGTATTTATGATAACACAATGCAGGGAAAATTCCTTAACAAAGACAGAACTGGTTCTAGATCAACTGGATTGGTTAAGATCAAGAAAATAATGGGGTGGCTAGGTGGTTCAGTCAATAGAGCAGCAGCCCTGAAGTCAGGAGGAGCTGAGTTCAAATCCGAGGTCAGACACTTAACACTTATTAGCCAAGTGACCTTGAGCAAGTCATTTAACTCCAATTGCCCTGCCTTCCCCCCCTCAAAAAAGGAAAAAAAAAAAGAGATCAAGAAATAATTTGTAAAATCCTGCTGTTTCTACAGGCTACCAAGAGGAAGAAATTTGAAAACTATGGAAACACAATTAGGATAACCCAGGATCTGGCAGCTTCTACATCGAGGGATCGAAGGTCCTGGAATATGATATTCCAGAGATCAAGGGAGCTAGGATTAAAACAAGAATCATCTACCCAGCAAAATTCAGTATAATGTTTCAGGGGAAAATATGGTCATTCAGTGAGGTGGAGGACTTTCAAGCATTCTTGCTGAAAAAAACAGAACTGAAAAGAAAATTTGACACTCAAATATAAGAAGCATGAGAAGGTAAACA
>CM053588.1:184805716-184839940 GCA_028646515.1 Pseudochirops corinnae | reverse complement strand
CATTGGCGTTTTGGGCCTCTTTTGTCATTTGAGTTAATCTATTTTTTAAGGTGTTAATTTCTTCAGTCAGATTGCTGACTCTCTTTTAAGATTTTCTTGCAACATTCTTATTTCTCTTCCCAATTTTTCTTCCACTTCTCTCATTTGGTTTTCAAAATCCTTCTTCAGCTGATCTCTAGCTTTAAGGCAATCTTCATGTTTATTGGAAGCTTTTGGTGGGGGAGCTCTGGCTATGCTGTCCTCCTGCTTTCTGCCTTGATCCTTCTTTTCCCCAAAGAAGGAATCTAGGGTTTGGTTGCTGTTCTTACTTTGCTTCTTATGCTTATTCTTATTCATGGTTGGTCAGTCCGTGATTTTTTATTTTAATCTCTGTGGAACTCTGCTTACAGAGGGGAAAGCTCTGTCTCAAATCACTGGGGTTTTCCCAGATGCCGGAGTCCTTAGGAGGCTTCTGGATCCCTCCCCAACTCCAGCTCACTGAAAAAAAAAACCTCAGGACCAACACCCAAGACCACTATCCGGATCCAGGCCGCTTAACGCTAGAACACTTGGCCTCTGAATGATGGCTTGGTCCCCCTGCAGTCTGCAGGCTGGGAGCTCTGAAGCAGCAGTGTGGAGGCGGGTACAAAATCTGCTTCTTTGCCCTCAAGGTGTTTTGGCCAGACCCGCTTTTCTCCCCTGATTTTGCTGAGCTCCACTAACCTAATTTTGGATATTGCCACTACTGCTGCAGATCTGCTCTCCCGAAGCTCCAGCCGGGGCTCGGCTCCTTTCATCCAGCTGCCTCCGGGGCAGAGCCGTGGTTTCAGGCTAGGCTGGTTTTGGCTAGCAGGGATGAGATGGTTCTTCATAGCCGAGCTGACTTTAGTGGAAAGTATATTTGTGTGCGTTTTGGAGTTGTAGAACTTGTTTAGAGTCATATTTTATGGGTATTTTGGAGTGGCTATGTGAGAGCTGCGATATGTTGCTACTCCTATACTGCCATCTTGGCTCCATCCCCTCTCCATTGACATTGAAGGACAGAAGCTCCCAAAGAGACTTGAGAGCTAAGAGACTAAAGGGATCTCTCCTCTCTTCTGCTTCTGCTGACTCTGCCCTGATCCTTATGGAGGCATAGGGCATTGATCTCCACCAATGAGGACAGTCCCACATCAGTGGGCTTTGGGGCTCAGGCTCTATCATCTCAGATGGTCCTACCCACAGCACTCTTTGCAGGTAGGCTCCTAGGATCAGATCATAGATTCAGAGCTGGGCAGTGTCTTAGAGGTCAGCCAGTTCAATCCTCTCATTTTATAGAGAACCTGCTACCTCTGTAGTGCAGGCTCTCATCATTTCATACCTAAACTATCACAAGAGCCTACCAATGGGTCTGCCTGCCTCTAGCTTCTCCCCACTTCAATCCATCCTCTGTTCAGTCACCAAAATGATTTTTCTAAAGCACAGATCAGACCATGTCACTTCCCTGCTCAATAAACTTCCATGTCTCCTTATTGCCTCAAGGATCAAACTGCTCTATTTGGTGTTCAAAGCCCTTCATAATCTAGCCCTTCCTACTTTTACAGTCTTGTTTATTGAACCTGAGACTCAGAGAAGTTAGGAGATTGGTTGAAAGTCACACAGATAGCAAGTAGTAGAACGAGCACTTGGATGCAGATCCTCTTACTCCAAACCCAGCACTTGGAGCTCAAATCCAGTCTCAGATACTTACTAGCTATGTGATCCTGGCTAAGTCATTTCTCTTTGCTTCGTTATCCTTATCCATAAAATAGGGATAATAATAGCATCTGCCTCCCATCATTATCGTGAGGGGAAAATGATATATTTGTAAATTTTGGCAAATCTTGGCAATTTCAAGCTTTGGCAGATCTTGAAGTACTATATAAATGTTAGCTGCTGCTATTGTCGCCTCTCCTCCTCTCCTTCCTCCTGTTTCTCCTCCTCCTCTTCCTCTTCCTTCTCTTCCTCCTCCTCTTCTTCCTCCCCCTCTTCTTCTTCCTCCTCCTCCTCCCCTTCTTCCTCCTCCTCCTCCCCTTCTTCCTCCTCTTCTTCCTCTTCCTATCCATTTGGAGCTTATCTTGGTGTATGGTATAAAATGTTTGTCTAAATCTAATTTCTGCCAGAATGCTGTCTAGTCTTCTCAGAGCTTCCACTATGCAACAGTATGTGAGCTTTTAGATTCACAGAATATTAGAATTTGAAGAAATGATGAAGATCACCTAGCCTATACAATCCTTCCTCAAAATCACACCTGGATTGAAGATTCTCTCTGTGTCTTCAACACCTCAAAAATAGCTTAAAAACTCCACCAATGTATTAATTTACTAGTTAAACAGAGGATACAATTAGTTTAAAACAAAGATGCTTAAGGCATTTAGTGAGATAACATAATAAGAAAAGTAGCAATAGGAAATTTCCCCAGTAAACCGGGAGCATATTTTCCCATTGAGCAGCCAGGTGGCACAGTGGATAGAACTTCAGTGGATAGAGCCTGGAGTCAGGAAGATCCTAAGTTCAAATCCAGCCTCAGACATTTACTAGCTGTGTGACCCTGGGCAAGTCACTTAATCCTTTTTGCCTTAGTTTCCTCATCTGTCAAATGAGCTGGAGAAGGAAATGGCAACCACTCCAGTATCTTTGCCAAGAAAACTCTGAAAGGAGTCATAAAGAGTCAGACATAACTAAAAATAACTAAACAATATAGTCTCCCATAAAGACATATACTATCAGTGGGGACAATGGCCACACTAGGATTCATACATTGGAAAATGTGGGGAGAATGGGTTTCCTATATCTCAGAGTCCACATCTTTGATATGTAGTCACAACTGCAAGTAGAAGAAGGAGGACTCTGCACACCAGTGGTTTTTTAGGATCTGCCCTTCAGGTAGACTTACCTGACTACAATGGAGGACTTTTGAATGTGGTCCCAGTTGATTCTCTCTGGTCTTTCCTTATTCCACCCCTTTGGTGTGTTCACCCAATACTTGAGATTTTTTCTCCCTTAGAAGGTTGTTTTGTGTTTGTCCTTCCTTCCCAAAGAGGACCATGACATCAGCGAGATGATGACATGACTTGGAGTTGATTTGATTTGAGTGAAGGAGGGCTGTGCAAGGTCACCAGCCTCACTTTCTCCTCTAGAGCCATCTGGGTCCAGTGGCCAGATGTTCATCAGGATGACCAGAGATGGCCCAGGATGCCATGAGAGACCCTGGCCCCTTTAGGTTAAGGCCTTTTCAGGTCTTCACTTTGAGTGAGGTATGGCCCATTCAGTGAATTAGGCCTCTTTAAGAAGTGAGTCAAGGGATGGCCCCTTTAATTTAAAAAAAAAAAAGGAAAAAAAATTAAACTGGAAGGGGAAGACCCTCAGGGTTGCTGGCCAAAAGAGAAACAGTTACTATTTACATTCACTCTGAGCCAGGAGGGCCCCAAAAAATAGCCATTAAGTAGTGCTTGGTCAGGGAAAGGAACATAGGGAAACAATTCATTGGAATTGGAAAGTCTATTTTGTCCCTGGATGGTTCAGATAAATCTCAGAAATGACTTGAGGCACATGGGGCAGAATTATTGGAAAGGCTTTGTTTTTTAGTGTTATAGGAGAGAGAAACTTATCTTTTTATAATCATGGTGACTGGAACTTTATTTGGAAGAAAAGGTATTATTTGGACTGTTTGGGAGATAGTTTTAAGTCCCTAGATAAAGGGAATTCACCCAACTCCCGTAAAAAAAAGATGATAGTTCCTAGGTAGAGATCTCTAAAAGGATCAAAATTTGCTATTATCCTGCTGATAGGCATAGAGAAATAGCAGTGGCTGGCAGGTATGGAAAAACTGGATGTTTCTGGTGGTACTGGGTGAGCCCTGATTTCAGGACAGATTGTGTGCAAGAGGCCTACAAACTCTTTCAGGTGTGAGGAACCTACAGCCTCAAGGCCAAAAGTGGCCCACTAGGTCCTCCAGTGTGGCCCTTTGACTGAATCCAAACTTCACAGAAGAGATCCCCTTAATAAAAGGATTTGTTCTGTAAAACTTTTACTCAGTCAAAAGGCCACACCCAAGGACCTTGAAGGCCACATGTGGCCTCGAGGCCAGTTTCCCTACCCCTGTTAGGCATTTTAATTCAGATGGTCCAGATCTAAGGTGGAACTTGGGGATTTATATTCTTGTAGTGGTCCTGATATTCCTAGTGATGCTCTGGGTCACTAGCATGGTTTTATACCAGAAGATTTTTATGCTCTTGATATCATGTCCCCACTGTTTAAAAAATGATTTCTTCTATTGTTTTCTTTTTGTTATTTGCTTTCAGTTTCTTTCCCAGTTTTCAGCATGATTTTGAAATTGTTTTAGGGGTGAAAATCCCTCTGGAAAATTTTTGAGAACTTATCACTAAGGGATAAGATGTAGCTGGAAGCTTGGGCAGACTCCCAAGGTTGTTGCTATTGTTATGGCCACCTCTGTAGGTCACCTAAAAACCTAGAGAGGACCCTTCTCTTGACATCATTAAGGTGCTGGTGGAGCATACTGGCTGCCAACCCATCATTCCTTTATCTTCCCATCACTAACCATCTTTTTCTATCATGAAACTCTTTGAGATCCTTTATGCTGTTCTTCTTCAGAGCTCCTTGTTGGTTGTATATTACCACCTTTCCATTGCTCTCTGTGCAATGATCATCTTTAGTTCTTCAGAGTCAGTGGTATTACAGATTTCACTGCTATAGGGCAACACCTATGAAATATTTGTATTAAAAAGAGGGGACCCACAATTTCCCAAAATCAATCTGACCTGCTCTCTCTTCTTTCTTTTCAGTTTTAGGCCCAACACACTTTTCATTTGTACTATCTAAGATCATATATACACATACTCTTGGACAAGCTTTCTAGAGTATCCATTCAGACGTATGTGGAAATCTGGACAATAGACATCCCTCAACCATTTAACCTTTCCTATGTGTGTTGAAAAATCAAATTCTTTTAAGTGATTACAAAACAGTTCTAGGAGACTGTAAAGTCTTAGGGATTGATCCAACAAATACAATGTCATCTACAAACAGGAACATTTGAAGGACGACAACTGAGAATTCCACCTCAACCTAGACTCAATGTTGCATGTCCTCCATCAAAGTGGGAAATATGTTTGTTAAGTATGCATCTCCGTTTTACATATAAATTGATGTTTATTATTATTATTAGAAGGGAATTTATTATTATTATTAGAAGGGAACTGCATGAGGTTATTTCTTCTGTTACATCTTCCAAGGAAACCTGAAAAATCTGGATCTACAAATGGGAGATATCTTGCTATACAATATCCTATGCGGTGGTATTTTGTTCTATAGAGCTTTTATTATCTTCCCCTCCTTTAGATAACTTGTAAATCAGTTCCTCATGTTCTCTTAATTATATTGCTTCCAACACAGATCTCCTCTCTCTGTATATTTGATCCAATGTTCCCATCATTGTTATCTCTAGGGCCATCTCTACTTCCTCTATAAGCACCTGAAGAACTGTAATAATGGTGTCCAAGTGTGGTAGTTCCACATGGAAGAAAGCAGTTTGTTGTAATAATTTTTGCAAATATTTTCCATTTTTCTTCTATTTGTAGATTTTCCCGTTTTCATCTTTGAATGCCTTTGGGATGACTTTGCTTAGATGGATGTTTTAACATGTTTTCTTTGTACAAGTTTTATCCTCCATTGCTTCTCTCTATTTTACAAGACATTATTGCTCCATCATCCTTCTTCACAAGATTTTACAGATAAGTTTATATTCTAGTCCAATGTGACCTTTGGCATTCATCTCTCCCTCTCTGTTTGGCAAGCAAGTCAAATATTTGTTGACTAAGACTTGTTCTGGGTTTCTTTGGTCTCCTTGTAGCAATAAATTTACACTAGTTTAGATTTTGGATGAAATTATTACAGTCAGTGAATTTTTGTTGTCTATTCCCCGTTTTTTATTTTCAACAGCTTGTTTAGAAAATTCAGGGTTAGATGTTCTTAATTATATGCCATATCTTTTCCTCATTACATGGTATTCTTTTAAAAATTTATTATAAATCTGATCTTAGCTCCAAGACAATACTGAAGTTAAATGGATGAGTTCTGATGACAACAAATAGTTTAAAGTCAATAAAGGTACTGTGAAACTTCCCAAATAAGGAATAATCAAACAAGAGGGCTAGAATAAGTGTATGAAAATTGTTCACTAAAGAGACAATATATAAATGTAGCCAACTAAATGAAAAATAAATCTTATGGTTAATAAATCCCCACTATGTGCAAGGCACTGTGCTAAACATTGCAAAGGTCGTGAATAAGAACAACATTAATGACAACTTAATAATATTACCTAATTCAATACTGAAGATAGTTTGGAATGAATGGAAGGATAAGAACAAAGTAACATCAACCAAGGAAGACATTCTCATGGACCAGGTAAGTCTTGTGCATACCTTTTTTAAGATGAAAAAACTGAGGCTGAGAGATTAAATGATTTGCTCCTGGTCATATAGCTAGTTATAGCGCCAATGTAATATTTACAGTGCCCTCAATCATGATAAAGACCATGACATTCGATTGCAAAATATACCAAGCTCTCCAGATAGAGGATAGAACTGAAGCATTTATTTAGACACCAAAAAAACCAAATCCCCAAACCAGTAAACCAATTCCATCATAGTACCAAAGATATTCAGAAGCCATAATAACGCTGAGAGCCACAGCATCCTTCAACCTTCTTACAAACCAGCACAAGATCAGTATCTACTTATGAGCTTATCTACTGCTTGCCTGAGCTTCTCTCTTCTGCACTGCCTGGCTAGCTCTGACTACTAGCTTCCTTCCTTCCTAGCTTTCCTTCAGCAAACTCCTCCCACCACAGGCTCCATGTGACCACATTCAGCCTCTCAGGGGGCAGAGTTTACTTTCAAAGCAGGGGAGGTTTTCAAACTCCCCCCTAAGTCTATTAAGGGGCAGAGAAGATCTTCAAATTCCCATTCCCATTACACCAGTATAAGAAGAAAGAGCCCTTGTCCTCAAGAAACTTTTGTTTGAGTTGTGGAGACAAGATGTATGTAAAAAAAAGAACAAAAACTAGATGTGGTATTTAGACAAGAAGTGATACCGAAGAAGGTCTGTGCTAAGTTCCTGCCTCAGTAAAGGAACATGGGAGGAATGGAGGAAGGCTGTGATGTACTAACACATTGTGATTTACTAATCACCCTCTTATTAATTATTTTTCCCTACCCCAACTGGACTATACCAGGCTCCCACCTAACCTTTCTGATTTGTTGACACCAGTGGATTCTTCGTTTTGATGCTCTGGGTATTTTCTTGAGTCATTCCTTGGACTACACCTTTCTCCCCAGCGTTCCCAGGTGGGCAGGCGGTATAGTGAATAGGGTGCTGGGCTTGGAATCAGGAAGACTTGAGTTCATAATCCCACCTCAGACTTTACTCCTCACAGACATATTTTGTGATCCTATGACAATGGCCTCTTTGCTGTTCCGAAAACAAGAAACTCCATCTCCCGACTCTGGACATTTTTTTTGGTTGTCCCCCATACCTGGGAGAATCTCCTTCCTCACATCTTTCTCCTAGCCTTCCTGGTTTCCTTCAATTCCCAATCTCTCCTTCCATAGGAAAGTTTTCCTGATCTCTGTTAATTCTAGTGCCTTATATCTAAAATTATTTCCAATTTATTCTGTTTATAGCTTCTCTGTACATAGTTGTTTTCATGTTGTCTCCCACATCAGATTGTTTCTGTTTTTTGCCTTTTTCTGTATCATCAGTGCTTAGCACAGGGCCTGGCACACAGTAGGTGTTTGTAATATTTATTGGTTGGCTAACAAATGAAATAACATGTACATCAAACCTTAAAGAGCCACACGAATTCTAGCTATTATTATGATTATCATTATTATTCCTCTTTCCAGACCTATTAATTACCCTTAGCCATCAGCAGATGCAAACCTCATCCCCAAAGGGGGCGGGAACCAGGCAAACCCTAAATAAGTGCTGAATGAATGCTTATAGACATTAATTGTTCTAAGAAAAATGAGGAAGGAGAGATCATCTTTTAACTGGAGCAATCAGTTCACAGTGAAGATTAATTTTAAGGTAGGTAGGTACAAAGAAAAGATAGGTAAGGTTTAGGAAGGTAGGTGGAAAAGAGAAACAGGGAACAGCACAAAGGTTTAGAGGTGAGAAAGTGCCAAGGATGTTGAGGACACAGTGAATAAATTCATTTGGCTGAAGTAGGTTTATGTGGAAGAGAGGAAGAAATAAGATTTCAGAGGTATTTCAGTTGGAATTCCATTTGGAAGGACATCTATTAGAATGTCTAGGTAAAGGAATTTAGACTTGACCACATTGTCATTGGGGGTCTGTGTAGGAACTAAAGATGGGGAAGAAAAGAAGCTGCCTAGAATGCAACAAGTAGAGGGGTATGTTATACATCCTCAAAGAAGAGAGGAATCTCATCAGAGCCATGCAATTAGCTGAGTGCTCCAGCAGGAGTGCAAAAGATGGATTTGTGAGAGAATGAAGAGGCTTTTGCAGCGATCCAGATGTGAATTGATGAGGGAGCTAAGATGGTGGATATTGGGGACAGAAACACTTTGGGGCTGGGATCTGTGAATCTTCTCCCAAGGGGTCAGATGAGGCCAAAGCTCGTCTGTCTATTGATATTGGCACAAGGCCCATCTACTTAGGGGAGCTTTTGTTGGTAGCCCTGTGGGAAGGAGACTATCTTGAGTGGACTGGGAAAGGGGAGGGTTGGTGAGGCCTATTGTCCTTCCTGATTACTTTGGTATTGTCTTCATGGAAATGCACCCAGACCTCAGCACAAAGGCTGCATTATGCCCACTGGAGACACAAAGAGAAGGAGACTAGCGGGATCCCATTGGACCTGGCTTCCCCCTCCTGTCTGCTTGCTCTCTCTCTCTCCTTCCTTGGAGAAGCTAGTTTTAATAGTTCCTTGGGAAGAGGAGATTGGTGGACTGGCTGGACTAGGCTGGAGTCTTGACTGCCTGCTGCCCCCCCCCCCCCCCCCAGTCTATGGCCCCGTGTTCCACTTGTGCCTTCTAAATGTTCTTGGAACAGCTTTGCCCTGGGATGAGTGGTATTCAGATGCATTAGGATGCAAAATAGCAGTAAATCATCTCATTCCCTTGGCTATTTATGTTGTGGGTTGTGGAGGTATTTGCTATGCAGTGAGGTCTCAGGACTGTCTATGTGTTTCGATTAATGAAATGGTAATTAAGCTTGTAACAAACCCTTCATTCGGGGATACCAACTCCCCACCTCCCTTTGTCTTCCCTGCCTTTCCCAGACTTACTCCGAACTTCTCTTCTGAGAAGCCCAAGATAATATTTCAGCTACAACCAAAACTCACTAATTGAGACTATATTACCTTTGAATTTATAACAAGGGACAAAGTTTCCTCTTTCTAAGCAAACCTTTTCTTCAAAGATTATGATGCAGTGAAAAAAACACTGAATTTGGAGTCAGAGAAGCAACCCTTGACCCTTGGCTCTGATATTTACTATCTGTGTGACTTTGGACAAGTCACTTAACTCCTATGGGCTTCAGTTTCTTCATCTGTAAAAGGAAGGGCTTAGACTAAATCAGTGCTCTCCAGACTTTTTTTTTTTAGCAAAAAAATAAAATAAATTAAACAAAGCTTCTTCCCCACACATGTATACTAAGTTAGTTAGGTTCCACAGACCACACTCCCCCATTCCTATGCCTTTTTGGTTTCCCTTTTTATCTGAACTAGAACTAAGGGGAGGCAAGCTATGAAGTCACTTACTGTACAAATGTTGAGGGACATTTTTCTAATCACATGTGTATGTGTCAATAGATAGTAATACTTACATGGAAAATGTGCGTTACCACACTGAAAACATTTTAACCAGGCAATTTTAAATCCCCCTCCTCCACCACCAAATTACAAAATCACCATAATATATATCCCTCTCCCCTGGAGATGTTGAGTAAGAAGTTCTGAGCAACTTCTTGAGTTGAAAAAAGTAAATAAATAAGACATATTTGGTGTCAGCATGTCTAAACAAGTAAGAGCGTACTGGAATGTCCAAAAACCAGAGAAATGGACGGAGGCAAAATATGGTCAGTCAGTCGGTCCACTAAGATTAAGTGCCTCTTCTGTGCCAAGCATTGTAGTAAGGTTTAATTTGATCAGAAATGATGGAAATTGGAGGGAACAGAATTGTTTCACATATAATGGCATTGCTATCTTTCTCCTAAGTGCTGAACTCAGTGTCAGTCCTTAAAGGTCTAGTTCAAGTGTTGCTAGCTATGTGATCTTGGATGAGTTACTTATCCTCTAAGTTTCTTCTATAACAATGGTTCTCAACCTGTGGGTACCCTTTGGGGGTTGAACAACCCTTTCACAGGGGTCACAGGGGTTGCTTAAGACCATCGGAAAACACAAATTTCTGATGGTCTTGGGAACTGAGACACTGCTCCTCTATGCATCTCCAGGCAGATCCACCAACATGTAGATACTCCCACATATGAGTATTAAAGGGTCGCAGCATTAGGAAGGTTGAGAACTACTGTTCTATAAAATGAGGGGGTTTCACTAAATGACTTCTAAGATCCCTTTCAATTTCTGATTCCATTGCCTATTTCTTTACTACAGCTGAAAGAAATCTTCTCCAACCCAATTCAATTTATTGTAATCAAAGAAACAATTATTAAATGTTAGAGATAGTTCCCCATCCTCAAAGAGAGTGTAAAGGGTACTCATAATTTTATCTATTTAACATTAATATTAATATTTGCATTTATGCAGTGCTTTAAGGTTTGCAAAGCATTTTACAAATATTAATTTATTTTATCATCACAAGAATCCAGGGAGGTACCCTCACTTTACAGATGAAACTGAGGCAGATTTTCTCAGGGTCACATAATAGATAGTAAGTGTCAGAGGCAGAATTTGAATTCATGTCCTCTTAAAAAAATACCTACATGCAATGGCAAGTAGAACTCTCTAGGGATAGCACCTTCATCAACTTCTTACTTGTTTGTCTTCTCATCTTTGTCTCCTCCAGACTCAGTAGAGTGGACATAGTAGGTGTTTAATAAATGTTTCTTCAGTTGAATGAAACATGAGTTGAAACAAAAGAAAAATGAAAATATCTTAAAAGAAAAAATAGGGGCAGCTACGTGGCACAGTGAATAGAGCACTGACCCTGGAGTCAGAAGGACCTGAGTTCAAATGCAGCCTAAGACACTTAACACAAAACCAGCCATGTGACCTTGGGCAAGTCACGTAACCCCAGTTGACCTACCTTCCCTGCTCCAAAAAAAAAAAAAAGAAAAAATACCAGAAAGAAGGTACTAAAACTCTCAAGAAGCAGGGTTGAAAATAATGAGCATAGTAGGCACTTAACAGGCTACAGTTTTTGAGGGTGATAAACTGTTGATCAATACATGACAGTGGCCCTAAGTTGGTTGTCCTAAGCTACCTCTCCTTGCCTTAGCCTTGCCCTAGGATCAGAATCCAAATAGCAAGACTTCTCTTATTGTTAAGATTATTATACATATATTATATATGTATGTATATTATATATGCATATTATATGTATACATATTATATATGTATATTATACATATATATGTGTATAGATATACACATACATGCATGTATATACAGAGAAAGAGAGAGACAAAGAAAGACAAGGTTTTATATGTGTATTTATATACATACGGATTCATTCATTGGTTTATTCATTCATTAGTTCATTTATCTGCTTGTTTATTTATGTATATGTTTATCTACTTATTTATTTGTTTGTTTGTTTCTTTATAGTGTAGTAGGGGAGAGACTGAAAATGTACAATTTACAGCCAGTGGTGGGAAGAAGCAGAGCAGGATTGGGGGAGGGGAGAAGGCCATCACCTCTGAAGGAGTAGATGGGATTCTGTTGTGTTTGAGACATTCATACCAATTTGCTCTCATGGTGAGGGTGGGATATTATATGTCTCCACACTTTAATTTTAGTTGTTCATGCACCCCTATGGATGGTCTCACCCACACTAGGGGGTCCTGTATATCACTTCAGAAACCACTGGAATAGAAGACCACTAAGATCTCTTCCAGCTTTATATCCATGACTATGACCAGATGGACTCAAGAGTCCTTTTCAGTTTTAAATCTATTCAAATCATGGGAATGAAATTTGGGGTCATTAGTTTAAGTTGCCAAGGAGAATAAATGGCATTTAAGTTCTTTAGAAAAACTCACATGCAATCAATTGATCTACTACATTCTTTTCCATTCAATCAAGTGGGTCCCCCAAGGGTTTGTACATGGTCACATTATGTGAACTTTTAGAAAAAGAGAATGTTAGGGGTATAAGGGACCACGCAAAGCATCTTTCATTTTACAGATAAGGAGACTGAAGGAATGATGGATTGAGTAAGATATCAAAGAGGCATGAAAGGGGTGGTATCATTTTAGCTAGTTTGTACCTTTAAAATATTCCATAATTGGGGCTATGCAAATTCTAATGAGTTTTAATAATTACTGTTAAAAATAAACTCCAGCAACAAGCTATTGTTGTTCAGTCGTGTCCTATTCTTCATGACCCAGTCTGGGCTTTTCTTGACAAAGATAGCAGCATGGCTTATCATTTCCTTTTCCAGCTCATTTCACAATTAAGGAAACTGAAGCCAATGGGGTAAATTATTTTCCTGGGGTCACACAGCTCAGATGTATATGAGTTCATATTTGAAGTCAGGTCTTCCCAACTCCAGCCCAGCGTTCTATCCACTATACCACCTAGCTGCCCTAGATATGATTAGGCAGTTCTTAACCCTTTTTGTGTCATGGACCCCTTTGGCAGTCTGGTGAAGTTTTGGGGTACAAAAAATTTTATTTTAGAAAATTTTAGAAAAATTTTATTTTAATGCATAGCAGAAAATACACAGGATTAGAAAGGAAACCAATATATATTGAAATAGTTATAAAAAATGTTTTATATAAGTTAATGAACATCAGGTTAAGGGTCCAGGACTAGTGGATGTCTCCATTTCCTTTCAGCTCTGGATCTGTGAACCTATTCTTCTTTCCTTCTAAACCTCTAGACTTCATCACTGTGTATTAGCTGCCTTTTTAGCTTAGAATAATATCCCTACATCCCTGTGGTTTCCTTCTCCCATAGGCAGAGCTAAAAAAAAAAATGTATCGGTATAGTTTAGGCAAGGCTTGCCAATGTTGTCACATATGTATTATAATCAAACTGATACTTTCAACATACAATCTGACTTATCACAAAACAAATGTCTTTGCATCCAGAGAGGAGTTTTCTCTATCATGAAGGAAGGCATGGATGTAATGCTTGTTATACCTGTAGAAAACACTTAGAGGCAAGATCTAGCTAACATGTTGAATGATAGAATCAGGAGCCCTAGGCTGGCTGGCTAGAGCAGGTCTAATCAGATGATGGGCTTTGTTGTTATTGTTTTATTTGCTTTCATTCTTTTTGGTTTAAACTTATGATTTCCTTGGTATAGGGAAACTCCCATTGTATAAACATCCTTCACTGATGAAGACTGGGTTACTCACTGGCAACATAGTGTCCCAGAGTTGCCTAGGGCATTGAAAATTTACCAATGCCAGCCAATATGCATCCGAGAAAGGACTTGAACCCACGTCCTCCTGACTCAAAGGTCGTCTTCCATCCACTATGCCATGCTGCCTCTCTAAAAGACATGTAGGAAGGATAAACATGAACTTCTACATTTGGTTTCAAAATAGTTTCAGGATGATATAAACATGGCTGTCAGTTGTTGGTATGGAAGGGAACAGCAACAAACATGGTATGGAAAGTAATTTGAGGAATTCTGTGAAGTGTAGGCTCAAAATGGATCAACAGTATATCATGTACTTAACAGGTGCATGACCCTAGGCAAGTCACTTCACTTCAATTGCCTCCCACCCCCCTCCCCAAACCAACAATATACCAGGGCAACCAAAAAAGCTAATATCTGAAACTATGTTAAGAAAAGCATAGGGTACAGGATAAAGGAATGAGGTGGGAGTGGGAGGTAATAGTTCCACTGTTCTGGTTGGAGCACACTCAATTCTGGAAACCACATTTTAAGAATGATATTCATAAGATGGAGTGTGAAGCATCCAGAGAAAGACAACCAGACTGATGATAGAATAGGAGACCAAATCATCCAAGAATTGATCGAAGGAACTGGGGAGGAGTTGCCTGGAGAAGAAACAATTTTGGGGGTCACAGGAGCTGTCTTCAAGTACTGGTATAGCTTACGTGGCAGAGGGGTTAGAATTGTTCTGCTTTGCCCCAGAGGGCAGTACTAGGAACAATGAATGAACATTAGAGAGACAGAATTTCCCTGAAACATTTCCTAATAATTAGAACTCTGGAAAAGTTAAAATTGGTTTTCTTGGCAGCTAATAGTTTCCCCTTCACGAGAGGTTTTAAATTGGAGTCTAATTGACTCTACTCATTAGGAATGTTAGGTACAGGGTGGAAATGATAACCTTTGATGTTCTTGCCGGCTGTGAGATTCTGTGGTTCTGTAGAATGGAAGACCAATGATCCTCCCAGCTAGATCGAACTAGAATACATTGTGATCTAGTCAGGCAGCTGGAGCAACTTCCAGTTCAAATTGGTTAATAAGTTTTGAATTCTGATTGGTTCTAAGCATCCTAGGCACACACACAGAAGGCCTCTGACACCAGTTTTGCTTTCTTAATATTGATTGGGCATCAGCATGGCATGTAGAAAGGATGCTGGCTTTAGAATAGGAGGATCTAACTTTGAATTTTGACTCTGTCACTTCTAGAACCTGTGTGACCCTAGGGGAGTCCCCTCTCCCTTTGGTCCTCAGTTTTCTAATCTGCAAAATGAGGGGCCTGGAATCAATGACCCCTGAATTCTAAATTTATGACCTTGAAATATGCCACACACTGGAAGGGTCTCAGTTCTGAGATTCAAGAAACCTCATTTTTAGTCCTGGTTGCTGTATGACCTTAGGTAAGTCCCTTAACTCCTCTGACCTTCAGGTTCCTCATCTATAAACTAGAGATAAAAAGAGATAAAAAGCCCAGTTTTGTCTGCCAAACAGGGCTAGTGGGAGGTTTCAATGTAATAATAGGTACAAAAATACTTTGAAAAGTTAAAAGTGATGCCCAAGCATTAGATAAGATAACGGTTATTTTCCACAGCATGGCTTGATGATCCCTGAGAGAGGCAGGAATATCTCTGTGAGATTTCCCCATGCCAGAAAGATTGTAACAGCAATGAAATAACCCAACATTGGGCCACCTAATGTAAGTAAGACACCACAAGGTGTAGCATGAAGACCACTATACGAGGAGTTAGAAGATGGTAATTTGATTCTTGACACCAGGTAAGGCAAGTGACTTTTCTGGATTTCGGGTTCCTCATCTGTCAAATAGGAAGGATAAATCATATATTTATATATGTTTGTATACTATACATATATATGTGTATATATGTGCTTTATATGTGTATATACTATATTTGTATATATACTATATGTGGCACGTGTGTATATACTATATATGTGTATACAATAGATGTGGCTTGTATGTATTATATATCTATACACGTTACATTGTGTTATATTATGTATACCATTGTGTACTTTATAGCATATATAACATATATAGTATTATATGCGTGTTTACTCTGTGTGTGTGTGCACGTGTGTGTGTGTGTGTGTGTGTGTGTGTGTGTGTGTGTGTATAATAAGGAAGTAGGAATGGGCTGTACCATCAGTGCAGTGATTAGGAGGAGAGAGAGAGTACATACCCATGAAATAGATCACAGACCCACCGTTGTATTGCAGAAGTGCATAATAAGGAGCTGGTTTGGGGGTCATGAGGATTTGGGTCTAAGTCTTTCCTCCGACTCATGTTGGCTGTGTGACCCTGGATATTGGACTCAAAGCAAGTTTTGAAGACTAAGTTACAGAGAAGGTGCTGATTGTCAGAGAAGGAGTTTCCTCATCCAGAAGGTTCAGTCTCTCTGTTTTGTCTGTACACTCAAAGGGTAATTATGAGGAGCAAATAAGAGTTCTGCGAGAGTCCATTTTAAATTTTAAAGTTCTATGTAGGTCCAAGATATCATTATTGTTATTATCATTGTAATTGTCTAAAACTGTGATTTTATTATTGCATGGAGCTCTTAGTATGGAAACTCTGCCCATCAATGCAAACCTACAACTCATCTAAAATATGTAGTCTTCAAGAGCTCCCTGTGTCACCAAAAGGTTCCATGCCTACTTGGCATGTGTAGAATTTCACTTGATCTTATCACCTCCTCAAACTACCATCCTTTTTCTCTTTTCCCTTTCTCGGCCAAATTCCTTGAAAAAGCTGCCTACCCTTTCCTTCTTTCTTCTACTTCTCTCCTCCTAATCACTGCTGAGCCCTTTGCAATCTGGCTTCTGACCTCATTATTCAACTGAGATCACTCTTTCTAAAGTCACCAATGATGTCTTAATTGCCAAATCTAATGGCCTGTTCTCAATCTGCATCCTGCTTGACCTCTCTGCATCATTTGGCACTGTTCGCTATCCTCTCCTTTTGGATCCTATTTTCTCTTTAGGTTTTTGTAACATGAATCTTGCCTGGTTCTCCTCCTGTCTAACCACTCCTCAGTACCCCTTGTTGGCTCATCCATATCCCACTTGCTAACTATGAGTATGACCCAAGACTCTATAATAGATCCTCTTCCTTTCTTTCTCTACACCAGCAGTTCTCAACCTGTGGGTCGCGACCCCTTTGGGGGTCACAGGGGTCACCTAAGACCATTGGAAAACACATATTTCCAATAGTCTTAGGAACTGAGACATTACTCTTCTATCCGTCTGCAGGTGGGTCCACTCACATGCAGATACGCCCACATACGAGTATTAAAAAGTCACAGCATTAGGAAGGTTGAGAACCACTGCTCTACATTGTCTTGGTGAATTCATCAGCTCCCGTGGGTTTAGATATCAATTCTATGCAAGTGACTATGTGTTACTATTACATGGAGCTCTTGTGTCCAGTAAAGAGGTCTGAGTGTGGAAACTCCCTCCAGCAGTGCAAATCTTCAATTCATGCAGGAGTACCTGAGCTCCATATCTGCATCAACCAATAATCAAGCATTTATGAAGCTCTTCTACTGTGCTAAGTGCTAAAGATACAAAGAAAAAGTGTATATAGTCCCAGTCTTCAGAGTTCACATTCTAATGGTGGAGATACTATATACATACACACATGCGTGTATGTATACATACATGTACACATATGTCTATATATACACATATATGTATAAGTGAGTACATACAAGCTGTACACAGAGTAGATAGACAAAAACATTAAAAGGAAAGACATTAACACAACTGCCTATTGGGTATTTCAGACTACATTCCAGAGACATTTCAAATTCCATATGTCCAAAATTGAATTTATTTTTTTCTTAAGTCACTCCTCTTCCAAACTTCCATAATTCCATTGGAGCACCACAGTTCTTTTCTCTCAGGTTCACAACCTCCATATTATTCTCCATTTCTCACTCTCTTTCACCCAAGTTAACCAATCCATTGTCAAATCTTTCCATGGCTACCTTTACAACATTTCTGGCATCTGACCCTTTCTCTCCATATATAGTCACCCTTTCAGCTCACACCCTCATCATCTTCCATATGGACTATTGTAGTTGCTTCCAAATTGATCTTCTTGTCCCAAGTCTTCCCTCCCCCAAGCTATATTCCTTTTACAATTGTCAAATTTGCTTAAGTGTAGATTTGACCACATCAGTCCCCTATTCACTAAATCCCAGTGGTTCCTATTGGCTCTATTATAAAATATCAACTCCTCTGTTTAAAGCTCCTCACAATCTGGCCCTAGTCTGCCTCATTAGACATTACTCCCCTTCCTTTATCCTACAGTTCTCTCCTCAAAATCAAACAAACAGGCCTGACCTTCTTTCTGTCTCTCATGTATAGCGCTCCATCTACCATCTTTGTGCCTTTTGTACTGGTTCACATCCATTCCTGGAATGTCTGTCCGTCTGCTCATGTCTTTCCTAATCCTTCCCCTTCCTCCAATGAGAGCATCATCTCTCTCTAGTTATCCATACTGTATTTGTAATATTGTATTTATGTTGTATTATTGTATATACTGTATTTCTATTTATAGCATTTATTTTAGACATACTTCTTCAGAAAAACCTGGAAAGACTTACATGAACTGATGCAGAGTGAAGTAAGAAGAACCAGGAGAACATTGTACATGGTAACAGCAGTATTGTATAACTTTGACTAAGCTATTTTCAGCAATACAATAAGCCGAGACATTCCCAAAGGATTCATGATGAAAAATGCTATCTGCCTCCTAAGAAAGAACTGATGGTGTCTGAATACAGACTGAAACATACTTTCTTTCCTTCTTTCTTCCTTTCTTTTCCTTTCCTTCCTTCCTTCCTTCCTTCCTTCCTTCCTTCCTTCCTTCCTTCCTTCCTTCCTCCATTCCTTCTTTCCTTCCTTCCTTCTTTCCTTCCTCCATTCCTTCCTTCCTTCCTTCCTTCTTTCCTTCCTTCCTTCCTTTCCATAAAACAACTAATATGGAAATATTTTACATGATTGCACATGTATAATCTATATCAAAGTGTTTACCATCTCAAGGAGGGGGAATGAGGGGGAGTGAAGGATAGAATTTGGAACTCAAAACTTAAAAAAAAGAATAGTGTTAAAATTGTTTTTACATGTAATTAGGGAAAAAATATTACTAAAAAAAAAAGACATACTTATGTATCCAAGTTGTCTCTCCCAATAGACTATAAGCTCCTTGAAGACAAGGATAATTTCCTTTTTTGCCTTTGTAACCACACATCGCTGGCACATAGTAGTCCCCTACTGTCTGTTGATTGACTGAATAAGCATTCACCAGGTGTTAGAGTGAGGGAACGAGGGAATTATTATTCATATAGAGCCTACTATGTGCCAAGTACAGTGCTAAGTGCTTTTTATAAATATTAGCTCTTTTGATCCTCGCAGTAACCCTAGTAATAGCAGGTAGTTGCTATTATCCCCATTTCACAGATAAGGAAACTGAGGTAAATAGAGATTTTAGTGAGTTGCCTAGGTCACACAGCTAGCAAGTGCCAGAAGCTGGATTTGAACACAGGTTTTCTTGACTCTAGGCCTAGTACTCCTTTCACTGAGTGACCTACTAGCCTCTAAGTGCTTCAAGAGATAGAGCACCTGCCCTAGACTCTACACATGCTTATATATCTTGCCCAGAGTCACACAGTATATGTCAAAGGTTGGAACTGAACTCAAATTTTCTTGATTCTGAAGGCAATCCTCTATCCACCAGGACCTGTGGCCTCTCTAAGAATTCATTCTAATATTCAAATACATGTGATTTTTTCAGCATAGGGAGCTACTGATATGGGCACTGCCACCATCAATGAAGATTACAAACTGTTTATGTCTTAAGAGGTAAATCCCAGTGATTTTTGCCTTAGAAGTTGCCCAGAGTAAACAGCTAATGAGTGTTGGATTTGGTATTCAAACCAGGTTTTCCTCATGCCAAGCCTAGCACTCTATCCCTTGTAGCATACTGTCCCTGTTACCTATATTACTTGTAATATATCATCTTCTATTATATTATATATATATATGTATATATGTCATATCTAATGCAAATAATATCTAATAGGAATCTGATAATAAGGGTAGAAATTACAGTAGTTTAAATGCTAAGCAAATCTCTAATATGGTTCCAAATTTATTCCTGATGGTCCACAGGTCCAGGGCTGTGGGTAGGAAAAATTTTTTTTCCAGCCTACCTGCCCATGCCATCTCTCCCTGGGCCCTTCCAGGGCATGCAGAGGTACAGCAGAGTATCTCTGCCCCTCCCAAAGAACCTTGTCTTGCCTGGCATTGAAAAGTTCTGTGGCCCTGGATTGCTATGATGTAAATGAGTGAGCAGGGCTCAGTGGGCTTAGCAGCTGGGAGGGAGATTGACAGCTTTGGGGAGCCCAGCTGGTAGTGTCAGGTTAGTGGGTCTCCTGTCGCCACATTAATCAGCTCTCTTAGTGGTACTAATACCAATTTGTAAGCAGACTGCCAGGATCAGACAGGCCAGCTGTCAGGCAACCACGGGCAGCTTATTGCAGGGTTTGATTTTATGGCTTAGGGTTGGAATTATAATTCAATTAGCAAATTTAACTATTCCATGCTGCTGTGGAGAGTTAGACCAGGGTGCCAGGTACCCTCAGTTGAGGATCTGGACTCTTGTTCCTCCTTCCCTATGCTCCATACTTCTTTTCCCTCAATTCCTTGAAGGAGCATCACTGAGCTGGCTGATAAGACATGTCAGTTCTAGTTCCAGCTCAGCAATGAATTCACCATGTGACCTCATATATATTATTTTATAACATAATGAATTCTGTTTCTAGCTCTGTTGTATTATAGAAGAGGAAAAAATGATATCTAAGGATCCTTCCATCTCTAACATTTCATTCTATTCTAGTGGAAAGAGCACTGGTTTTGAGTAAGGGGACCTGGATTTGCATCTAGAGCTTCCTTCTATCTTCATATAGAAGATCTATAGTTGGGGTGGCTAGGTGGTGCAGTGAATAGAGCACTGGCCCTGGAGTCAGGAGGACCTGAGTTCAAATCCAGCCGCAGACACTTAACACTTACTATTTTTGTGACCTTGGGCAAGTCACTTAACCCCAATTGCCTTCCAAAAAGAGAAAAAAAAAGAAGATATATAGTCAAGTCCCTTAATCTCTCTAGTTCATCTCAGCTCCTGACTATAAAAGAAGGAAGTTGGATTAAATAGCTTCTAAGTTTCCCCCTCAGCTCTCAATTTATGGTTTTATTTGTATTTGTACAATCTATTTTATTCTAACATTCTATGATTATTTTTATGTTATAATTGCACCAAGGATTATCTACTGTGGAGGACTTCAGATATACTTGGGTAAAGCAAGGAACAGAGGCACATTTTCCCTAGTATATTTACTCTGACCCTCTACCAAAGTCCTACTTTGATGCCCTGTTGTGGCACAAAGGTCACCCTAGGTTCTCAAAAACTGTGCCACAGAGTCATGAATTCTAGCAGGTCCTACCAAGTCAGAAAGACTTTGAGTGGAGGCACCGGGTGGGACTATGTATCTGCTGTCCAAAACCAAGCCTAGCTAAATGCTGAGTCTTATGACCAAACGTTTGGCTATCTGGTGATGGCATTTGGGGGCTAGAGCAACTCATGAAACTACCTACCAGCAAACTAAGGACTAGCACACTTTGTCACTGAAGTTAGCATTTATATCAAAAGAATCATAGATGCTTGAAATATTGATATACAAACCTTAGCTTGATAAGCATTCATTAAACACCTACTATGTCCTAGGTGGCTTAACATAATGGAGAGAGAGTTGGCATCAAAGCCAAGAACATAGGACAGAGCCAAGATGGTGGGGAAAAGGCAGCAACTCACCTGAGTTCTCCTTAAAACCCCTCCAAACACCTTTAAATAGTGCCATACAATAATTCCTAGAGCAACAGAACCAACAAAGAAAGGGAAAAATAATTTTCCAGTCAAAGATAACTTAGAAGGTCAGCAGGAAATGTATGTTGCACCTGGGTAAGAGTGGAACAAAGTCCAGTGCAGGCCATACATGCACAGACCAGGCCCTAGCAAACCAGGAGCAGGCCTTGGGAACCACTGAATCATCAGCAGTAGCTGCAGCAGCAGCTGCTTCCAGAGCTCTCAATCCACAGAAAGAAAAAGGGTCAAACAACTGGTCAGAGAAGATTACAGGAGTCTCTTTGTTAGCACTGAAGCAGGACTCTGTTGCTTTGCCCATACTCAGATTCAGGTCACACCCCTGGGTGTCAGTCCCAGGGTGAGGAGGAATACTAGCACACCAGAAATTGTGGCCACAGTGGAGTGGGATCCTTATCACAGCTCCAGCAGAGAAAAGAGAGCTTCTGGTCACTCACAGACCAGAGCACAAGTAAGAATAGTAAACACACCTCTCCTTAAATCATACCACCTTGGAAGAACTGAAAACTTACAGGTCCAAAGAAGTATCTCTGAAAAAAGCCGTGTGAAACCCCTGACTTTGGGACAGTGCACCCTCCACCCTGGAAGTAGAGCCCTACTCTAACAAAGAGTTAAAAGTTAAGAAATAGACTGGGGAAATGAGCAAACAACAGAAAAAAATTCTGACCATAGAAAGTTATTATGATGACAAGGAAGATCAAAACACTCAGAAGACAGCAAAGTCAAAGCTCCTATATCCAAAGCCTCCAAGAAAAGTATAAATTGGTCTCAGGTCATGGAAGAGCTAAAAAGGATTTTGAATATCAGATAATAGAAGTAGAGGAAAAAATTGGGAAAATAAATGAGAGTGTAAGAAAATCATGAAAAATTAGTCAACAACTTTGCAGAGGAAACAAAAAAAATACTAGAAAAAAATGACACCTTAAAAAACAGACTAGGTCAAATGGAAAAAGAGGTGCCAAAAATTCTCTGAAGAAAACAACTACTTTAAAAAGTAGAACCTGGCCAAATGGAAAAGTAGGTCCAAAAGCTGATTGAAGAAAATAATTTCTTAAAAATTAAAATGGAGTAAATAGAAGCTAACGACTTTATGAGAAATCAAGAAACAATAAAACAAAATCAGAAGAATGAAAAAATAGAAGACAATGTGAACTAGCTCATGGGAAAACAACTGACCTGGAAAATAGATCCAGGAGAGATAATTTAATAACTATTGAACTACCTGAAAGCCATGATTTAAAAAAAAAAGACACTCTTTCAAGAGATTATCAAGGAAAATTGCCTAGATATTCCAGAATCAGAGGATAAAATAGAAATGAAAAGAATCCACGAATCACTTCTTTAAAAATATCCCAAAATGAAAACTCCCAGGAATATTATAGCCAAATTCCAGAGCTCCCAGACCAAGGAGAAAATATTGCAAGTGGTCAGAAAGAAACAATTCAAGTACCATGGAGCCAAAGTCAGGATAACACAGTATTTAATAACTTTTACATTAAAGGATCAGAAGGACTGGAATATGATATTTCAAAGGGCAAAGGAGCTTGGTAGAATTATAACCAACAATCATCTACCCAGAAAAACTGAGTTTAATCCTTCAGGGGAAAAATGGATATTCAATGAACTAGATGACTTTCAAGCATTCTTAATGAAAAGAGCAGAGTTGAATAGAAAATATGACTTTCAAATACAAGACTCAAAAGAAGAATAAAGAGGTATACAGGAAAGGAAAATCATAAGGGACTTAATAATACTTGTAACTCATAAGAAATTTTTCATTATTAAGGTAGTTAGAATGAGTCTATATAGACAGAGGACACAGGTATGAGTTGAATTTGAAAGGATGATATCTAAAAAATAAAATTAAGGGATGAGAGAGGAATGTACTGGGAGAAAGGGAAAAGGAGAGGTAGAATGGGGGTAAATTATCTTATATAAAAGAGAAAAAAAAAAGCTTTTGTAGTGGAGGGGAAGAAGGGGGAGGTGAGGGAGAAGGAGTGAACCTTTCATCAGAATTGACTCAAAGAGGGAATAACATACACATACAATTGGGTATTGAAATCTATCTTACTCTACAAGAAAGTAGGAGGGGAAGGGGATAAGAGAAGGGTGGAGTGATAGAAGGGAGGACAGATTGGAGGAGGCGGTAATAAGAAACAAAATACTTTTTGAGGAGGGACAGGGTGAAAGGAGAGAGACAGTAGAATAACCAGGAGAGGGGAATAGGATGGAGGGAAATATAGTTAACAATAATAACCAAAAAAAAATTTGAAGCATGTTTCTCTGATAAAGGCCTCATTTCTCAAACATGTAGAGAACTGAGTCAAATTTATAAAAATAAGAGCCATTCCCCAATTGATAAATGGTCAAAAGATATGGACAGTTTTCAGGTGAAGTAATCAAAGCTTTTTATAGCCACATGAAAAAAATGCTCTAACTTGCTATTGACTGGAGAAATGCAAATTAAAACAATTCTGAGGTACTACCTCATACCCATTGGATTGGCTGATAGGACAGAAAAGGAAAATGACAAATATTGGAGGGGATGTAGGAAAAATGAGACATTAATGCATTGTTGGTGGAGTTGTGAACTGATTCAACCATTCTGTAGAACAATTTGGAACCTTCCCCAAAGGACTACAAAACCCTTTGACCTAGCAATATCACTTTGACCTAGTAGTCCCAAGAGAGATGTCCCAAGAGAGATAAAAAAACAAAATGTAAAGGACTTATATATGCAAACATATTTATAGCAGCTATTTTCTGGTGGCAAAGAATGGAAATTGAGGGGATCACAATTAATTGAGGAAAGGCTGAACAAATTGTGGTATGTGATTATGACGGAATACTATTGTGCTATAAGAAATGATGAACAGAATTCTCTCAAAAAATCTGGAAAGACTTATATGAGCTGATGCAAAGTGAAATGTACTATGTACAAAGTAACAGCAATATTATAAGATGATCAGTTGTGAATGACTTAGCTATTCTCAGTAATATAATGATCCAAGATAACTCTGAAGGCCTTCATCCATCCCCAGAGAAAGAAATGATGGTGGCTGAATACAGATTGAAACACACTTTTTTAAAACTCTCTTTATTTTTCTTGAGGTTTTTTTTGTCCATGTTTTCTTTCAAAAAATGACTAATGTGGAAATATTTTGCATGACTTCATATGTATAATCTATATCAACACTGCTTGCCTTCTCTATGGGGGGAGAAGGGGAGAGGGAGAAGGAGAAAGGGAGAAAATTTAGAACTCAAAATTTTAAAAATAAATGTTAAAAATTGTTTTTACATGTAACTGGGGAAAAATAACATACTAATTTTTTTTTTTAAAAAGCCGAGAACACCTGGGTTAAAGTGCCACCTATAACACATACTGGTTATGTGATCCTAAGCAAATTAGTTAACTTCTCAGGAAATTCTCTAAGATTAAAAGTTGCAGAGAAGGTGCTGACCTGCCTTGGTAGCAGGAATTTCCTCATTCAACAGTTCCCTATGCTATTGTAATCAAAGATATCCTATTTACTTGTCCCTGTTTGCCAGGCACTGTACTAGAAGCAGAGCATACAAAGACAAAATGAAAGTCCCTACCTTCAAGAAACTTACGTTCCATAGCTGACAAGTAAAATGCATGAGTGTAAGCAAATATTAGTATATTCAAAGTTTCCATCTATCTACAATAAGCGCTTTGAGACTTAAGCAACATTTTGCCACACAAAAGAGTCATGGGATTACAGCATCCTAGAGCCTGGAAAGGATCTCAGTGACCATCTATTCTTTCTTACCCAGATATAAGCAAGATCTGACCTTTTATATCTTACCTGAGAAATAATCTTTCAGTTTGTGCTTGATGCCCTCCAGTGATGGGAGACCAATTACCTGAGGGGACCCTTTCTGGTTTTTGTTTAGCCTCAAGTTTTAGGACATTTTCTTAACATTGCAGAGAAATCAGTCTCTCTATAACTTCTTCCCATGGCTCCTGGAGTCAAAAAGTTCAAATCCAGTCCTTTTCCAAACAAGGTAGGCCTTCAAATACTAAGTCTTCTCTCCTTCAGGCTAAATAGCTCTACTTCCTTCAACACATCAGTTAGTCAATCTGTCAGTCTAAGTGCCTACTATGTGTTGGGCACTGTGCTGAGCTCTGTATACATCAGTTTGCAGACTCCTCACCATTCTGATCACCCACCTCTGAAAATGTTCTGAGTTATTAATATCAATTTTGGGATGATCAGGTCATGAAAGCTGAAAGTGATCTTAGGATCATCTAAGTTCAACTCTTTATTTTACCAATGAGAAAAGAGGCCCAAGAAATTGAGATTGCCCCTGAGAGATCACGTGGTGAGTTTGCAGAGCTGGAGAGGTTGAGTGACTTACTCAAGTCATGTGGTAAGAGGTGGAGTCAGGATTTCAGCTCTGATTCTCTGATTCCATAGTCAACTCTCCATTGTACTACACAGCCTGATATGTGTAGTAGGAATGAAATCTGGGGGGCCAGCCTGAAATGGAGGGCCTTTTCACATCTGGCAGAAAATGTCACAGGCCACTACTACCAGGCAGCCACTGCTGTTGCTATAGAGCAGTAGTTCTCAACCTTCCTAATGCCGTGACCCTTTAATACTCTTATGTGGGCATATCTGCATGTGGGCGGACCCACCTGGAGACTGATAGAGGAGCAGTGTCTTGGTTCCTAAGACCATCGGAAATATGTGTTTTCCAATGGTCTTAGGCAACCCTTGTGACCCCTGTGAAAGGGCCGTTCGACCCCCAAAGGGGTTGCGACCCACAGGTTGAGAACCACTGCTATAGAGGAAGTGCCTAATCTATGAGACTTCTGGTGAAGCCTCAGATAGAGAGAAACCCTGAACCTAAAGAACCCTTTACTATATCTTGCCCTTGGCAAAGTCAGGGGTAGGGGCAATTGATTTTTTTCTTCTTCAGTTCAGAATACCTTGGGAGTGATGGATGTAATGGGGGCCTTTTCTCAGGCATATGTAGGGAGTCAACAAGTCGTTCAGTCCTAGGAACTGAAGCACTCAATGGTGTTTGGGATGAAAAAAAACCCCTTCATCCTTAATTTAATGAAAAGAAATAAACACAGATATTGCTTAAGATAAGAACAGGAATTTATTCTCTTCCCCGGGAAAAGAGGATGGTCTTCACCATGACTCATCATAGAGATGAGGCAAGTTACAAAAGATGGTGCTGGAATTTATAACTTAACTTAGTCAAGACCCCTCCCCGTTTCCTCTCTCATTTGTGGAGAGGCATACTTCACCAAATTCTTCCCCAACTGGGACAGCAAGGAAAGAGGGGGGGAGGGTCCCACCAAGGTGGGAAAACAGACAAAAGAAGATATAAGTGATGGACAGAAGCAATGGAGAAGGAGGAAAGGAAAGTTAACCACCCCAAATTGAGAAGTTTTCACTTATCTCATACAATGGGAACCTCTGCTTTTCTTTTCTTTTCTTTTTGGAGGGGAGAGGGCAGGGCAATTGGGGTTAAGTGACTTGCCCAAGGTCACATGGCTAGTAACTGTGTCAAATGTCTGAGGCTGGATTTGAACTCAGGTCCTCCTGACTCCAGGGCCCGTGCTCTATTCACTGTACCACCTAGCCACCCCAGAACCTTTGCTTTTCTTTGTTCTCCTGGAATCCCTAGCTAGAACTCCAGATTCATTTTTCCATGGAAGCAATGTTACAGTGTTTAGTCAAAATAGTACTGTTAGTAGTTCATTGCTTATATAGGCTGACCTGGGAATCTAATTACCATGCATAAAATTGTTTCTGTGGTAAAATATGTTCCAAGTTGCAAATGGTTACCTTACAAAGGAATTGTTGCAATGCAGCCTATTCATAAAAATTGGTGAATGTCAGAGTCACAACTGGTCATAGTGGGAATATCCTGCCATCAACCTCCAGGGTTCCTGGAGCCCCCCTCTTTTGAGACTTTTCTGCCAACCACACAAATAAAATTTTTTCCTCCACCCCACTCCTTTTCCTCAAGGCTACATCCTAGCTCATCATTGGGTTAGATCTACCTGTTACTTCCCAGTATGGCTTAGAGACCTGTTGGAAGCTAAGAGAGGTAAAATGGCTTGTCCTGGGTCACATAGTTAATAAGTACAGAGGGAAACATTAAACCCATGCCTCATGGTTTAGGAATAAGAGTACTGTCTCTGGAGTTAGAGGACCTGAGTTCAAATTCCACCTCTGATACTTACCACCTGTTTGAAATTAGGCAAGTCAATTTCTTTGGGCCTCAATTTCTTCATATGTAAAATTAGATTAAACTAGTTGGCCTTTGAGGACTCTTCCAGCTCTAGGTCTATGACCCTATGGGAGCCATGTCCAGTTATCCTGATCTATATCTTACCACTGGACCCAGATGGCTCTGGAGGAGCCAGTGACTTTGCACAGCCCTCCCTCGCTTAAATCCAATTCACTTGCAAGTCATGGCATCACCTCCCTGATGTCACAATCCTTGTTGGAAGGACAAAAGGACGAAGGACAAAAAACAACATCAACCTATGATCAGTCTCATAACTCCAAGGTTAATTCTTTCTCCATTGTGCCATATATCTTCTATTAGGAAGAATTTAGTCAAGGTCACAATTTTGTTGATGGTTGATCTCCAGTAGTGGTAGTTGGTAGTGCAAATGTAAAGTCTACATTGAAACTCATTATCTTTCCTCTGTTAAACTTACCCTTCTTTTTAATTTATTTTTTTAAAATTATTTTTTATGTGTTCATTAAATGTTTCCCAATTATATGTAAATTTTTTAACATTCATTTTTTAAAATCTTGAGTTCCAAATTATCTCCCTTCTTCCCTCTCCTCTCCTCTCTTTAAGAAGGCAAGCAATTTGATATTGAATATACATGTGAAGTAATGCAAAATATATTTCCATATTAGTCATATTGCAAAGGAAAACAGAAAAAAAACAAGAAAAATGAAGAAAATTTTAAAAATATCCTTTAATCTGCATTCAGAGTCCATCAATTCTCTGGAAGTGGATGACCTTTTTTATCATGGATCCTTTGGAATTGTCTTGGGTCATTGTCTTGATCAGCGTAGATAAGTCTTTCACAGTTGATCATTGTTACAATATTACTGTTGCTACATATAATGTTCTCCTGGTTCTGCTCATTTCACTTTGCATAAGTCTTTCCAGATTTTTTCTGAAGCCATCTTGCTCATCATTTCTTACAGCACAATAGTCTTCCATCCCAGTCATATACCACAACTTATTCAGCCATTCCTCAATTGATGGTCATCCCTTAAATTTCTGGTTCTTTGCCATCACAAAAAAGCTGCTATAAATATTTTTGTACAAATAAGTCCTTTCTTCTTTTCTCTGATCTCTTTGGGATACAGAGCTAGTGGCTGTATTGCTGGATCAAAGGGTTTGTGGCTTGATTGCCCTTTGAGCATGGTTCCAAATTCCTCTTCAGAGTGGTTGGATCGATTTACAACTCCATCAACAATTTTCTGAATTTACCTATATCCCCTCTAGCATTTGTCATTTTTCTTTTCTGTCATGTTAGCCAATCTGATAGGTATGAGGTATTATCTCAGAGCTGTTTAAATTTTAATTTCTCTTATTACTAGTGATTAAGTATTTTTCACATGACTATGATAACTTTGACCTTTTTCTCCTTTTCATATCCTTTGACCATTTATTAATTGAGGAAGCTTGTATTCTTATAAATTTGACTGAGTTCTCTATATTTTTGAGAAATGGGGGCTTTGTCAGAGAAATTTGCTGTAAAAAAATTTCCCTCAGTTTTCCGCTTTTCTTCTAGTTTTGGCTGCATTATATTTATTTGTGCAAAAGTTTGAAAATTCCATGTACTCAAAATTGTGCATTTTATATCCTATGACGCTCTTTTTCTCTTATTTGGTCAAAAACTCTTCCCTATTCGTAGATCTGGCAGGTACATTTTTTTTCACACTCCCCTAATTTACTTATGATAGCACCCTTTCTGGCTAAATCATTTATCCATTTTGACCTTATCATGGTATATGGTGTAAGGTGCTGGTCTATACCTAGTTTCTGACAAATGGTTTTTTAGTTTTCCCAGCAATTTTCATCAAAGGGTGAATTCTTCCCCCCAAAGCTTGGCTCTTTGGGTTTGTCAAATACTAGATTACTATGGTTATTTACTACTGTGCATTGTATACTTTTTCTATCTTCCTTATTTATTTCAGTAACTTAGGTTTAAACCTCAGAATGGTCAGCTCCTCATATTTTCTCAGTCACCAAGTCCAGTTACCTACCCTATCTTGTCACAGTATCTCTTGCATTCCTCCCCTTCCGTACACTCTCAGAGCCACCACTTTAGTCTAGGCCCTCATCACATTTCAACCAGACCATTTCAAGAGCTTCCTTATTGTTTTTCCTGCTTCTAACTCCCTCTCTTCTCTCCTCTCCATCCTCCATTCAGCAGTCAAATGGACATTCCCAAAGGCAGGTATTGATGTATCATTTCCTTGCTCAAGATGCTCCCTATTATTTCAAGAATAAAATATAACCTCCTCTTTTTAAACAATTAAAGTCCTTCTCAGTCTGGCTCCAACATAGGTTGATTTCACATACTCCTCTCATGTTGCATATTCTGGCCAAACTGTCCTGCATGCTATTCCCTGTACGAGATGCCTCATCTCCTCTCTTTGTATCTTTGCACACCCCATACCTGGGATGAATACATTTCACGTTTCCCTTCTTAGAATCGCTAACATCCTGTAAATCTTAGGAAAAGCGCTATCTTCTACACTAGTCCTTTCCTTATCTACCCCCTGCCCCCTGTTATTTGATTCAATGATCTCTGTGGATGCTTTTAATTCATCCCCTCAATTAATTCATATTAATGTTGTATTTATTTTATATTTTTTTTTGTTATATAGATGATGTTTCCCCCCCACACACACACACACACCCCTTCCTATAGAATGTAAGCGACTTATGGACAGGGACAGTTTTTGTCTTTGTATACTCAGTACCTAGCAGAATGCCTAATACATTGTTGATGTTTAGTAAATCTTTTTTGAATTGGATTAACTTGCTCACAGAATCATGGCATACAAAAGCTAGAAGAGGCCTTAGAGATTATTAGACCCAACCATGTTTTGGAAGCCAGAATGGCTATATGACTCAACCAAAGTCACATAGTTGACGAGTTGGGCAGGAATATTTTGGCCAGGTAGGCATTTCCGGGACTCATGAAATCACATCATATAGGTCTGAGGTGTCAAGTATGTGACCTGTGGGGCTGCATGCAGCCCACAAAACTCCAAAATGTGTCCTGAAACAGATTAAAGTATAATTGGGAAACATTTAACAAAATGAGCAAAAATGCAACAAAACATATGTGTATATTATTTTATACATATATATATATATATATACATTTTATACATATATATATATAAAACTCAGTCAATATGCAGCCCATTACATTGTAAGCTCCTTGAGGACAAGGACTGTCTTTTGCCTCTTTCTGCATCTCCAAAACTTAACAGAGTACCTAGCAACATAGCAGGCACTGAATAGATGTTTGTTAAGTTAATTTATTGTACCTGCAGGGATCCTCATAGAGCCCTGTTTCTTATTTGAGTTTAACACCACTTATATAGTCAACTGCCTACTGTTTCTGTGTGCAGGACCAGTTCCAGTCATTGATGAATCATCATGGTAAATGAGAAGGAAATCCATCAATCAACAAACATGTATTGAATGCCTGCCATGTGTTCTGTCCTAAGCTGCTGGTGTGCATGACCAGCACACCCTGCATTTCTCTTTTCATCCTTCATATCATGTATCATCTTAATGATCCCAAATCCTTCTGCTTTAGTAAGAGCTTAACTAGTACATCCAACCTGGGGCCTTTTGGGCTAACATTCTCTACCTGATGCAATCTGAATGAAGTCCATGAGTCCCTTATGTCTGTTACACTCAAACACAGATTAAGCCTCTATTTTGCTTGTTTTCCACATTGTGGAATTCCCCTGGGCCTCAGTTTCCTAATCTGTAAAAGGAAGAAGTTGAGCTAGATTACCTCAAAGGTTGCTTCTAGCTCTAAATTTATGATCCTATGATTCCAGCTGAAGGTGACTTGAAAAGGTTATCTGAGGTCATCCTTGTGTCTAGAAAAAATTACAACCATGCCATTCTGGTCAGATGACTATTTGCCTAAATTTAGGCTGCATGTGTCACTAATTACCCACAGAGCTCACACAAGCTTAAAGAGATTTCCACAGCTTATGTCCTACATATCCTGCCAAAAATGCAATGCAGGTGTGCTCTGCTTTCAGGAATCTTGATATATAAAACACTAAATGTGAAAAAAAAAAAAAATAGAGACAACGGAGAAGGAAAAATGTTGGCTTTGAAGTCTGGGGATCTGGATTTGAATCTTGGTTCAGACATTTTCCAGCTGTGTCACCCTAGACAAGGCACTTAACTTTTTCAGACTTCAGATTCTTCATCTCTAAAATGGGGATGATGATACCCACTTTGCTTCCCTTATATGTTTGTTGTGAAAAAAAGCATCCAGTAAATTTTAGAGTACCGAATAAATATGAGTTACCGTCATTAGGGAGCATTTTTGAATTTGTGAATTTGTGAAAGGATTTGCTTTACAAAAATGACCATCTTGGGTTTTCTTTGAAAAAAACTGCTGGCAAATGTACAAATTTAGTACTCCAACTATACATACAAACATATGTATAAGTGTGTATGTACATATTTGCATAGTTGGAGTATTAGCACTTTTATTATATACATTTTACATTACACATATACATACATATACATGTATATTTAATATGTGTATGTGTGTATATATGCATATACAGCCATATATATGCTTATATGTATATACATACACACATGTCAATGAAATGTTTCAGAAAAGCATTAATTGCTTAAGAGGTCAACATATATCAAACACTGACAAATATCATCACAGATATACAGAAATTCTCTGTCAGTCTCTGTTCCATGTAAAATAAATACTGTAACAGCTCTGTCTTGTAACAGCCTGATTGATAGACCATAGTTAGCCTGTATAAGGACATAGCAAAGAAGAGAATGATGTGTTGACTTGTTAAATCAAAACAATTGCTGAAACTCTACTCTGGCTGAACCTCTAAAACCTGTCACTTGGTCGTTTCAGCTGATTTTCATTTAAATTTTTCAGGCTCTTCCAAAAAATTTTAAAAAATATATAGCCACAGAAGGATTTCTGGTTTCCCATTGTATGTGTGACTGACCTAACAAGTCCATCTGGAAAAAGGGGAGCCAAGAGGATTTTCTGGCTTGGTTTTCCATTTTGAAGTCTGGTGGGCTTCAGGGTCCATTGTAGGCACAAACTGAGGCAGATGTCCCTGTGAGGCCTATAAGTCCCAGGACCAATCCTGCATGTAGGGGAGGTAGGTGACAGCAAAGATGGTTTGATTTAAGGAATTCTCTGTGTGCTCCTGCTGCTAAATACCTACACACTGCCTAAAACAGCACCAATAGAATGACTTGGTGTATCAGAGAATCTTAGAGATGGGAGAGTTCTTAAAGTTAAAAGATTCAGAATTATCCAGGACTGGAACAGAGCTCAGAGACAATCTAGTTCAATCCTCTGATTCGTCCTGTTCAACTTAAAGTGGGACAAAACCATAGGTAAGGATCGAAAATTACACTTCCCCAGTCCCTTCCTAGGCTGTCCTGCCATGCTATATGTTACTATTCACTTCACTGTAACATGTGTGATTTAACTTACCATGAAATTAATATCTGTATGACATGGAGAATGGAATTATCTGGCATAAAATATGAAGTTATAAAAGGTAATATTAAAAATTATACTCCACAGCAACACAAGTGTTTAGTTACCTTGACTAGCCTTTAGTTCCAGCTCTGAAATGCACATTGTAATTTTTCAGAAAAGGAAACTAAGCCCCAGAAAGGGGAAATCACTTGCCCAAGGTCACAAAGGTAGCAAGTGGCAGAGAAGCCATAATATCTGTACTCTTGTTCACTACTACATAGCTTCATGATCTCAGGCATATAATTTCCCTTTTCTATTTATTTTGTTTTGCTTTTAGAAGCAATCAGGGTTAAGTGACTTGTTCAGGGTCACACAGTCAGTAAGTGTCTGAGGGTCGGATTTGAACTCAGGTCCTTCTGACTCCAGGACCAGTGGTCTATCCACTGCACCACCTAGCTGTCCCCATTTCCCCTTTCTAGACTAAATAATAGTAAGTAGTGTTGCTGAAAGGGAGCCTCTAGGTCATCAGCTTCAACCTCTTCATTTTACAGTTGAGTCTTGGAAAAGTTACGTGACTTATCCAAAGTTGCAGGTAGCAAAGTCATGACTTGAACCCATGAGCCTAGCATTCTGTCCACTATAGCGCAACCACATCTTTAGAATGAGAGACAGGACCAGGTGATTTCTAAGGCCTCTTCCAACTCTGCCATTCTATGTATAATTTTTTGTATTTATTATTTTATTTTTCCCTAGTTACATATAAAAATAATTTTTAACATTTGTTTTTAAAATTTTGATTCCCCAATTCTCTCCCTCCCTCCCCACTTTCCCACCCCATTGAGAAGGCAAGCAATTCAATAGGTTATACATGTGCA
>CM053588.1:184713216-184800716 GCA_028646515.1 Pseudochirops corinnae | reverse complement strand
ATCAGGGGAATCTGCAGTGCACTCAGGCAGTATGGGTCCTGACAGTGCGACTTTTTCTAATTGCATTCAGCAGCATGCGAGAAGGATTCAAGAAGGAAGAAGTGATGACAGATTGGGATCTGGAAAGAGAAGTGACAGGACAATGGGTAAAGGGTTTAATCCCTTTATGGGTAAAGAGGAAACAAAGTTGAACTTGTTATCTTATAAAATCAATATTTCAGGGTAAGGAAAGTGAGGTCAGGACAGGGGTGAGGCCCTGGGAAAGAAAGGAAGGTGGAATGATCGGGGCATATAATTAGGATGGAAGAATTGGTTTAGGAGGGATGAGGCACAGGGAGAAATAGAAAACCAGAGGATTGTGGTCAGAGATTCACTTAAGAGCTCTGCGTGATGGGGGCGAAGGAGTTATGGATGCCGATGAGACTGAGAAAAAACATGTCTGTGTCAGTGAGATGTTGTAAAGAGACAGAGTTGATAAACTGGGAAGCAAGGGTGTTCAAGGGAAAATAAACACACATTTTGACATCCTTAAGCATCAGGGGAAGGAATGGGCAAAGAGAAAGACTGACCTAATGCTAAACTACTTGAGGGGAGGCATTTACTAGCCAAGATAAGTAGATGATCACACTTGTCCCAATGACAATGGTGGCTGAACCATAGGCCTTAGTTTCCAGTTTATTTGTTTGCCAACCCTGAGAAGGGTGGTAGAGGACTCTACCAAAGGGGAGAATGGATTCTTTTGTCCTAGGCCTGACCCAGTAACCCTGGTGTCTAATGGCAAAGGCCATTGTGGGTGTTGGGTGGTAAGATGCTGGATATAGAAGACCATGGTATTTTTTATTTACTCACTTATCAATCATCATCAAGTGTGGTTTATCTGCAGGCCCCAGCTCTAATGTGGATTTTATGTTTCTTTGCCTAGATGGTTGGAGGAAATAGAGGAGGGAGCAAATAGAGAGGTGAGTCTCTGGTCTCTAGTTCTATCTTGTACCTGGTATCAGGGCCTGGTCCTAGGCCCAGCCTGGTGGCCAAACAATCTGGTCATGAGCAGCAGGGTACAGTCACTGTCTGCCCTCACTGAGTATTGGGTCTGTGCTGGGGCTTCAAACAAAACTGAGAACTTACTTATAGACAAAATTAATATTTGCTATTTTTTATCTATCTAAAATTTCATTAGGCATTAGAATAGGTATCAGGTGTACTTTTCCAATGGAACTATATAGAATTCCTCACATATAGAATATACTAACCACATAGTGATTTCTCATCAGAAATATCATTGCAAATAATGATGTTTCACTTTCTAGATAGCAAGGTAAAGCTTTTTTTTTTTTTTTGCGTAATTGTGGGAATCCACCCTACCCCAAAGGAACACAGAAGATTCATACTTAATGACTGAATCAATAAATCATCATTACCCCCAAGTAATGTAACTTACAAGTTTCTATACACTCTGATAACTTTATTAGGTAATAACATCTCTAATGAATCAATAAATCAAGGGCATAGGTTAGGTGTTAAAAATTCTTAATCAATTTGGAAGATGTGGAAGTCACCAGATGAAATGAGATAGAAAGTGGTTCAGGATTAGTTGAGGAGAATCAGTCACACCCTGTGGAGTTCATATAAAAACAAGAAGTCAATTCAGAATACTGCATCAAATAAGAAAGTCAGCCTAATGGTGGAGTCAAATCCCTGAGAGGGAAGCTTTTGGGGAGGGGAGAAGGACAGTCTGTCGCCTCCACTCCCAGCTAGAGGATGAACTTATGAACTTCAAAAGGTCAAAAGATTTGAACTTCCCATTGGTGTCCTAACAATGTCATGGATCAGCATAATACTCTGTTCCTGGGCGGTTCAAAAGAGAAATGAGAATTATGAGAGATTTTATGTCCTGCACAACAAAAATAATGGGTAAAATTGAAAACCAGGAATCTGCAATGGCAAGGCTCACCAAAGAAACAAAAGAGAGAATAATACAATAGGAATGCAAATACACAGAAGTCAAGTACAGTCTAGGATAAGAGATGAAAAAACTCCGATAACATTAAAAAGGAATATGCTCACTGTGCAAGCAAAATATACTGCTCTCTGAGACAGGATCCATAAATACAGCCTAGGGATCATAGTTCTTCCAAACCCCATAGAGCCCACGTTACAGCTCAGGGTGACTTACCCTGACAATTTGAGCTTAACTACATGTGAAAAATAAAGGATGGTTAATAATAAAGAGGTGCTTGAAACATAATTAGGAAGAAAACTAAAAATATAGAGCTTGTTGTTGGTGCTTGTCTTTCATTTTTGAAGAAGACTAATAGCATCATGGGAGCAATGTCTTAATTTACTTGTGAATTAGATTTAAGTGAGGCAGAATTGTACAAAGCAATCAGCCTCACTCTCTCTTCCAGATTCATTGAAATCCAATGGCAAGACCAAAGTCAAGACGACTGGCAATGGCTCAGGATACAGTGGATGACCTTGGTGTCTGCCATATCTGACCAAGCTCTAAATGCTCCATAGCACCTGCTTCAGTCACCTTTATGACCACTGGAACAAATTGTTTTCATCCACCTATTCCACTGGGGGAAATCTTTACATTTTCAGGATAAACATCCCCCTAATTCACTGACAAATTTGAGACCTATCAGTTACCCTCAACCTGGTTTAGCCCATCTGCCAAGATGGTTTTACTGGGGTGTGGCCACTGCGCATGTATAGTTTCTTGGAGTCACAAGTGAGAGTTGGGTGAAAAGGGACACCAAAGGTGGAAGAGCAGCCTTAAAAAGGGCTCTACAAACCTTCATACCAGAGGTGCTAGTCCTCCCTGAACACCCCATATGCCCTAAATGTGAAAAAGATGATTTGCTTCTTAAACACTCCCATCCAACAGAGATGCAGGAACAAATAAATGCAGCAGGCAAGGACAGCAACAACAACCAAGTAACAACAGAGACCAGTAAAAGACTTCTTTCTAATGTAGATAAGGAGATAGCGTGAAGGTGGAAATTTGGAAGAAGTAACAGAGAAGAAACAGGTATTATGGGCAGACCTTGATCATACTTAATGATTGAATCAATCAATCATCCCCACCCCAAGTAATGTAACTTACAAGATATTATATAACTTTACCAGGTGAGAATATCTCTAGTGAATCAATCAATTAAAGGCACCCTGCCTAGAAGTGAATCAATGCTTTTTGTTTGTGTTTTGTAGGACTATGTTACAAAGTGGGAGGCTACATGAAAGTGGAGGAGGAGAGCAAGGGGATACAGAAGAATGTGTGATGTGCTGGAATCAAATCAAGGGCTAACAATGAAGGAAAGGTGACCCTTGTGGTTCCAGAAAAAGAAGATCCTACAGGGGAGCAATGAGGAGGAAGGGGAAAGGATTGAAAAGAGAGGGAAAGAAAGGAGGCTTTATTTTGGTGATGGGAGGGGATTCCACTGATGAATGCTTCTGTGTGTGGAGATAGTTTGTGATGGGAAATAGGGACTCACACTAAGTGTGACTTGGGAAATTTGGTGCTTTAAAAGTCCACTCACTTATGCATTAACACATTAGGAAGTGGGAGTTGGAACTCCTAGGGACAAATGGCACCTAGGGGAATGGGAGAGCATGGGCCCAGGGAGAAGATTTTAAGACAAATGTGGAAAAGAAGGTAACTAGGGAAGGCTATAGAACAGTGATGGGCTGCATAGTCAGAGATGTGTTAGAGAAGGAGCCCTACCATTAAACAGTGTCCTCTCTGACATGCAATAACTAACACTGTTGTGAGAATGAAGCACAGTGAAAAAGGATAATTCATGGGGCAAACTCTATAAGACAGTGACAGAAAGTACTTAGGGTAGAGACTAGAATGGATTCCTTAGAAGCTTTAATTATATGAGGAATACAAAGAAAAGAAAAAGAAACCAAATTATTATAGCAGTAGTGAACCTGAGAATGAGGGTCTAGAGTAGACAGAAATAGAAGATGGATAATGAAAAGAGTGAGAGAAATCCTTTTTTCAGGATTTCTCCCCTCACTCAAGGGGCACCAAAAATGAAACAAACAAACAAACTATTAAACAGGACTAGCTGAAGGGGATGAGAAGGAGAGGAAATCTACTTGCCTAACTGAGAGAAAAAAATCTGTGTATGTGTGTATATGAATTATATAATCAAATAAAATCAGAAAAAAAGAAACTCATAAGTAAAACCCCAAAAGGAAAGGGGCAACAAATGAGAGGAAGGGATGAGGGGTGATGGGAAGAGAGCCAGTGGGAACAGAGTCCCCTTTAAAAAACGATTAACATACAACATAAAACTGTGTTTATGGCAGAAGAGGGGGGAAAAATATAACTTGAAAAAACCTAAATTTAGAGACAGATGGATGAAAATATAAACCTAACATTTATAACTTTAAATGTGAATGGATTAAGTAATCCAACAAAATGAAAAAGAGTGACAGATTGGATAAGAAAACAAAATCCTACAATCTGTTGCTTACAAGAAACATATTTAAAAATTGAAGACATATAGAAAACAAAACTGAGGGAATAGAAAAATATTACTATGCATCAAGTGAATTAAAAAGCAGGATTGTAATCATGCTGTTTGAAAAAGTAAAAAACATAAAAAATATAAAAAAGAGAAACAGAGAAACTTTATTATGCTGAAAGGAATCAAACCAATATCAGTAACAATCTTATACACCCCAAGTGCCTTAGCATTCTGATTATTAAAGGAAATATTATCTGAGCTACAAGAAGATGTAGACAGTAACAAAATAGTGATAGGAGATGGAAGTGTTCCTCTCTTAGTTTTGGATAAGTCTAACAGAAAGAGAAGCAAAGGGGAAAATGTGGAACTGAACAAATTGCTCAAGAAACTAGAGTTAAAACACTCATGACATCTTTTAAATGGCACAGCAAAAGAAAATACATACATAGCACTACATAAAACTTTTATAAAAATTGACTATGTACTAAGGAAGAGATATTGGAATAAATATTAAAAAAGTGGAAATTATATATATACGATGATAATGCTATAAACAGAAATTGTTTCAGGTACCTAATGAACAATGAAATCCAAAATAATGAGTGGGTCAAAGAACAAGCATAGAAAAAAGCTAAAAACTGTGTAAAATAAAATTATAATGATTAAATGGCACACCAGAATTTCTAGGATGCAGCTACAGCAGGCTTCAGGAAGAAAACCATATTCTTACAATCACACATTAATAAAATAAAACAGAAGGGATTAGTCAACTATATATGCATTTTAAAAACTTAGAAAGCTAACAAACAATCTTAAATAAACACAATCAAGGGGAAATAAATTGGAGAAAACCATAGAAATGAAAATAAAACTAAAAGCTTTGAAAAAATCAATAAAATTGATAAGCCTTTAGATTAATTAAAAAGTGAGCAGAAAATAATGTCAATAAAATGACAAATGAGTACAGTGAAGTCACAGAAAAAACTAAGAAGAAATAAAAAAGAATAATCAGAACATAGTATGCACAAGCATAAACTTACAAAACTGAGAACACAAAAGAAACAGAGAAATTACTCCAAAAAATATCCAAACTCTAAAAAGCAAACAAAAATAAAACAAACCCAGTTAGAAATATTAAATAACTCAATCTCAGAAAAGGAAATGGATCTAACAGTAAAGTAAGTATTAAAGGAAAAAAGTGACTCTTGGTCCTGATGATTTCACAGGAAAATTCTATCAAACATTTAAAGAATAGTTAGTACTCATAGTTCACAAATTATTCTCAAAAATTGACAAAGAAAATACTTTACCAGAATCTTTTTATGAAGCAAATATAATTCTAATACCTAAACTAGAGAAAGATAAAATACGGAAAGAAAACTATAGACCAACATCATTAATAAACATTAACTCAAAAATTTTGAACAAAATCCTATCAAACATACTACAGCAATTTATGCAAAATAAAAAAAAATTCTGTGAAAACTGGAAAGCAGTCTGGCAGAAATTAGGCTTATATCAACATCTTACACCATACTCCACAATACGTTAAAATGGATATATGACCTTAATATTAAAGAAAATACAATAAAAAAGTGAGATATGAGGACACCACAAAGTTTGAAAAGGACTTCCAATAATGGATCTGGGAGTTTATGCATTTACCACATGTGCTCTCTGTGCTCTAGCTGACTTTTAATGAAGAACACACTGGAACTGGAACACACATTAGCTACAGTACTAGTGAAAACCTATTCTACCTTCTTAGGATCATCCATGGAATTCTGAATGGAGATGTAGAAGCTTCCCATAGGGGCTCAGGCCACCAGTTCTAAGGGGAGTTCCGAAGAGAACCCAGAGTGGATACTATATTGAAATCTCACTAAAATAAAACTTTCTGTTTTGACTCAGTAGATGGAAACTACCCAGAACCCTCAATTAATTGGAATACTAACTCTCAAAAGAAGCAGTGTGGTTATGGTGGAGAGATCACAAGATTCTGGGTTAGGATACCAAAGCTTCAGTTCCAAATCTGTTACTAGTCAATCCTTTTACCTCTAACTAGTCACTTTTTCTCTTTATAATTTGATTTTGGTAAAACAACAACAACCCTTTGGTGAATGCTCCAAAACAGAAACAGCAAGCATGGCCAATACAGGAAATACTGAATTCCAAAAATATCTCTCTTCAGAAAGTGATTACTCAGAGGTTAACAGGATTATATTTCCAATGAAACTGTGTTTATGGCACTGGGTGGTTGTGTCATGTGGAAATAATTGGAAGCGAATTCTGGAAGAAGAAAAGGCAGGCACAAAATCAGAAAAAGAGACATCTGAGATTGCAATGGCACTTTTCCATAAACCAGGAGACAGGATTTGTTCCTAAGACCCAACAAAGAGAGGAAAGAGAACGGGGTTTCACAAGGTGCAACATATTAAAAGTCTTCAAGCATTGCTATTAAGGATGTTTTGCTAAAGGTATCTGTTTCCCTTATTTTCATTGTAAAGAGAAGAGAAAGCTAGGGAAGGTGGCCTAGCCATACCAGCTTTTATTCTGTATTATAAAGCAGCAATTATCAAAACTCCTTGGTACTGGCTGAGGAATAGAGTAGTGGATCAATGGAATAGATTGAGTACAAAAGACTCAGCAGTCAATGACTATACTAATCTACTGTTTGATAAACCCAAAGACCCCAGTTTTTGGGATAAGAACTCACTATCTGACAAAAACTGCTGGGAAAACTGGAATATAGTATGGCAGAAACTGGGCATAGACCAATATCTAACACTCTAAACCAAAATCAAGTCAAAATGGTGCATGATCTAGGTATAAAGGCTGATATTGTAAGCAATCTGGGAGAGCAAGGAATAGTTTACCTGTTGGATTTATGAAGAAGGGAAGACTTTATGACCAAATAAGAGTTAGAAAGCATTATAAAATGCAAAATGGATAATTTTGATTACATTAAATTGAAAAGTTTCTGTATAAATAAAGCCAATGTAATTAAGTTTAAGAGGGAAGTGGAAAATTGGGAAAGAATTTTTACAACCAATGTCTCTGATAAAGGCCTCATTTCTAAAATATACAGAAAATTGAGTCACATCTATAAGAATACAAATCATTCCCCAATTGATAAATGGTCAAAGGATATGAGCAGGCAGTTTTCAGAGGAAGAAATTAAAGATATCTATAAGCATATGAAAAAATGCTCTAAATCACTATTGATTAAAGAAATGCAAATCAAAACAACTCTGAGGTACCACATCTCACTGGTCAGATTGGCTAAGATGACAAAAATGGGAAAATGGTAAATTCTGGAGAGGATATGGAAAAACTACTGATGCATTATTGGTGGAGTTGTGAACTGATTCAACCATTCTGGAGAGCAATCTGGAACTATGCCCAAAGGGCAATAAATAAGTGCATACCCTTTGATCCAGCAATACCACTTCTAGGATTGTATCCCAAAGAGATCATAGGAGTGGGAAGAGGACCCGTATGTACAAAAATATTTATAGTGGCTTTTTTTGTGGTGACAAAGAATTGGAAATCAAGGAGATGCCCATCAATTGGGGAATGGCTGAACAAGTTGTGGTATATGAATGTAATGGAATACTATTGTGCTATAAGAAATGAGGAACAGATGGACTTCATAATAACCTGAAGAGACTTATATAAACTGATGTTGAGTAAGAAGAGCATAACCAGGAGAAATTTGTACACAATTACAGGCACAACACATGTGTGATGACTAACTTTGATAGACTGTGTTCCTGTCAGCAATGTAAAGTTATAAGAGAATTCCAAAAGACTCATGATGGAAAGAGATATCTACATCCAGTGAAAGAACTATAGAGTCTGAATGCAGATGGAAGCAAACTACTTGCTCTCTTTCTTTTTCTCATTTTGTTTTGCTTCTTCTTTCCCATTATTCATTCCATTGGTTATAATCCTTCTCTACAACCTGACTAATGTTTAATGTGAAAGTATTTGTAGATCCTATATTTGATTGCATGCTGCCATAGAGGGGAGGGGAAAGGGAGAGAGAGAAAATTTGAAACTCAAGGGATTGTGGAACTGAATGTTGTAAACTAAAAGTAAATAAATGAATTATTTTTTTTTAAAAAGAGAAGAGATTTCAAAAGACATTCCACCATTTCATAGGTATGAGCCTTAGAGAAGCATTTTTTTTGTCTGTTATGGTGGGAATCAGTGATAAGGTTGCACTTATTCAGAAATGGATGTTGAAATATTTTTCCATTGCTTTGTTTTGTAATTCTGTACAAATTACACATTTTGCTATTTCAATGAATGTTTTTTGCCTGGTCTGTCAGTAAGGTAATAGCCGAATTTGAATGACCCATTAAAGCAGATGGGGATTCAAATCAGGCAATGTATTTATAATCATCCAAAATATTGGTATCTCTTTTAATAAAAGAGAACTGGTCATTTACCGAAGTTCAAATTACATAAAACCTTTCAGGAACCTATTGAGGATATTTATGATGACTTCCTTTGCCACTTCACTGATCAAAGCATTTCTGTGGACAAAGAACCAAGCAGTACCCACTTTCACCAATAAACCAAACTGTCTCATGCGTAATTAATTCATGTCAATAATTCTTCATTTCTTAAGAGGCTTCATTCCTCTGTACTTTTTCATCATGCCCAGGGACCTGGTACCATCTTCTCTCCTTCCTTCTATTTCAGTATGGTTTTATGTGCTGTCTTACCCATTAGAATGTAAGTTCCTTGAGGACAGGGACTGATTCCTTTTTGTTTGTGTTTGTATTCCCAGTACTTAGCACAGATCCTGGTACACTGTAAGCACTTAATAAATGCTGGTTGACTGACCAATTGATTGTTTGAGAAGAAAAATTCTTGATGTGGTGTGAAAATCCAATATATAGGATATGCAAATGCATAAGTTTGAAAAGTTATTGAAGGAAATAATATCCACAGAGAAAATGAGAAAAAACATAGTTTTCCCTATGTTCCCATTTAATCAGTTCCATCATTCATCATTTGAATCCAGGCTGCAGTCATTTTCCCAATAGATTCTTTTAAGGTAAGGGGAAAAAAAAAAAAAGAAAACAAAGGCTAAGGGAACTATAATAATTAAGTACACATATGTGTACACATGTATACACACACACACACACACTCTTTGACATAGTCTCAGAAGAAAACTGTTCTAAAGAATAAAAATGTCTCATGCTTGTATATAGATTTAAGTATACAGATCTAAGATGCTAAGCATCTTGGAGGAGAAGTGATAAGGTAAAAATTCATCCCTTTCAAGGCAATTTTAGTAAATTATTGCCCTCCCCTATTCCTCATTCTGTTCTAGTCTTACATAAAAAAAAAAAAATGAAAACTCACCCCTTCTGGTGGTTATTTAATTCTTGCTGGAGACATTAAAATGAGGATTTCTTTTGCAATCCATTCAATCTGCAATCCACATCTGAAAAGAGTCAGACCCAGTCATTAAACCTATTGCCTTGAGAGATGTTCTATCTCCAGATCCACAGACGCCCATATGCCATTTAGTTGTGAGGATTTCATCAAATCTTGTCCCTTTCTGGGTACATATGATCATTTCCCCCCTGTACAGGGTCAAGCTGCTTGATTCACTTCAGTAGACAGTGAGCATCCCTGCCTTAGACTTGTAGAGTATCAGAGCTGGAAGGGGCCATGGAAACCATTTTAGTCCAACCCCTCATTTTACAATTTAGAAAATTGTATCTCAGAGAGAAAAAGTGACTTTCCCAAGATCATACAGGCAGAAAGGTGCAAATACAGGTTTAGAACCCATGTGTCCAGAATCTAAGTCCAACGTTCATTCTAATATAGCACAATGCTTCTCCAAAAACAGAATCTTCTTGGATTAGGGTCATTTTTGTTGGCTGAAATAATTAATTCAATATTAATAATGCCTGTAAGACTGTTAGAACTGGAAAAGACCTTAATCCAGAATTCTGAATTCCTCTGACTCCACATCCTACATTCTTTTTACTACCCCATGCTGCCTCTTCATGAATAAAAAGGTTCAATGTATGTTCAACCTGTATCACTACCTTCTGCCCTTCCTATGTCCAAACACTGTCAACAGAAGCACTTATTCCTTTTTGTTCAAGGCTAGTCTGTGAAGAAAAAGGAGGGACATAATTTTTCTTTATCAAAATTGTACCCCTTTTACGTTCCCTTGCAATAGCCCCTTATCCTCATGCAAGTTAGTCCAGTTTTTCCTTAAAAGATGTTGGAACTATCTTCAAGATTCAATGCACTCAGGGGACTAAAGTCTTGGGAAGATGACATTACTTCTTGGTTATTTGGGTAAAAATAGCCACAAGGATCTTTAGCCTCTCTCTGAGGCTTGGCTAGAAAACCATGGTGGGCAACTTGGAGGCAAGGGAACTTCACTCAGCTGAATCAACCCAGTGTCCTTGACGTATCTTCTTATTGAATATTCTTCCTCTGCTATGAAATCTTCCTTTGCTAGTAAATCTTTTGTTAACAGTTGAATGAGGAATGGGCATCTCAATTCATTCCAATATCAACCCAGAATAACCAGGGGACTGGCCTGATTTAGGGCCACCAACCTTGCTATTCCTTCCCCTCCTCTGGCATCCTAGCCTCTTACCTCATCTCAGACAGCCCATCAGCAACTCTTCAAACTGATAAATTAATCTACCCCAAGGTGTTAATGACATATTATCTAGTAATTTTAATATTTTTAAAACTGACTTTAGTGCAAGCTAGGAATCTAATGGTGGCCTTTCAAAAAGTGAGTAGAGGTAGTTTTAATAGAGAGGGTTGTGGCTGACCCCCTCCAACCTCCTTAAGTCACATACAGGTGGTGAACTACTACTCAGACTAACCATGTGCAGAAATTTGGAAAAACTCTATGTGTTGACCAAAAGCACACAAGATGAGGGAGGACTCAATGGTTATAGCCATTCAGTTGTAGATCTTTGAGTTTGCATACTCTGACACCACATGACCTTAGATGTTTATTCCTATATGAGATCTCAGGAAACAGCTTCAGCACTGACCATGTTCTAAAGGTGAGGATAAAGTAAAGCTTGTCAGAGAAAGAGATTGGGGTAACACGGTAACTGCAGAGAAGGGAGTTAAAGTTCCTAATGACTAGGACATTACTTATAGCCCATAGAAGCCTAGGCTCAGAGCTGAAAGGCACTTTCAAGGCTGCTGAGTTGAAGCCCCTCGTTCTGAAGATAGGGAAACTGAGGCATAAAGAGGTTAAATGTCTCGTTCATAGTCACACATAGTCACACAGGTGCTGAAGTGGGACTTTAAACCAGACCTACTTAGCTTCAAGTCTAACTATCCAACACTAAGTGAGTAAATTATGGTCTGTAGATCAAATCCAGCCTTCCATCTGTGAAATGGGCCTGAGTTATGGATGATTTTATATTTTAATAAAGTTTTATCATGTTTAAAATGTAAAAGCCATTCTTAGCTTTCAGATTGAACAAAGAGACGGAGGCCATTGGTCCTCTGCCGAATAGCTGACTGACCTCTGCCCTGCTCTCTTCTGTACTTGAAACTGCCTTCTGTGGGCAAACAGTAGAAAGTTCTTAAAGTGGCAGGACATCCAGGTTCCGATTGTTGTTTTCTTGTTGTATTGTGGGTGAATATCCTAACTTTTTTATCACAGTGGAACAGAATGGGGGAGAGAGGAATGAAGGTAAATATAGCAATCCTGGTACCATGACCATGGTGATGGACATTCACGCTTTACAGTTAGGTTATAGGATCAAGGTCAGGGGGCTCCATAGTGTACAGAGCGTCAGATCTAGAGTCAGGAAGACCTGAGTTCAAATCTGGCCTCAGACACTAGCTATGTGACCCTGGGCAAGTCACTTAACCCTGTTTGCCTCAGTTTCCTCATCTGTAAAATGAACTAGAGAAGGAAATGGCAAACCAGTGCAGTATCTCTGCCAAGAAAACCCCAAATGGGGTCATGAAAAGTCAGACATGACTGAAACAATTAAAAAATAGCATAGGATCATAGATCTAGAGCAGAAAAAGTCTCTGAAGTCATCTAGTTCAGCTCGTTCATTTTACAGATGAGGAAACTAAGGCTCAGGAAAGTTACATGACTTGCCTAAAGTCACACAGTTGACATGCATCAGAGACAGAACTGTTGCCTAATATTGCATTTGAAGACAGTTCTTTTAAAACTGTACCCTATGGGACTATGGGAGTGGGGAAGGAGGATAGAAGCAATCGTCCTGTTTTTTTGCTTTTTGGAGGACAATTGGGGTTAAGTGGCTTGCTCAAGGTCACATGGCTAGTTTTTTGTGTTAAGTATCTGAGGCCAGGTTTGAACTCAGGTCCTCCTGACTCAAGGACCAGTGCTCTATTCACTGCACCACCTAGCCACCCCAGAAGCAATCATTCTTGTGTCTATGAAAATTGGTCTCTATGCTATCTCTGGCCTCCCCAGCATACTTAGGTTGCCAAAAACTCCTGAGCAGCTGGTTCGAACAAGAATAGAGAATGTCCACATGGTCACACCTAACAGTGCTAAGCATCACACAAGTTGGTCTGCTGACAGGACAGCCAACTGAATAAACACCTTCCCATTAATCCTCAAAGAGGTAACTATTAGAACCAGCAGATGGCTCCCACTCACTGCTGGAGACCACTTCTGAGAAATGGAATCTCAAATCGATGAAGTTATTTAGAATCATAATGTTGTTCTGGAATGATTAGACAGAAAGTCTGGCAGAATCAAAGCATCCCAACTGTCTCTCTTGCATCTATGGATAAACCAGCCCTTCTACTCCACTAGTCATTAGCCTAGGACAGGGTTGTCCTGTTACCTACATTCCTGGAAGAACAGGGTCTTTCTGTGGGAACCCACTGTTGATGTTTGAGGTTTGGAGATCCTTTGGAGATGATCATGTTTTAGTCACTAGGGGATAGAGCCATTCTATGGTGAGTGATGGGACAGGGACTTTCTTGTCTATGACACAGTGATCTGAAACCCACTGTTATTTGAGGATAAATAGAATCTTGGAACAGGCTTTCATCTTTTGCTATCTACTGGCATTGTCGGGTATCTATGAGCCCGCCCATGTATTCCCCATTCTTATGTAAACCAGGGTCTCAAGTCTTTTTACATAAGACTCTCCTCATTGGTGAATGCTCCAAGCCTAACCGAGGGGTGGAATTGGAGAGTTTTGGAAGAACAGAGATCCTGGTCTTCTGGCTTTCAACTTTGAAAGAGAAAAGACTATAGTTCCATATTTCTTCAGGGAGATGTCCTTCAAAGAAGAAAAGACTCTGGGGAAGGAGTTAATATGGAGAGGAGTCACATGGTCACACTCAAATCCCTATCCTTAGTTTACTGAGTGAGAGACTTCAGGAAGTTTCCACTTGGGTAAGATGTGGGATTCTCCCTCGGTTGAGTTAAAATTTTTTTCCTCCCATCGGAGAGCTCATGCACTCTATGTGTTGTCTGGTATATTTTCATTTGCATTTCTGTTTGCTGTCAGCTTAGATAAATGGGTTTGTTTGTCATTTTTTTATATGTGGACTTTGTGTGGCTAGCATTTGAGAAGTGAGATAGGCCATGTAGCTATTGGAGCTCCTTTGCTGTTATGGAAACTTCTTAGAAATGTGGATTGAAGTGAAAAATTATTTCCCCTAGACTAACAATATTTAATCTAGGGGGGCAAATAAATAGAAATAATTCTACCTTGGAATCCCACCTCTCTGAAAAGAGCAGCCAGCCTCCTGTTACTCTCCAGGTAGGAATAAAAGTCTCCTTTAGAGACAGGTAGGTAGAGGAGATTCTAGAGATATTTATTAATACCTCCGTGTGCTACATCTAGACAGACCCATGTGGACACACATACCCATATAGACAACACACATTTCCATATACACATACACATACATGCATACATATTAAACTTTAAAAAACCTCACTTGATCTGACCATCTACTTGTTGTCACCCTATATCTCTCCTCTTAAGCTGGTTAAACAGCTGGTTAAAACAGCTGGTTAAAACAGCTTAAGAAAGTCATCAGGATTTCTACTTCTTCCCTCACTGATTCTAAATCCTCTGCAATTTGGCTTCTAACCTTTTCAACTGAAACCACTTTGTCCAAAGATTCTAATGATCTCTCAATGAACCCATCTAGTGGTATTTTCTAAGTCATGATTTACCCCCAACCCCTTATACTCTCTGCAGTGATTGACACTGTTAATCACCTTCTTTTGGATCATCCTCTCCTCTCTGGGTTTTTGTGACACCTCCTAGTTCTCCTCCCGTATGTCCAGTCACTCCTTCTTTTGCAAGAAGCCTTTTCCAGACTCCCTTAATGTTATTATCTGTTGATTATCTTCAATTTATTACACATACACACACACACACACACACACATATATACATATGTTTATGTATATGTATATACATATACATATAGCTATCCCTCTCTATATCTTGTTTGTATGTAGTTGTTTACATGTTTTCTCTCCATTAGACTAGAGCCCTTTAGAAGAGGAACTGTTTTTTGTCTTTCTTTGTATCCCCAGCACTTAGTAGAGTGCCTGACACTTAGTTGTGGACTGTTGACTTGATGATTACATCGTTTCCTAAGGTTTTAATTATGATCCCTACATAGATCATTTTAAGATGTATATATCTCTACTTTCTGCTGAGTGACAGTCATCCATATCCAACTGTCTCTTGGATGTCTCAAACTTAATCTCTCTATGCCTCAATCCCTCCATCTTTAAAAGGACAGGAATCCACAACAAACCTCCCTCACAAATAATTGTGAGATAATGCATGTGAAATTGCTTTGAAAGTGCTGTTCAATTGGGATGCTCATGAATTGGGGAATGGCTAAACAAGTTGTGGTTTATGATTGTGATGGAATATAATATTACTGGGCTCTAGAAGTGATGAGCAAGTTGATTTCAGAAAAATGTCAAAAGACTTGTATGAAATAATGAAGAGTGATATGAGCAAAACCAAGAGAATGTTGTATACATTAACAGCAATATTGTTAGAAGAATAACTGTGAATGACTAAGTTACCCTGAGTATTATAAATACTTAAATCAACTACAACTACAAAAGATCTATGAAAGAAGATGCTATCTACCTCCAGAGAAAGAATTGATAAATAGAAGTATGCAAAGTATGATTTTACACATACATATACATATTGAATGTTGGCCTTCTCTAGTATGGGGTGGGGAGGGAGGGAGACAGTTCAGAACTTACAATGTAACAAAAATAAATAAAATTATATATTTTTTAAAAAGTGCTATACGCATGTGAAGTATTATTATATTAAGTCTCTAAACTGGATACTTACTCTGTCTAGAAAATGGAATTTGCAGGATAGAAAGTCACACTCATTTAAAGTCACATTGCAGGAAATGAACTATCCTGTCTAAAAAGTAGTCTACTATGTCTTACGGTTGGTGCTTAGGGTTAGGCAAGATGGGGATTTGCTTATAGAACAACATGTTATAAGGGAAAAGTAAAGGCATTTAAAAATATTGCTTTTTATAAATGCATACTGCATTTATAACTCATCTTAATGTCAGAAAATTATTTTCTCCATGAATATATATTACACACACACACACACACATGTAATGGGTTATATATTATGATAGGTCAAGGAGTATATTATAGTAAAGGCTCAAAGCCAGTTGTGGACATTGAGACAAAATGGGAGCCATTTTGAAACCCTGCCTTGGGACCATGAATGCTTTGTCCTGGGCTAAATCATGTCTTTGGGTACAAATTAATTTAGGGGAAAAAAAATAGCACAAAACAACAACAGTTCAGGTCTGCCCAACTGGTTATTAACCCCATTGTTTTCAAAGTAACCAGCTGTTGGATTGAATCCCAATGTGGTTTTGTTTTGCAAACTGGTTTGTGTATGGAGACATAGACTGCCATGATATTTGTTTTAGTCCCTCCCGATTTACATGGAAGGGCTCCCACCACCCTGCCCTACCTAGCCCTTCAGATTGGAAAATATGTGAAAATTATGTCGAGCTTTCAGCAACACTTGCCAAGTTTTGGGGCTAAAAGGAACACAGAATGAGGGCCAGGCACACACTCTAGGCATCTGGGTATCATGTTTTGTCCTTTGTCCTAAAAACAAATTTTATTCCCCTGTTGATCTTAGAAGCCGATGAAGAATTACTTTCAAAACCAAGTATTTATTGGCACATCACAAGCTTCCCTTTAGTTAGAAAAACATGTTTTTTATTTGAAAATTAAATTTTCCTGGAAAGAACAGTGGCTTAAATCAAAGGGGACAAGTGTTTGGTGGAGCAAAAAGAATACAACCCTGCCCTCAGAAAGTCTCTGGATTCAGTGGGATCCAAGTCACTTACAAGAGTGCCTCATGAGAGGCAAAGATCCTGCTTCACAGCTTATCCTGACTGGGATAGCCCATACTGGAATTTCTGTAGAAATTTCGGGAGAAATATAGGGTAGAAGAGAAATTGTCATCTTTTAGAGAAAGGGAGGGTGGTTCATAGTATTCTGGCTTTTGAACATATCATTGTTCAAGTGTAGAATTCCAATGACCCCCACAACTATGGTAATTTCCATTCCTAGTGACAGTGACTTCCTTTAGAATCCAGCAGAGGAAAGTAGGGTATAGTCTCTGCTCCTGATTTCCCTGTAGACAAACTGTGAAGTGCAATGAGTTGTCTTGGGAACGTCCACATCTCAGACAGATCAGTCAGTTCCCAAGGAGTTTATTTTGTCTAAAACTCGGATAAAGGAGTGGTGGTGCAGAACATTCTGGCTCTTGAGCATGTCACTGGTGTTGGGGCCTGGGAAATCATACCCACTAGATACTTTGCAGAGAAATAATGGAGGATAAGAAGCATGTCAACAGGCAATATGGTATAGTGGATGAACAGAGATAACCTCAGAGTCAGGAAGACCTAGGTCTATAAGACTATAAGGTGCAGGTATGCATTGGCAAAAGAGACTTCTTCATTGCGTGTTACAATCTCCCAGGGTCTGGGACCAAGCAATATGAGATAAACGTAGTAATACCAGGTGCAATAGATGAAACCCAGACAAAGTGTTCTGGAAATATTTAAGGAAAATGAAATCAGTAGTAATTAAATATGTCTGAACTTCGTCTTTTTTTTTTGATCAAATGATCAGTCACTTCTACTCTGATGCTTTCCATTCAACATTTATATTAACATTTTTATTCACTAGAATGTAAACTCATTGTCAAACCCCAACAGAATGTTGTATTTATCTTTATTTCTCCTGAAATGTCACTTCATTCAATTCAGCCTTTTGACTGCATCATAGCAAGTGTATTCTCCATTTTTGTCTCTTATCCTCAGTGCACATCATATGCCTTGTACACCAAAGACATGTAAGAAATACTCATTGCGTTGAATCAAAGATTTGGATGAAAGCAAATATGGCTTACTTATCGAGTCTTATCATAATTATCAAAGCTAAGAGAGATAGTTAACTTATTGGATGGCAGAATCCTAAAAGACCTAACAGAATAAATTTGGTAGGAACAAAGGTAAGCTCCTTCATTTATGTTTTAAAAAATCATATACATAAAGACAAGATGAGGAAGGCATACCTCTGTAATATTTAATGTGGGTCAATAATGAGCAATGGCAAATAGAAAAGCTCACTCAATTTTGATCTTCATCAAAGAGAAGTATTGTATGTAGAATGAGGGAAATGTTGGTCCTCTTCTACTTTGCCCTGGTCAGATGACTTTTGGGGCAGGGTGTTTAGTTCTGGGAAGTTTTAGGGGTATATTGACAAAATGGAGCATATCTAGAGGTGGCTGATTAGGTGGGCCACAGGACCATATGGTGGGTCTGTACCCAGGATCAGATGAAGAAGCTGGGGGTGTTTATGATAGAGAGCTAGAAAGGGGAAGGTTAAGGTGGACATGGTAGTTATCTATAAGTATTTAATAACCTCTCTTATAAAAGGTTAGACTTTCTTCTACTCAGCTCCAGACAGAAGAAGTAAAAATACTGGGTATGTGATGCAGAGATGAAGATTTGTGCTTAACATAAGGGAAAAATTAACAAGTTGAGCAGTCCAAAAATGCCATGGCTATCCTGGGGATTGTGGGGAGCTCTGGCCACTGGAGAGCTTCAGGCAGAAGCAAGGATGTTATGGAGAAATTCATGGTTAGGTGCAAGTTAATCTCGGGGTAAAGGGGTTTCCCTCCCAACTCAAAGATTATTATTCTCTGATTCTGATTCGTTTACTCTGCCCTCCTTGCTCAGCAATCTCTTCTTCCCTCCAAAACACAAGCCTCAGGGTAAATTCCTCATATGCTAGCGTGCCCTACTGTTTGTAAGTATAGGAGGCGGCATCCCAAAAGGCAATGAGAGGCAACTCTGAGAAGGAAAGCAACCCCACCCTCCACATGTGCTCCATGTGGGACAGGGACAGTTGGTCCTTGGACCTACTGAACTACTACCCTACACACAGAGAATCATCATCATGTTACTCTTGCTGGAATATGGAGAGGATACCTTTCGCATTGCAGCCTCAGGACTCTTACACCCAACTACTCTTCAATGTCCAATCTCTCCTGATTCACCATCCACAGACACCCAATTTCACCCCCTACTCCTCCAAGCTTATGATGTGACCTATTTCCACCAAGTTTTGTTTCATTCTTTGTACTTGTGTCCTCTGCCTAATATGCAGTAGGCTTGCTAAATAATCGATTCATTGTTCTTAGACAGCTGTCAATATCTGAAAGGTGGACAGAATTCAGAATATAGAATAGACGTTGTAAGAAAAGATATATGCCTAAGGTAAGGGAAACTTTTCTAACCATTTGAGCTATCCAAAATTAGAATGAGTATCCTGGGGACTGTGGTGAGATTCAGATCACTGGAGGGCTCCAGATAGAGTCAGGGATGTTCCTGTTCAGATATCTAGTTGTATTAATAAGGATTCTTTCCAACTCTGGGATTCTGATTCCATTGATTTGAATCAGGGTTTCTCCCTTCCCTCCCCCACTTCCAAGATGTTAGTCCTTAATGATCCAAGGGGTTACACCTCTCTGGGTTGTCTGGTTAAGTCATTTTCAGTCATGTCCATTTCTTTGTGATCTATTGGCAAAGATTCTGAAGTGATTTACAATTTACTTCTCTGGCTCATTTTACATATGAGGAAACTGAGGCAAACAGGGTTAAGTGACTTGCCCAGGGTGAAGTGTCTGAGGTGATATTTGAACTCAGGAAGATGGGTCTTCCTGACTCCAGGCCTGGTGCTCTATGCACTGCACCACCGAGCTGCTGCACAATCTCTATGTAATTAAAAAATCCAGATGAGCATCACAGCCATTAGTTTACATACTATCTCCTCTTCACTTATTAGACTTTTTAAAGTTAAACTGGTCTGTTGTGTTGGTGTAAGGAAAACAAAGCCTTGAGGCTGCTTGTTAATCTTGAGTGTAAGGATAATCTGTGAAATGAGATTGGCACAGGGAAGACAGAATACTTTTCTTCACCTGCAGGATGTCATCATACCTCCCAAACATCAACCCTTTGGTCACCCCAAGGTCCCTCTTGAGTAGAATTTCCTCTTTACCAGGGGCTCAATACATGGGAGGCCACAATTGTCCTCCTAGACATCAGCCTGAGATGCAAAGGCTATGACCCAGCCCTCCCTAACTTTGCTGAAATACCCCATAGTATAATTCCAATTTCTGTAGCTCTTTGAGGTTTGCCAAAGGCTTTTCTCACATAACAAACATGTGAAATAAGCAGGGCAAGTAATATTTATTTGTCATTTATATAGCTAACACTGTAAGGTTGGCACTCAGAGCAGGTTGATATGATGCCAAGAGAACCAGGAAGATCTGCGTTCAAGTTGCTCCCCCGACACAAATTGGTTGCTTGACCTTGGACAAGGAATTTAAACTGTCAGGGCTCCTGAGTAAGCTTCTAGAACTAAGTTGCAGAACAGTTGCTGATCTTCAGTGATGGAGAGAATTGCCTTACCTGGAGTTCCCTATATTGATGAAATCACTTATTTAGCCCACCCACCACCCATCAACAAATAAGAATCTGTAGCTACATTTATGATTTACATGCATCATCTCATTGGATCTTAGAATCATCGATTTAGAATGGAAAGGAACCTCAGAGATCACTTAGTCTAATCTCCTCATTTTACAAATGAGGAACCTGAAGAACAGAGAAGAAAGGAGATTTTCCCAGGGTCCCACAGGTAGGAAGTACATGAGCCTTGGGTTGGGAGAACCCAAGTCTCCTAACACCAAGTTCAACGTCCTTTCCATGATATAACACAGACTCATGATGTCTTTCAGATAGTGACTTAAATCTTTTTTGGAGCTAATTTCTATATCAACTACCTCTTAGAGTAACCATTTCCCTAAGTTTATTCCCCAATATATGAATAGGATTGTCTTTTCTTTATCCTAAAAGTCACATTCCAAAGACAAGTTCTAAGATTCTGGGAGTTTGTGCCCAAGCCCAGTCTAGAACTTCTCTTCTCTATCAGCTTCCTGATTTTATAACTAGATTCTGAGGCAAATTCAGCGTGGGACAGAGTGCCAACACTTAGTCATTCTTATGCACACACACACACACACACACACACACACAACCCACTTGGTCCTGGGTTACCACTCCCTAGAGTTCCAAAGCTGTCACACTCCTCTTCCAGGGACAACCTTCTTGTTGAGGTAGACTACTTGTTACCTTGCCATCTGACCTGAGCACCCTTGCCATTTAGACTGCCCAGGATCAGTAGAGGAGATTAGAAGTGAAGGAAATGATGATGATGATGCCTACACCTCCCCTGCTCCCCCCACCCAATAAGCTCAGCTCTGACCCCACCCAGTCCCTTTCCTCTTCCTACCTCTCTCTTCATTGTGTCCTCTGGGACCCTCTATTGTTAAATTCTTCTTCATTCTAGATTTATATTCACATTTCTTCTATCTTTTGGTGCCATCCCAAACCCAGATTTCTTCCAAGGACACCTGTATCTCTCAGCACCTTTTCAAAGTCTGGCTTATCCCTGATGAGATACTCAGCTGAGAGAAAGAGTTGTTGGTAAATTCTTTGATCACTACGGTCACTTTCCTTCCTTTTCTACTATTACTCAGTAACCATTTTTTCTCCTTTAAAGTTTATTCATTCTGCCCAAATCCTCGTTGTTGTCATTGACAAAACTTCAGGTCACTCTCCTTTCCTAATATTCCAGTAAATTCAATTCACAGTCTTCTTTACCTCTCCCAACTACTGCCTTTTTTGAATACACTGTTGTTGTTGTTCAATAGTGTCTAACTCTTCATGACTTCATCTGAGGTTTTCTTGGCAAAGATCCTGGAATGGTTTGCCATTTCTTTCTCCAGCTCATTTTACAGATGAGGAAACTGAGGCAAACAGGGTTAAGTAACTTGTTTAGGGTCATACAACTAGTAAGTGACTGAGACTGCATTTGAACTCAGGAAGATAAGTCTTCAGTCTGGGCACTTTTCCCATTGAACCACCTAGCTGCCCTAGAGTATCCTAGGCTCCTCCAGTTCCTGTGATGACTGTGTTTAGTATAGTTCAACATATGCAGAAATAGTCAGAAGATCAGAGATAGGGGACAGAGACAGGGACTGGACCTATGAATTTATTGTTACAGGGAATCCCTAGGTGAGGAAAATCACTCTACCAATTCCCGTCAGCATCTTCCCTGCAATTTAGAGTCTTAGAGAGCTGCCTAAGTCACTGAGAAATTAAATGATTTCTTGAGGGTCATAAACAAGTACTTGTCCAAGGTGTGACTTGAACCCAGGCTGGGCTTCTCAACTGATTGTAAATAGCTGTTAAAGTTTCTACAATGGTATTTCACATTTCCATATTACCTTAAGGTTTATAAAGTACTTTCTTCACAACCCCATGAGATGGATAAAAAGTATAGCTATTATCTCCATTTTACATATGAGAAAATTGATATTCAAAGAGATGGACTGAAATACAACATATAGCTCCAAGTTTCACAGCTAGAATTTGAACCCAGATCTTCTGACTCCAAGTACAGTCCTCTTTCCATAGACCACACTATTTCTAACTTTGCCATGTTACTACTCATCCATTTTTCATATTCTCAGGAAATTCTAGGGGACCATTGTCAGTAAGGCGAGGAGGCTGAGCTTTGTTTCCCAGTAGTGGGGATATATTACACCAAATCATCCATACTCCTTCACCTGTCTGTTCTTCTCAGGTATCACAATAGATATACATGAACTTACAATTCTGATAGCATTTTTCCTACATGACATAGATAGCTGTTATCATTAATCACGAGAGACAACTGTAGTATAATGGATTGAGATCTTACTTCAGAGTTAAGAAGATCTGGGTTCAGGTCCTGCCTCTGACACTTATTAACTATGCGATTATATTAGGTATATGCAAATTGCTGAACTTCATAATGTCCCTGCAATTTTCTCAAAATATAAATTGGAAAATAGGTGGCAATCTGCACTTGAAGAGGGTGTTTCATCACTGGGAGGTCTTACACCAGTGAAATCCCTAAATTCCCAAATTACTTTTCAAATAATTCTGGTGAAGCATAGAGCCCTATTTTTCTGGTGGAACTGAGACATGAAGGAAACTAATGACTTGACCAATGCATTATAGGGAAATAGTAGCAAAGCTAGAACCAAAAGCCAGGTCTCTTGTTTTTGGTAGTCTCCTGCCATAGAAAGGTAGAGACAATTACTTTTTCATCTTGTAAGAGAATCTTAAGTCCTTTAATGTGTGATGGGGAAACTATCCATGAAAGCCCCATCTTTAGAATATGTACAATATGATAACACTTGCTGCTAATCCATACGTAGGCTTGGTGACCCTGCTTATGGAAGTATATAATGGAGAGGCCCTTTCCTCCTCTGACTGAGAGCATGCACAGGTATGCTATGTTTCCTGATGGTTTACTTTGAAGTCAGCAAAAGCCTTTGAATCAGCTGCCAAGCTAGAATTGAGTGTATATATAAAAGGTTCAAATTGACAAACTCTCTTTCTCTCTTTTCCCTGGTGGCTCTTGAGTGAGGAAAAAAGAAATTCTGCAGGCTTCCAGAAAGGGGTAGAGGTAGTGGCATGTGTAACAGCACTATGTCCCACTAGCCACCACATTGCCTTGGACCCATGATACTGCTTTTCTTTTGTCTGTGTGTTTCTTTCCTGATCCTAGCTGAATAAGTGTCAGCGACAGAACAAAGTGACAACATTGTGAGTTTCAAAAGGTCAGAGTAGTCATCAAGGACTTCCTTAGCAACTGGAGCTGGTAGAAAGAGGAACCCCATCTGGTGAGGAGCCAGCCTTGGGGATCCATCTTCTTGACCCAACCCAGCAATGAACATACCTGGCAGATGAGACACTGGGTCAGGAAAACAAAGGACAAATTTGTCCATCTTCTATGACATACCCAGAACTCAGTGAACCATCGCCTGCAGCACAACTCCTTGGTGTCTGAGCTCAGTTTTCCAAGGGACTGATTGGATGTATAGAGGTGGAGAATGCAGCCCAGTTCCAGGTGTGTGTGTGTGTGTGTGTGTGTGTGTGTGTGTGTGTGTGTGATGTTTTTGTATTATTGTAATATTTTCTCAGGAACTATCTTATTGTAAAAACTATTTGATGGTAACTGGGTACATTATCTTGGGGAGATATCAACAGGTTAACTGATGTTGAGAAAATGTTAACTTAACACACCAGATGGAGGCTAATGAATGATAGTACTAGAAAACTCCTTAATGTCTTAGAGATACCCTAGAACTCTGAGGGAAGGTGTAATTAGCTGAGCCCTGGAAACCTGTCTGACCAGTGAATGAGAGTTGGGAGAGTGATCCCAGAGCCTGCACTACAAACGAAAGATAATATCTTTTGTCCACAGCCCACTCTCAGTAGGACACATGCTCTGAGTTGCTTGTAAAGTAATGAGCATGGGCTGAAGCAAGTTATTCACACTTACTGTCCTAGCTTTCCATGTGATTCAGGGGATGAGGGATGGCTGGCTGGAGTTAGGGATGCAGTCAGTGACCAAGGGAGAAAGCAAAGTTAACCCCTCCCCAAAAGAATCAGCAATGTGCTCTTGGCCTCATAAGCACAGTGACCTAAGCAACTAATCTTTCCTCTTATTACAAAGCCAAGGAATTATAAATTAGATTAGGGATGTTCCTTCACTCACATTTCCCTTAACTTCATTTCTCTAAAACAAACGCCTCTCACTGATACAAGGAGCCAGAGCCTGCAGCACATTCTTTTAAATATCTTTAATTGTGCCAAGTCTTTGTCCTTAAAGAGCTGATTTGATTTTTGTAAACAGCCAAAAATCATTCATTGGCAAGTCTCACGAATAGGGTGGGTGATTAAGCTGGAGAATGGTAATGGGGGTAAACAGTTAGTTATTTTGTCTACAATGTGATCTGATGGAGGCTGCTAGAAGGCAGTGGATAGAGCTCCAGGCCAGGCGTTAGGAAGACCTGAATTCAAATCCATTCTTTCACACTTACTGGCTTTATAACCCTTAATAACTCTAGGGAAATCACTTAATCTCTGTACACCACAGTTTTCTCAATTGTAAAATGAGAATAAATAGCACCTACTTCCCAAGGCTCACAGTCAGATGAGATAATATTTGTGAGACCCTTAGCACAGTGTCTAGCACATGGTAGGCACTTAATAAATGCTGATTTCCTTCCTTCCATCCTTCCATCCTTCCTTCTTTCCTTCCTTTCTCCTTCTCTCTTTTCCTCCCTCCCTTCCTTCCTCCCTCCTTTCCTTCCCTCCCTCTTTCTTTCTTTCTTTCTTTTTCTTTCTTTCTTTCTTTCTTTCTTTCTTTCTTTCTTTCTTTCTTTCTTTCTTCCTTCCTTTCTTCCTTCTATGGTTCTAATCTGTGTGATGCTAAATCACAAAAAGTACTTCCAGAAATATTCTGAGCAACTTCTGCAGTGAGTACATAGCCTCTCAAGGTGATTTGAAAAGAACAACAATCATTGGAATGAGTAAATCCTTTTGTATGTATTCAAAATCAATCTTACTATATGATATGCTTTATTCAATATAAAATTTATAGCATGTATATGTATATGTTCCATTAGACTACAAGATCTTTGGGGCCAAAGACTATAACTTTTGTTTTTGAGTCCATAGTGCCTTGAACATAGTAGGAACATAATGAACATTCATTGATTAACTGATTGATGCTGTGTTGGGCATATTTTTTAGCTAAGAGGAAAAAAAGCTCTTGTTCAAGTTATTTTGATATTTTCTTCTTCTACTTTCCCATTGAGTGTGAGATATAGGAAAGAAGATTGGAGTTGGAGCATGTTCAGAGGTTCCAATCCTGGGTTCATCATTTACTACATGTGTGAGCAGGGGCAAGTCACTTCAACTCCTCTCAGTCACAGCCTCTGTATCTGTTAAACAAGAGGTTAGACTGGAGGACTATCATGTTCTTTCTGCCTCTAAATCTATTCTCTCAGGCTACCACAGAGTGAAGTTGATGCTTCACTTACCATGTCCCCACAAAATACTCCTTCCGTGTTCTTCCCGGCTACAAAAGCATTTAGCACGTTAACTGTGCAAACACCATACTGGTCTGACCACTCTCACACCCCACTCTCCCTGGAATGGCTCAAAAAGTAGCCAGGCCTGTGTGTGTATGTATGTTCTCTGGAGAGGAAGAGAGACCTGGTAAGAGGTTATTCCATTCCTTGGGTCTGGTCCAAGCAATTTCCTACACTCATGGGGTAGAGTTAGGTTAATATACTATCCTTGACATAATAATGTGACATGATTCTCCTGAGCCCCTCATTGATAGGGGTCACATTGTGAGCTATGTTTCCAGAAGTGGAGATGGATTTGTGTTGACCTATCCACATGCTTTTGCTTGGTCTTCATCATTCAGTGACTAAAGATTAGGGGTTCAGTTAGTGGTCACAGAATAGTGAGAATCTAACTGTTCCCAAGAATCAAATATGAGGCCATAGCTACATTGAGTGTTATGTAAATATTTGTAGCTAACCAGTTGAACACCTTGAAAACAAATTTCTAGCTGTCTAAATGTCCTGTTTAATTGACTGTTGATTTGGGAATTCTCTGACTTTTCTAGCAAAAATCACCACTGAGAGAGCATCTCAATCATAGGCACATAGAATCATAGGAAGGTCAAGTTAAGCTTAGAGGAGATCTAGTCTGACTCCCCACCCTCTCCTCTCTTTATGGATAAGGAAACAGAGATCTGGAAAGGGAAAGTGACTTTCCTAAATGACAAGATGGTAGAACTGGAATAGCCTCACTCCCTTCAACTCCATTCAACAAACATTTATTGTACACTTGCTATGGGTCTGGTACAGACAATTCAGTGCCCAGGACTGAAGTTATTAATGAAGGCAAAAACATGGTCCTTACCCTCAGGGAGCTCACATTCTAATATGAAAGACAACAATCAAAGGACCAGGTGCCGAGGGGATATATACAGTATAAATGGGACATAATCTCAAGGGAGTCTTGAAGAAAGCCAAGGAGCCAGGAGGAGCCAGAGGTGAAGAAAGAAGTGTTCCAGGCGTGGGAGACAGTGAAAACGCACAAAGCTGGAAAATGAAGTGTTATATGAGAAAAATAGCTAGAAGGTCACTGTAGCTAGATTTTAGAGTGGATGGGGAGCAGGTCCTTGGAGAAGCTGTTCATTTTAAGCCACATTATTCTCTGTTCTTAAAGTATTTCTTAATAAATTTTTTTATGTTTATAGAAAAAAAACCCCAAACAGACAAAAGACTAGCCTTTATTATAGCACAGGTGAATAACAGGGAAATGAAGAAGGGAGGACACATCATTTCGTTGCATTTTGTAATAAGGAATGTGGGATCTTAGAATATAGCTCTGGGAGGGACATTAGTCCAACCATTTTATTTCATAAGTGATTTCATCTATATAGTCCCATAGAAATGTTACCCAGGGTTACAAAGTAACAGGGCCAGAATATAAACCCAAGGTTTCTGATTCTACAGCTAAAATTCCTGGACTTTACCACAACATCTCCATGAGATCATCACAGAGCTTAACAGAGATGTCTACCCTTTCTCATGTGTGGCAAATGGGGAATTGCAGACTCTATATACTTGGGGTCACAAAATAAAAGGCTGTGGTTGAAATATTTCTTTTTGTCACTCATCTAGACATTAGCAGAAAGCAAATGAACAGGGGGCCGATGAAGCATTTGCCAAAATTGTAATAATGTGAGAAACATAATGTGAGCACATCTGGCTGGCTTCCTTTCTCACCATCAGATGGAGTCATCTGTGCAACCTCGTTGAAAACATTGAATCTAATGTAAAAGATATCCCATTCAACACTGTACTCAGGTTCAAGCTAGAAGCACAATACTCACCTGGAGTTCCCACCCAGTACATGCTCTAGTAACAGGTCAGGTAGGAACCATAAGTCTGATGACAAGTATTTAGTTGAGACAGTATAGCAAAGCAAAGAATAGAGGAAACTCAATGAATCAAATTCTGCTTAGCCCTCCTGCACAGGTATGGGTACAATCTCCCACAGATTCATGTGCTAATGGGAAAGGAAAGTGTACAGTCTTCAGCTCCATGATTAAGCAGGCCCATAATTTCCACTCAGATACTATACAAATGGAGTCACTCAGGCAGTTTCCTCACCCCATTTCAATGGAAGGGCTCCAGCCCTCAATGCTAGCTGAGCTAGGAAGAGTGAGCCTTTCAACAGGCTCACCATACACAGTCATCACCTCCCACTGAGTCACTCTGAAGCTGGGGATAAACACTCACTCCCCTTTCCCTTTGTCCTTTCAACTCCCATCAGACCTCCAGTAATTAGTGCCTGGCCATGCAAATTGTCTTGAAGCTTCAGTAAACTTCAATAAGGCACTCTAAACACTGAAGAAGAAGGAAACAAGCTTGCAGTCTGTCCCTCTTAGCATTGCATCTCAGAGTTGGAAAATAGTTCAAGGATCATTTAGTCCAACTCTCTACCTAAGGAATGAATCTCATTTACAACCTTTCCAATCTCCACAGGAACATCCTCATTTGTCTCTCCCTATAGAATGTAAGCTTCTTGAAGGTAAGGGCTGTTTCATTTTTGGTCCTCTTAGTGCCTGGCATAGAATGAGTACTTAATAAATGCTTGTTGACTGGTTGACTAATTTATAATTCATTGTGTTTTGAGACAGCTTCTTCTATTTTCACCAAGTTCTAGTTATTAGAAAATTGAAATCTGCCTTTCTGCTCTGTTTTGTTTGTTAAAACCAAGATAGTTCAGAGGAAGGGACTTACTCATTTAAGAAGCCACATTGCAAAATTAACAGTGGTATTCTCTAGGAGGGTGGCTCTCTGACTGAGGTCTCTTTACTCTATCTTTCTTCTAACTTAGAAAGATAGAATGAAGGGACATCAAATGAGATATTTGTAAAGCTCTTAGCACAGTGCTTGGCACATAGTAGGTATTAATGAATGCTTATTCTCCCTCCCTTTCTTAGCACCTTTGTGTTGAGGAAAGTTTCAAGCCTTCATGTTGAGACAGTTTCAGGTAGATATGACATGGGGATTTAAGCATAATGATATTGGGAGTATGTAATAGAGAGGGCTTAAATGAAGTAACTGATATCTTTCCTCTGAACGGCAGCTACAGGGTGAAGAGTTTAAGGACAGCCAAGAAGTAATAATGAAAAACAACAGTATTATTCAAGTGTAAAGAAGAGAAAATGCCTAGAAAAGCATGAATTTTATAGTTAGCAAGAAAGGTATTTACTGTACTTCTGAATTGGGGCTTTAGGGCTGATCTTACTATCACTTTCATTTTCCGTTTCAGATATCTTTGCTGTGGTTGATGTCACCAGCCTACTAGTCAAACACGCCCAGAACAGCCTCAAGGGGTCACTAGGCTAACATAGCCCCCTGTCAGCTAGAGAGTTATAGGCCGTTTGGATAGTAGCATTGACTTTGTACAGGTATGGAAAATGAGTCAGAGAGGCTTTGTTCGTGGTTCATAACAAAACAACAACAACAAAAGGACTCGACAAATAGAGATGGAGTGATTATATGCACTCATACTGAATGAGATTTTATGGGAGATTCAGAAGAGGTGCCATGTTTGACCAAAAGAAGATAGTCTTTTTTCAAATAGTTTTACTCATAAAATCAAGATAATCTTAAATGCGTGCACTAATGCCATCCAGTGGGTGAAGAAAATAGCTACAAAATCACTGACTTTCTCTTTCAAAGAGTTGGGGGTGAAGGGGGGCAGTAGGGAAAAACAGCTGGGGAAGTTGTTTCGATAATTGCTGTTTTCAGTCATTGAATTGTATAGAGCTCTATAATTTGGAGAATCGCAGTGTGATTTTTGGCTGATTGATGGGTTTCCTCAAATCTTGCCGTTGAATCGTGAAATGGCAGCTAATATAGAGAGAAGGGCAAATGTGAAACAGAGAGTACCCAAAAGCATAAGGAATCACTGTCCTGGTGGTATTGTGAATAGAGGATCATACTCCAACCCCCAAAGGGAAAATGAAATCACCTCAAGTAGAACTTCTGATGCTTGAGATGCTATGGAACTGTGCTATGGAACCAAACCATAGATTTTGAAAAATGCCAAATCCAGGGGGCAGCTAGATGGTAGAGTAGATAAAGCACCAGTCAGGAGGACCTGAGTTCAGATGTGACCCCAGACACTTACTAGCCATGTGACCCTGGGCAGATCACTTAACTTTGACTGCTTCCAAAAAAAAAAGTCAAATCCAGTTTTCAGTGGATGAAAGTTCTTACAGTTTGCAGAAGTGAAGATAAGTGAAGAGTGTAAAAGTAAGGAAGAAGTCATAGATGGTAACAAGAGTAACAATGATAGAGATGAAAAAGAAGAGAGTAAAAGTGATAGAAATAACTGAAAAACCATGAATAATTAATCAAAAGAAAAAATCTCACTTCAAGCAAATCATTCTTGAAAAACTTACATCTTTAGGGAAAAAACTTCAGAGGATGCATGAACCTTGGCCCTAAAGAATGGCCAGGATTTGAATGGATTAGACTAGTATCAAACAAGAGTATCTGGCTGGCTCTCTATCTTACTAACTATACCATATTGCCTCCAATAATTTCTGTTGTAGACTAATAGTAATTTGTAAAGGTGACTCAAAAATCATATTATAATAGGACCCCCTTCCCCTTTGTAGAAGCCATATTGAGATAAGACTGAGAGTTGTACTTTATCCATTTCAATGCACAGGGGGTGGGGAACCACATTGCATGTTTTACTCTGGTGAGGATTATTGTTATTTTCATAAAGGGGGTTGGAAAAGATAACCTCTTTGACCTTTTAAAGAGGAAGTGCAAGATTTGCAATGGTCCCAACAGAGGTGAACAATGCCTTCTGGAAGGCCTAACTGTTCCAGACTCTCAAGAAGGGTCTCTGGGCCCCCAATCCATTCAGCCTGAAATATTCAATTGATAACAAGAGTCTGAATTTTCAGGATCTATTTGTGATGTTTTCAGCTTACTGTGCCCCAGAATACTAGACACCCATAAAAAACAAAAACAAAAACCTGTCAAGTGGGTATTAAAGGGCAGTTGATTTTTGTCTGCTGAATAAGAGATGGCTAATTCAGGGCAAAAAGTAATCACTGTATGTGTCTTGGCTTGATTCATACCTCCTAATCACAATTATCATGAAATTATGCCATATTGACCTAGAGGGAACCTTAAGGATGATCTAATTTTATTCACAAGATGAAGAACAGCAGCCAGTTGGAGACTAAGATTCAAACTCAGGTTTTCTCACTAGTGTGCTCCTCTTTACTATACAATTTCCTAGGAAGTCAGAGACCCATTGTACTCTGTGCTCTTCAGATCATCAGTCTGAACAAGTCAGAAGAAAGAGATAAGGCAGGGACTCTGTCCTACATATAGGCTACTGGCCACATGGTATGATTTGAGATTCCTTGGAAAGGTCTCTCAGTTCATTATCTCTTCCACATAGTCGCAGTGACCAAAATTATTCCACTGTTGAATTATTCTTCTCAATCTTACTGGTATTTTGGTGGTGGGGGATGAGAGTTGTCTTCCCAAATTCCCCATTAAATTCCCAACACTACTAGGCCAGGGTAATGTTTTGCCACCTGACATCTTAGTGTGAATTAGTTGATAGTCAAGATAAAAAGAAAATGAAATACAAGTCAGGGTGGGGGAATTGGGGGCAGGGAGGTGAAGCAAGAGTACCAGGAAATAGGAATCAGATGTTGGAATTGCTAATCCTACTACTATTTTTTTTAAAGACACACAAAACTACAGCAGCAACAACATAAATGTAAAATTCTGCAAATAGACCCAAATGATTAATTGCAAGAGAACAGGGCACAGATACAGGTTTCAGATTAAACAGTTAATTTGAAAAAGAGCTAGAGGGTTTAAATAGGACACAAGCTGAAATTAGTCAGCAGTGTGATAGGCAGCTGAAATAACTAATTAAATTTTAGAATGTCTTAATAGAAGCATAGCCTCTAGATTAGAACAAGGGAGATAATAGTTTTACTGATCAGATGAAAGGTAAATCACTGTTCAGTTCTGAGTAGAACGTCTTTAAGAAGGGTATTGAAAGACTGGAATATACCCAAAGGAAAGGAACCAGGATGATTCCATGCCTGGAATTCACTTCCTCCTCACCTCCGCATATTAGAATTCTTAGTTTCCTTCAAGACTCAGCTCAAATACTAGCCTCTATATGAAACTTCTCTTGATTCCCATCCCCCTTCCTATCTTTTCTAATGCCCTCCCCTGAAAATAATCTTGTGCTTATCTTGTATCTATAAATACATGTTGTCTCCTCACATCCTTCTTCCATCAAATTCCCCAGATATAAGCTCCTCGAAGGCAGGGACTGTTTCATCTTTGTATTCCCAGTGTTGGCACAGTGCATGGCATGATTAATAAATGCTTATTGGTTGATAGAACTGAGTATATTTATGAGGGAGTCTTGATGGGGAAGGGGATTGGGAGGAGGTAGTATAACTATCTCAAAATATTTGAAGGGCTGTTGTGTAGGAAAGGGAAACAGGTTTATTTTGTACAGTTACTTAGGACAAGACCAGAGTTAATGTGTGGAAGCTATGGAGAATTAGATTTCAGTTCAGTATGAAACAGAAATTTCTAATGTTAGAGCTATTAAGAAATGAAACAGTCTGTTAAGAGATGATCGGTTTCTATGCCCAAAGGACTATAAAACTGTGCATATCCTTTGATCTAGCAATACCACTGCTAGGTCTGTATCCCAAAGAATTTTAAAAAGGAGAGAGTGGAAGGACATATTGTACAAAAATATTTATCACAGCTCTTTTTATGGTGGCTAAGAATTGGAAATAGAGGGGATACCCATCAATTGAGGAATGGTTGAAGAAGCCGAGGATGATTGTGATGGAATATTATTATGCTATGAGAAATGACAAGCAGGATGATTTCAAAAAAACCTGGAAAGACTTACATGAACTGATGCAAAGTGAAGTGAGCAGAATCAGGTGAATATTGTATACAGTAACAGCAACATTGTATGATGAAGAATTGTGAATGACTTAACTGTTCTTAGCAAAATATAAAGATCCAAGACGATGCCAAAGGATTCATGATGAAACATGCTATCCACCTCCAGAGAAAGAACTGATATTGTCTGAATACAGACTGAAGCATACTATCTTTCTTTTCCTTCCTTCTTTCCTTCCTTCCTTTCTTCCTTTGTTCTTCCTCCTTTCCTTTCTTCCTTCCTTCCTTTCTCCTTCCCTCCCTTCCTACCTTCCTTTTTTTCTTTCCTTTGTTTCTTTTTTGAGTTTTCTCATACAAAATGACTAATATGGAAATATTTTACATGATTGCACATGTATAACCCATATCAGATTGTTTACCATTTCAGGGAGGGTGGAGAGGAGGGAAGAAGGGAGGAAGAGATAGAATTTGGAACTCAGAACTTGAAAAAAATTTTTTAAAAATATTTTAATATGTCACGGGAAGGAGGAATAAATGTTATTTTTTAAAAAAAAGAGATTATCAGTTTCCTGTCACTGAAGGTATTCAAACAAGACCTAATAGGTATACTAGAGAGATTTTCTGTATCAGGCAAAAGACTGAACTAAATGAGCTCTAAGTTCCCTTCTTTTATGTCAACAGAAAATGTTTCCTTAGACTAATTGAGCCAGCTACTCAAAGAACACCTCCAAAGGACATACCATATCTATAAGCAGCTCATTACACTTTTGGACAGCTCCAATTGTTAGAAAGTTTTTTCTAACGTGAAGAGTATATCGGCTCTTTATAATTTCTACTTTGTTGCTCTTGTTTTTGCTCTTTGGGGCCTAGCAGGTCAAGTCAAATTCCTACTCCAAACAACAGCCCTGCAAATACTTAAAGATGTCAATTGGGCCCCCAGAGCCCTCTTTTCTTTATAATAGACATCTCCAGTTCCTCCATATAACATTGAATGAAGATCCTTCGCCATCTTGATTGACCTCTTTCGAAATGAACTTTATCAGTGTCTTCAAGGTGGAGCACTCTGAACTGAACACAGTACTTCAGATGAGGCCTGATAGGGGCAGCACATGATGGAATTGTCCCCTTCCTATTGTGGTTTGTGAATTACTTGGGATAAATTTAAATAATTAAATTTATTGCCATACAATAAACCTTATGATTTTTGATACTTAAATCTTTTAATATGTGTCATGCTTTTGCAACTATTACTTGTTGACATGATTTGAGATTATGTTTGCAAGATTTTAATATATTTAATTTTTCATCCTGAAACCACATTTTTATCACACAGGATATTTTGTTCCTTTGTATATTTTTTCCAAGGGTGACTTTATAGCCTGCAAGTGTTCAATGGTCATCAGATCATATTTATCCCTATTTCTTGAATCCATTTTTAAAGTTATAATGACATTTGGCACATTGCAAGGTCTTGTTGTGATATATTACCGCCATATGGGACTTTGAATAATTTTGGAAATAGTCTCAGTATATCAAAACACTGATCAGAGTTCATTTCCTTAACAGGGACAAGACTTCCAGGCCCACTAAAGTAAAAAATCCACAAAATATTTTTTGGAATGGATGTTCTATAATCTGATGAAGATGTTCAGAACTTACAGGCTCACACAGATTTCTTCTGACAGGGCTTTGACAGGGCCTTGAATGAAAGTGTAAATTTTATCAGCAAGAATTACCATTTTCTAACAGTGTGTATTGCACTATTTTTTGTATTTTGTGGAGAACTCACACAGGGCAAGCATTCACAGGGGGGTTAGAAGAAGTGATACGAGGACACTCTCAAGGTCTCTCTTAAGAACTTTGGAATGTATTGCATGACATGGGAGACACTGGCAGAGGACTGCCCAGTGTGGTCTGCTCACATCAGAGAAGATGCTGTGCTCTATGAGCAAAGCAAAATTGAAACAGATCAAAGGAAATGCAAGATGTGCAAATCTAGAGAATTTACCCTAAATGTTCACACAGAATATTTGTACAGTATCTGTGGTAGAGCATTCTGAGCTTGTATTGGTCTGATCAACCACAGTCAGACACACTAAAACTTGACTCTAGCATAGTGATGTCATTTTGGTTCTCTTCAAGAATGAAAGGCCACAACCAACCAATTTGTATAGTTCTGTTCACGGCAAGTATCTTTTTTTATCATAGCAATGATAACCTGCTGGGTTTTCTAAAGATCATTTTCTTACTGTTCCTTCAACTTCAAAAAGTGTACCCACACTTTAGAGGAAACAATAATAACCCTTCTAGCTGCCAGCTCCTTCTGAAGGTCTTTGCTTGTTTTGTGATGACTATTTTGCAGCAACAGATTATTCTTAGCCTTTTTTCTTTTTCATCACACACATGTACTTCTGTGAGACTGATCCTGCTTCACTATGGGTTTGAATAATCCTTAAAAGTCTTGATTTCCTCACATTACCAGCTGTTGTAGTATCTCTAACAGTCATTGAAGTGTGCTCTTAAACAAAGTTTACACATCTTTGTGGAATACTACCTACTATTAAAAATTACAGAATTAAAACAAAACAAAAGAGAATAATGAAACAAATGTATATGGTATAAAATTTGGCATTCAATTAACAGAAAACTAACAAAAAGGTGAGAAACCAGTTCAATCCAACACTACGTCTTCAAGATCAAGTGTTCTAAGTCAATTTAGTGCAAATAAAACCCCATGTGCACAATCATTGCTGTGACAGAAATGAAACCGTGTCAACATTATTGCTAATTCTAAACATCACTTTTTACTGGATGGTATTCCTCTTATAATACAGTCCAAGGATGAATTAGATTTTTTGGTTGATGGATCATACTGCTGATATCTTAAACTGGCTGTTCATTAAAACCTCCAGATCCTATTCAGAATAAGTGCTATCTAACCATGTTTCCATCCCTCATCTTATACTTGTGAAGGTAATTTTCTGTATGTAAATATAAAACTTTACATTTATTAATATTAAAATTTTAGGTTCTGCCCAATGTTCTCTAGCTTGTCAAAATCTTTTTGGTTCTTGAATCTATCAATCTATGCATTAGCTATGCCTCTCAGTTTTGTGTTATCTGGAAATAGAGGAACATGTCACCTATACCTTTATCTAAGTGATTGATAAAAATATTTTTAAAAATATCGGGGCCACTGCAGGTCTGTGGGATACTTCACTAAAAATTTTCTGTCGTGTTGACATTGAACAGTGAATTAATCACTACTCATTAAGTGTGGCCATCCAAACAGTTCTGATTCCATACAATTTTATCCTCTAATTCATATATCTCCATCTTCTCCACAAGAATACCATGAGGTACTTTATCAAAAGCTTTTCTAAAATCTAGGTAAACTATATTCACAGCATTTTCTTTATCTGCTGGTTTAGTAACACATTTAAAAAAATAAAGCGATGAAGTTAATTTGGCATTACTTACTCTTGATAATGTCTTGATGGCTATATATAATCAATCTTTTTCTTTCTGCATGTTCTCCAATCATCTCTTGAATTATCTGCTCTAGAGTTTCCCCAGAAATCAAAGTCAACATCATTGGTCTATAGTTTTCAACCTCTTTACTTTCCTTAAAAAAATCAGGACATTTGATCTTCTTCAAATTTGTGGTGTATCTACTATTTCACATAATCTTTCTAATATTCCTGAAAGTGGGAGTTCATCTGGACCAAGTGACTTGAATTCATCAGAGGTAACCAGATGCTCTTTTGCTTATCTTGAATATCAGCTCCATGTTGGCCATTTTGGTCCTTTCATTTCCAGTATAAAAAAGTCATTCTCCTGAGCAACAGAAACCAAACAAAAATTGAGCATCACTGGCTTCTCTCTGCTATCAGTTATCATCCCATCCACTCTAAGCAAAGATTCTCTCCCTTCTTGGTTCTTCATTTTTCCCCAATACAGCTAAAAACCCAAAACATTCTTTTTGTTATCCTTAGCTTGCCATGACAGCCTCAGCTCCTTCTACACTTTAACATTCCCAACAGTATTTTTCAAGGATTATGCCACACTCATATTCCCCCTGGTCTTACCTCCCATCCTCTATTCATTTTTTTCCCCTAAATCTAATTTGTTTGGTAAGCTCCCTGTCCCTGACTTCCTGAACTTCAATACTATATTACCACACAGGTATCTTCATCCTCCACACCAAACACAAACTTTTCCTCCCTTTTGTGGTTTATTTTTACCCATTTAAATATTAGATCCTTTCAGTCAGGTACCATCTTTCTTTTGGCTTATATTATATCCCTAGCATTTAGCACAGTAGTTGGCATATAGTAAACACTTAATAAATTTTTTCCTTCCTTCCCTCCTTCCTTCTTCCTTCCTTCTTTCTTTCTTTCTTCCTTTCCTTCCTTCCTTCCCTCCTTCCCTCCCACCTTCCCTCCTTCCCTCCCTTCTACCTTCCCTCCCTCCTTCCCTTCTTTCCTCCTTCCTCCTTCCTTCCTTCCCTACTTCATTCTCTCCTTCCTTCTTTCCTTCCCTCCTTCCTTCCTTTCTTTCTCCCTCCCTTCTTTCCTCCCTCCCTCCTTTTCCTCCTTCCTTCCAGCCTGCCTTTTTACCTGCCTTCCTTTTTTCCCTCCTTCCTGTGCATTCATATCAATCCTTTATGAAAATCCCATTTTTTCCCTCATTGTATTGTTTCTCTTTGTGTCATCAGAATTTCATTCTTGAGTATCTCCAGCCCCTCCTGGGATGATTTCCTCTACTGACATTTAGAGGTCTGGAGGAGATATTAAAGGAATAGTTGTAGAAGGAGAGAATCAGAAGGGAGCCGTGTCTTGTCAGCCAAGAGTGGAGTGAATATGAAGAAGGGAAAGGTGGTCAGCCTTGTTAGATGCTACAAAGAAGTCAAGCCAAATGAAGTATCTCTTCTCTTCTCTTTTCTCATGTCTTTCTCTCTGCTCTCCTCTCCTCTCCTTTATCTTGTAACTAGTAATAGTAATAAACATGCATTGAACACAATGTTTTTAGGCATTTCACTCACCTCTCCTAGCTTCCCTGGCCCTTCCATCTGCATCTGTTCCCTCCAGAGAGGAAAAGGATCAATTCTTCATCAGGGAAAGCTCTTATCCAAGGCAGCATTTGGTCTGAAGTGGGATCCTTCTTTCACCAACAGTTTGGCAGGAACACAAGACAATCCAGTTGTGTCAGGCATGGGTCACAGAGAGAGTCAGTAGCTTTGACAATTCTGAGAGCTCCAGAGCTTGTTGGCTTCATGCTATTGGCTAAAAATTAGAGAATGAAGACCCCTAGGAAAGGCAGCTGTCCCTCTGAACAATCTTGCAGCTCTTTAGTCCCAAGAGTCAGCACTGCCTTAACAAGTCTAGCATGCATTTCTTCAGGAAAAAAAAAAAAGATGTATTCCCTTGCTCTCTTTCATGGTTTTATTCTCCTTAATTGATCTAACAGATTCCAAAAGAAACCATAGTTGGAGAGCAGCCTAAATTGTATACAGGTGGGATGAAGAGGCTACTCAGAGCTCACCTTATACATGGTATAGCCTACCATCAAATTTGGAAAAATCCCTCCTGACTCAAAGTGTTTTTCCAAGTGGTCTCTCAGTGTCCAAAATTCCACCATTAGAGACTATTCTTTTAAGTTCTTCTCCCTGTGGTCCTATTTGAAAATATGAATACCCTCAATATGGGGAAAAGTAAAACACTAAACAGTGCTTTCTTAGGTCTTTTTTCCTTTTAACGAGAGATCTTGGTGGTACAAAAAGATTCTAGAAAGTGGAGGGAATGGGGGAGCCAGAACAGTAAGGTCTGCAGTATCTTCTACAAAACTCCAGAGGGTTTTTTTTTTCTTTTTATTCCTTCACCCAGAAACTTTCTTTTCCTGGAGGGAATCAGAGCCTAGAAGTGGCCAACGGCTAGAGAATTAAATAATGTTTTCCAAAGGAGATCAGCCGTGGCTAACTTGCTCAGTCTGTTTTATAGGGACCATCACAATTTGCCTCTCCCACATTAGCCAGCCTTATTTGTATAGTACTCAAAACTCCATCCTAGTCATAGACATTTGATGCTCATTTTTACCTTTGTGACTTTGTTCGTGTTACTCCATAGTCCAGTTTGGAGCCTGACAATACCCTTACCTATCCCCTCAACTTCTCTAATTTTTTCCCTATCTTTAAGCCCAGCTCAAGTCCCGTCTTTGAAGCTTTCTCTGAATGTTCTAGCCAATAGTGGTCTCTCTCTTCTCTGGACTCCAACTACAACTTACTGGTTACGTTTGACCTATGAGGTCCTGCAGGATTAGATTATGGCAAGGCAGTGTAGTCTAACTGATGGGCTGTATGGGGTGTTCAAGGGAGGATTAGTACTTCTCATGTGGGGGCTGCTGAGCCCTTTTCAAGGCTGCTCATCTACCTCTGGTGATTTGGAGAGAGTCAAAATCACATACAGGTGGGAAGAAGCTGTGAGAGCTCACCTTATATATACAATAGCCCACCACCTACCTACAGGAAGTGATGAAAAATTTGGAAAAATCCCTCCTGACTCAGTGTCTTTCCAAGGAGTCTGTCAGTGCACTGCTCTCACCTGGGACTCCAAGAAACTTTTGTATGCAGAGTGGTCATTCCCTGGGGGCCGCTCCCTGCTTGGCAGGTTGGAGGTAACTTACAGGCATCAAAACCCATTGGTAAGTTAGAGGGTATCTATCCCAAGCATGTGAAGACTTCCCTGACAGAATAGGCAGAGATGAATATGTTGTTTCAATGGGCCATGAAGGCAGAAAAGCAAGTGATGAGGAGCTCTTAGAGCTTGGTCAGACCCTGAAGACACCAAGGTCATCTACTACATCCCGAGCCATCACCATTTGTCTTGCCTTTTTGTCTTGCCATTGGGCTTCGATGACCCTGGAAGAGATGGTGAGGCTGATGGCTTCACACAACTCTGCCTCACTTAAATCTACTTTACTCACTAGTCAAAAGGCATCACTCATACCATTTCACTATTTCATTATTTTACTATTCAATAATTTTGCAATTTTATTATTCAACTATTTTATATTTTATTATTTGTTATTTTACTATGGTACTATTTTTATCTTTTTTTTTTCCCTCCCTCATAGATCTTTGGCAATAGGCAAGTGACAAAGTAGCAGATGTGAATACAGTGGGAGCTGTAGTCACAACCCTGCACAAAGACAGTCCAGGCCATAGGGTCATCTTCTCACTTCACCATGCCTTCAAAAAACAAACCTCAAACCATATCTTTTAAACATCAATGTTTTATTGGTGGTGCTATATGCCAGTGAATTATAGAACAACATATTCTCTGAAAAATCTAAATTTTAAGTGAACTAAAAGTCAATGAATGTATATCACTATGCTAGAGTCAAGTTTCAATGTGTCTGACTATGGCTGATAAGACCAATATGAGCTTGGAATACTCTGCCACAGATCGTGCAGAAGTAGTCCATGTGAACATTTGGGGTGGATTCTCTAAATTTGAGCACCCTGAATTTTCTTTGAGCTGTTTCAATTCTGCTTTGTTCATAGAGCCCAGCACCTTTTTTGATGCGGGCACACCATGCTAAGCAGTCCTGTGCCAGTGTCTCCCATGGCACACAATCGATTGCTATGTTCTTGAGAGAGACCTTGAGAGTGTCCTTGCAACACTACTCCTGACCACCATGTGAAAGTTTTGCCTTGTGTGAATTCTGCATTAAATAGTCTTTTTGGTAAGCATATGTTTTGCATCTGAACAACATGGTCAGCCCATCAGTGTTGTGCTCTCTGAAGCAGAGTTTGAATACTTGGCAGTTTAATTTGAGTAAGGACCTCAGTGTCTGATACCTTATCCCACCAAGTGATCTTCAGAATCTTTCTAAGATAATTCAAATGGAAGTGGTTCAGTTTCCTGGCATGGCACTGGTATACTGCCCAGATTTCACAGATATACAACAATAAAGTCAGCACAATGACTCTGTAGACCTTCATTTTGGTAGTCAAATACCTCTTCTCTCCCATACTTTCCTTGGAAGCCTCCCAAACATTGAGCTAGCTCTGGCAATGCATGTATCAACCTCATTATCAATATGTACATCCCTGGAAAGTACACTGCTGAAGTAAACAAACTTATCCACAGCATTCAAAACTTCTCCATTTGCTGTAACCAGTGGTTCCACTTATGGATGGTGTGGTGGTGACTGATGCAGCACCTGAGTTTTCTTGATGTTAATTGTTAGGCCAAAATTAGCACAAGCAGAAGAGAATTGATCCATACTTTGTTGCATCTCAGCTTCAGAGGCTTCATTGAATGCACAATCATCTGCAAAAACAGAAAATCATACACCAACACTCCCTCCATTTTGGTCTTGTTTTTGTAGCCTTTTCAAGTTGAAAAATTTGCCATAAGTTCGGTAGCTGACCTTGATGCTGTGTTCATCCTCATCAAAAGCAGTTGACAACATGGCTGAAAATATCATGTTAGAAAGCAAGCACACAGACTTGTTTCAAGCCTTTGGTGACTGGGAAAGCAATGTTTATTATCTAGAATTCGGGCAAGCATTCATTATTGAACTCATTAAAAGATTGTTTCTAGAAGAATAAAACAACTTTTAGTCACATGATCAAATTTCAACCAACTTCCAAAGTTTCTCCACTTCAATTGAGCATGTATATTGCCTGTTACCATTAAAATAGTAAAGTAAATGATATTATTTTCCATGTTTCCCCATCATAATATATTCCTCCCATTCCCTACTCCCACCATACTCACATACAATTCAATACAATTTGAGAAGTGTTGGACTAGACAATTTCTACGTTCATTTATAATTGTAACATTGCATGAGTTATTTTTGAATGAGGAGACTTTAGTCACCCTTCAAACCACAACAAGAGAATACTTATTTCCTCTACTTCTGCAGTGTAGCCCTGAACTATGCAATTAAGGAATAGCTGAGCAGGATCTCTGTCTCCTGCTTTCTCTGGGCAATATCTCACCCAGAGTTGGGGTTCAGCAAATGTGAAGAGTGAACTCCTGAATGGAATTGGAACTTCTTGGATTGGAAGAGTAGCACTGCCAAATCCTGAGTCCAAGTGAACCTCACGGGTTTAGAATTTAGAACGTGATGCTTTCAATGTCTGAGTTCATTTAGACCCAGAAAAACACAACTTCTGTTATTTTAAATACAAATTAGAAAGGGAGTAGAGAGAGCATTAACAAGTCTTATAAAAAGACTCAGGGTCTTGTAGGACATCAAAGAACTCTTTAAAATCAGTATTTTGATGAGTAGAGTCTAAAGGATTCAGAAGCGTATGGATTAAATTCCCCATCCATTATGCATCCACCCGAGTATTGAGATGAAAATTTAACACAACATAGTCCAGGTTCAGTGGGTTGGAAAAATGCTTTGAGTCATGGACCCCCCCAAAGGCAATCAGCTTGTGCCTTTGTCCCCATCTCTTAATTCCCCTGTGAGGGAAAACAAGTGAAGACAACTGGACATTACAATGCATTGCCCAACCCATCATCCCCAGGCCAGCTACAAAAATCTTCACTTCTTTGACTTTTGTTGTCCTTCACCACCTCTGTTCAATAAATTACGGGGTGTTGTCAATCCTTTATTTGTAATGTCTTTTGCATTTCTCATGAATTCTTCATTCCCATCACTAATATCCTTGTCCACACGTTCATCTCCTTTTACATAAATAATTGCAACTGCTTCCGAACTGCCTCCAGTCTCTAACTCCTCCAATTCATCTTATTCATCACTGACAGCTTCATCTTCCTACAGAACTGCTTTCGTCATGTAGCTACCTTGCTCAAAAAAGATTCAGTGGTTCCCCATTGCCTAAAGAATTCAGTCCAAACTCTTTCAAAGGTATTCAAGAGTTTGTACCATCTGGTTCCAACCTACTTATTCCACCTCAACTCCCACTACACACCTTCAAGAATACTTTGTTCAAATGAGACTAATCTGATTGTTGTGTACCCTCTATTCTCATTCCTTACCCACCGTTTTTGTTTATGCTGTGGCTCTAGCTAGAATATCCTTATTTCTCCTCCCCACTAATTCAAATCCTACCCATCCTTCAAAACTCCGCCCAAATTATTCCTTCTCCATGAGGTCTTCCTCAATTTCTCCAGTCCGCTCAGGGGCAGGACAATACCTTTGTCCTCAAGCCATAGCACAATGCTGACCATTTTCTTAATTTATGTACTTGTGAGGAATCAAGCCCCATGCTGGACCTCACTTTCCGAGGCAACAAAATCACAAAATCAATCAATCCATCAAAAACAAGGATTAATTAAACTCCTACTATGTGCTAGGCACTATGCTATGTACTAAGTATACAAGCAGAAAGAAAAACCTCTCTACTTGAAAGGAACATGCAATCTAACTGCTGTTGTTCATTTATTTAGTCATGTCCAACTCTTTGTGACCCCATGGACCATACCATGGCAGGCCCTTCTATCCTCCACTACCTCTGTCCAAGTTCATGTTCATTATTCCCATAACACTTCCTATCCATCTCATCCTCTGCCATCCCCTTTTCCTTTTGCCTTCGATCTTTCCCAGTATCAGGGTCTTTTCCAATGAGTCCTGTCTTTCCATTACGTGAACAAAGTATTTAAGCCTAGGCTTCAGTATTTGACCTTCCAGTGAATAGTCTGAATTAATTTCTTTTAAGTATTTCTTGATTTATCTCCTTGCTGTCCAAGTGACTCTCAAAAGTCTTCTCCAGCATTACAACTTAAAAGCATTAATTCTGTGGTGCTCAGCTTTCCTTATAGTTCGACCTTCACAGTCATGCATCACTTTGACTATATGGACCTTTGTCACCAAGGTGATAATCTCTGATTTTAGTATGCTTTCCTTGCCATAGCTTTCCTTCCCAGGAGCAAGCATTTTTTCATTTCATGGCTGCACTCACTGTCTGCAGTGATCTTTGAGTCCAAGAATATAAAATCTGATATGGCCTCCATCATTTTTCCCTCTATTTGCCAGGAAGTGATGGGACCAGTTGCCCAGATCTTAGTTTTTAATGTTAAGCTTCAAGCCAGCTGTTACATTCTCCTCTTTCACCCTCATCAAAAAAACTTCTTAATTCTTTTTTCACTTTCTGCCATCAGAGTGGTATCTGCACATCTTCCAGTTTCAAGATGGTATGCTTGCATGGATTCTGGATAATAAATAATTTTCTCATGCTTTACTAAGTCACCAATGGAATGAAGCAGGACCATGTGCTTACTCCCATGCTTTTTTAGCATAATACTTTCAGCAATGTTGTCAGCTGCCTTCAACAAGGATGAAAATAGCATCAAAGTCAGCTACCACACTGATGATAAATTACTTAATTAGAAAAGACTATAGGTCAAGACTAAAATGGAGAAAGAGTTGGTGTATGACTTTTTGTTCATAGATAATTGTGCACTTAGTGCAGCCTCTGAGACTGAGATGCAACAATTGATTCTCTGTCTAATTGTGCTAATTTTGGCCTGACAATTCACTTTAAGAAAACAGACATTCTCTACCAGCCAGTGCTATACCATCCATACATAGAACCATCAGTTACAACAAATGGAGAGATTTTGAATGCTATGGATAAGTTTGCTTACCTTGGCAGTATACTTTCCAAGGATGGTCACATAGATGATGATGTTGATGCCTGCATTACCAGAGCTAGCTCAGTGTTTGGGAGGCTCTGAAGGAAAGTGTGGGATAGAAGAGTTATTAGGCTGACTAACTAAACTGAAGGTCTACAGAGACATTGTGCTGACCTCATTATTTTATGTCTGTGAAACCTGAACAATATATCAGAGACGTGCCAGAACATGAAATCACATCCATTTGAATTGTCTTAGGAAGATTCTGAAGATCACTTGGCAGTAAGGTGCCAGATGCTGAGGTGCTTTCTCGAGCTAAACAGACAAGCATTCAAAGTCTACCACTGATAGTACAACTCCAAAGGGCTGGCCACATTGTTTAAATGCCAAATGTACGTTTGCCTGAAAGACTATTTTACAGAGAAATCATACAAGGCAAGTGCTCACACAGAGGCAGAAGAAGCAATACAAGGACACTCTCAAAGTCTCTCTGAAGAACTTTGGAATCAGCTGTGAGACATAAGAGACAATGGCACAGGACCACCTAGGTAGCTTGGGAGAGCATTAGCAATAGGAGGAATCAGGAAAGGTTTCATGCAAAAGATGGTGATTGAGAAAGCAATGAACCAACAAGTATTTATTGAGCCCCTTTTATATTTAGGCACTATTCTAGGTCCTGGGGATATAGAGACAAAAGTGAAACAGTCCCTACCCTCAAGGAGCTTATAATCTATCCAGGGAACAGAATATACATTTTCAGGTATATACAAAATAGATTCAAGATACTTTTGGGAAGAAGGTACTTGCAATTTGGGAAGATCAGGAAAGCCTTCCTATAACAGGTGGCACTTAAACTTAGCCTGGAAGGAAACTAAGAATTCTAAGAGTTAGAAGTGAGAAGAAAGTATATACTTCAAGTATAGTGGTGAGCTGGTGTAAAGGTCCAGATATGGGAGAGAGAGCATCACGTATGAGGGAGAATAAGAAGACCAGTTGGGCTGGGTACTAGACAGCATGAAGAGGAGTGATGTGTAGTAAGACTGGAGTGGTAGATTGAGGGCAGATTATTATGTCAGAGAAGTTCATATTTGATCCCAGAAGTGATGGGGAGTTTACTGAGTAGGAGAGTAATATGATGAGACATGCATTAGGAAAACCTCTTTGGCATCAGTATGGGAGATGGTTTGGAAAGGGAAGGGACTTGAGACAGTAAGACCAATTGGGAAGCTATTGTAGTCATCCAGAAAAAAGATTTGGGGGGCCTCAGCCTGAGTAGAGGCTCTTTAAAGAGAAGAGATTATATTCAAAAGGTATTGTGAAGGTAGTAATGACATAATTTGGATGTGATTGGATATATGGAGTAAGAGCCAGGAGATGAGGATGCTGTCCAGTTCTCAAACTTGTATGACTGGAAGAGTTGTGGTATCCTCAACAGAAACAGGGAAGTTCAGAAGAGGGTAGTTTGGAGGAGCAGCAAAATAATGGGTTATGTTTAATTGAGTTTGAGTTTCGAATTTATGTTGAATTTGATATGCCTACAGAACATCTAGCTCAAAATGCCCAAGAGGCAGATTGTGATATAGGGCTAGGTCTCAGGAGACAGACTAGGGCTAGATATATAGAGCTGGGAGTCATTTGAGTAGGGCTAATAATTAACCCATATAAGATGATAGAAATGATATGGCCTAAAAATAAAAGCTAGCATTGGTATAGCACTTTAAGGTTTGCAAAGCATTACAAATATTATCAAATATTATTCTGCTAGGAACCCTGTGAAGTAGAGGCCATTATTATCCCCATTTTACAGATGAGGAAATGTACACAGATAGATAGAGCATGGGTAACTTGCCCCAGGCTACAGTAAATGGCTGAGGGCAGATTTGAGCTCAAATCTTCATGACCAACGTTCTATCAATTGTGTCACTTAGTTCTACTTAGCCAAGGAGAGAACCTTGGGATACCTCCACAGTAGAGGTGATTGTGATGTAGTTTGTCATCCAGATTCAAACAGATTCTTTGGAAGTGACCTCAGTGGCCATTTAGTTAAATCTTTACCCTAAAAAGAACTCCCACTAAAACGCGCCCAAAGTATCTATTCCTTCTTTTTAAAAAAAAAAATTTAAAATTTATTTTTATTTGATTTGTTTATTTACTCTTCGTTCACAAGATTCAGTTCCATAATCTCTTGAGTTTCAAATTTTCTCCCCTGCCTTTCCCCCCTCCCCATGTCAGCATGCAATCAATTATTGGATCTGCAAATATTTTCAAACTAGACATTAGTCTGATTGCACAGAAGGGTTGTAACCACTGGAGTGAACAATGGGAAAAAAAGAAACAAAACCAAACGTGGAAAAGAATGATAGCATGTAGATTGCTTCAGTCTCCATTTAAACTCTGTTCTTTCTAGATCTTTCTCTGAATGTAGATATCTCCTTCCATCCTGAGACTTGTAGAGTTGTCTTATACCTATGCGTTGCTGAGAAGAGTCCAATTTATCAAAGTTGGTCATCATACATACGATGTGTCTGTGATTGTGTACAAATTTTTCCTGGTTCTGCTCTTCTCACTTAGCATCAGTTTGTGTAAGGTTCTCCAGGTGAATATGATATCTATTCCTTCTTGAAGCCTATCCAAGGGAGCTTGGTTTTTATCTCTAAGGTTTTCATTTTTCATTGTCTTCTAAACCTTCACTGATCTTCAACTTAAGCCATGAAGCTTCTGGACTTTCTTGGATTTTAGCCCCATTATTTGGCTCAATTATCTGCTACTCCCATTCCTAACTACCTTTTCAACTTCTTCAATTATTGCCACCCCATCTCGGGGCCTAATTCTAGCATCTACTCTGCTTGCCTCTGTCCCTTCTGACTCCAGCTACTACATACTCTGGATGATTGTCCAGGAGATAAATGATGAGGGTTTGAACTAGAGAGAAGACATTTCCTAGGGTCTATTTAAAGAGAAAAGAGAATATGTAAATTCAGAGACTTGGAAGCTCTCAGAGATGAAGGGGACCTCAGAGACCATTCTAGCCCAAAGATTCTTAACCTGAGGTTGATGATCTTTAAAAAAAATTTTTTGATAAACATATTTTAACATAATTGGCTTCTTTTATTTATCCATTTAAAAGTGTTATTTTGAGAAGAGGTCCATAGGTTTCCTCAGACTGTCAAAGGGATCCATGACACAAAATAGGTTGAGAAACCCAGTTCTAATCCAACCCCATACCTGAAGAAGAATCATCTCTAAAACTCCCTGGCAAGTCCTCATTCAAACTTTGCTTCAAGATCTCCTGTGAGCTGCATCCTAGTGTGTTATGCAAACTTTAAAGTGCTATATAAATCCAAGCAATTCTTTTTTGTTGGGAAAAATCAGGTCCAGTCTTCACATTCTGAAGCTATCTTACTCTTTGGAATACTACACCTTCAATCAGCAACAGTAATGAAGACACTATTCATGACCCCAAGGTCTATAGTATTTTGCTGAGGATATCATAATCCTTAGCAAAGATTTCTAGGTTTCTTCTAGTTATATCATGAGTCTCCTCATGTGTCATTAGAAGTAGGGACTAGTGGTTAGGCTTTCCTTTTCTTGGGATACTCTCTGTCACATCCAGGATACACACCCGGGGAAGACACCATACCTCTCTTTTGTTTATATCGAGCTGAGAAGTAGCTGCCTTGGTAACTTTGAGCAGAGTCATCACCCACATTTTCTTTTCTATCATTGGATAAGTTCTCACCTTTGTCCCCATCATCTCCTCAGCCAGGAAGTAGAGTGAAAGATGAGGTTCCTGAACCTTTCATATACACACTCAGTTCTGGGTTCACCTGTCCTGAGTTGTCTGTCCTTCAGCTCTGTAGCTAGTTACAAGGTTTTATGTCATCATCTAGTACTGTGTGCCTGAGCTATCATAATCCAGACCCCCTAAGTTTCCACATGATCTCTTATGCTTAGATAAGGCAGGGAGTATCTGTACATGCTTCAGAAACTAGACCATTATTGTCCTACCCTTCATCATCTAGGAGATGGTGATTCATTGGCTTACAGGTGGATCCCAAAAAGCTGATCATGATTCTCTGGGGGTAGTGGTAAACCAAAATATGGGGTTCAGGTTTATGGCTCCCAAACAGGGTAAAGCAAATTGCCCAGGCTGGCTTGCCCTTGCTTTAGAGAGGGAAAAGAAAAAGAAGGGAGAGGGCACCAGGATGACCCTTAGATTTTAATCTGAGAACCATTAATAAAGTAGAGGGATCAAAGATCTACATACAGCACAAAACCTTAACCTCCCTCCACAATGGCCCAGAAAATTGCCCTGCTTCCCGGACTGAAATCCTCCCCCAATGTGTTAGATGATACTAATTGTCTGCCATCAGCAATCCTTATTTTTAGCTTAAGGTTCTGATCCATACCAAAATTAAAATCCCTTGAACATGCTTAATATTTGTTTAATCAAATTATTTAACTTCCTTGTGAGAAGGTTTGTGTGAATGAAGGATCTAAGAACAGATTTTGAGAAGGAGGGATGGGAGAGGGAAGAAAGGAGGGAGAAAAGGAATCATTGGGTGCCATTTGAGGGAAGAAAGGGGACAGAAGGGAGGCCGCTAACTTTACAGTTTTTTGAGGTCTGATTGACCATAGGCATTCACTTAAATCTCCCTCTTTCTCCCTTTTTCTCCCTCCTGGTTCTCTCAGGTCCTTTCTTAAAACCAAACTGTACCCACATATTGTGGAAGTGAGAGAAAAAAATGCTGAGGATTTGGAGTCAGGGATCCTGAATTCTAGTTCCAGCTCTGTCATTCTGTGACTTTAAGTCTGTGACTTTAAGTGACTTTAAGCAAGTCATTTCCCTTTGCTAGTCCTCACTTTCCCCCATCTATAAAATGAGTAGGTTGGGCTAAATAATCTCTAAGACCCTACTTGGCACCATAGTGTTATGCTTCTATAAATCTGTTTTGAATTCCTAACCCCACCCTCAGATATAAAGAAATATGAACCCAGACACAGATGTTGCAGAAATAACACCCACACAGACACTCACCCCACCCCACTCCACCCAAGGTGCACCCATACTCCATTATACATCCACAGATATTTTCATATATGACATTCTCTACATATGACATACTCCACATATGAAATTCTATTGTGTGTGTGTGTGTGGTTCAGCTAATGTTTATTCTGCTATTATGGGGCACAGGAAGATGACATTGTTGGTTCCACCCTCCATAGGAAATACACTCCCTTTGGTCTGTGTCTTTAATACTGGAAATGAGATCTGTTAGAGTTAGACCATCTGTGGGAGGCCAGTATAGGATAGCAGAATGAAGATCCAAGATCACAGGATCATGTAATTCTTTCAGACCCTAGTGGTCATCTAGTCAAGTTTCTTCATTTATAAGTCAGGGAATTGAAGCCTAGAAAAATTAAATGACTTACCTAAGGCCACACAAATATTAAGTGGCAAATCAGCTTTCAAACCTAAGACTGGGGATTCATTCTGTTGTCAACAAAGCAAAGGAAAATCGTATGGTACATATAGGAATGGAATCCATGCTCTTGACTTCAATAATTTTAGACTCCAACCCCACCTGAACTAATAGACCACCAATATAAAGAAAGAGAAATCTCCAAATTGAAGAAAGCAGGTACTTGGACACCTACACTGATATGACCCAGAGGACACCCATGAGAAAAAAGATTATTAAATAATAAATTATTGGGGAGATCTATGACCTTGCCCAAAAATTTGCCCCACCTAGAACATCTTATCTAGGTGGAGTTGTTGCCTCTGCCAACTAGAAAAATCTTAATCAGAGATTCTAGTCTGGTGAAATATGACCCATTGTATTTTAAGTCAACCAAATCTGAGTAGAGGTGGACCTCTTTTTGTCTAGATTGCCCTAGGTGGGGTAGACTGGATAAGAAATAACTCTTTTTGTCTATGATTGAATGATCCAATCACATCTCCCAGCCCCTCATTAGAATAAACCCACTTCTCATTATAATATTCATTCTTCTTATTAATTGTTAACTAATCATAGTTGATTGCTGCCCTCAGGAACACCCACTCTTCCAAGGACATATAAGCATTGAGCAAACTAAATCCCAATTCACTTGCAAGTCATGATATCACCTTCCTAATATCGTGGTCCTCTTTGAGAACAAAAGATAAACAATGAAACACTGAATGGGTTCCATGAAGGGTCTTTGGCATTTGAGAGTGTCACTGACCCCTTTTATTAATTCTCTGCCAGGATAATTAATAAAATGATTAATTATTCAAAAATTATGTCTCTTGAACTTTTCATGCATCACACCCAGAGCCATCACATTCAATTCAATTCAGAAACAAATTTTTGATCACCTACCATGGGTAAAGCATTGTAAGTACAGTCAGTAGACCTGTCACTTTCTGTCCCCTTGCCTCATTTCTTCCTTTCTACAAAATGAAGGTTTGGGACTTGAGACCACTTAGGTTCCTGTCAGGTCTAAATCCAAAGATTTTAGGATCCTATGGACGCCCGGTCCCTGTCCTTAGGGAGTTTATTGTCTAGTAAGGGAGATGAGGCATGTATACACCTATAGCCATTGTACCAGGAAGAATGTGCTAAGTTATGCAGTTGTTGGGCACCCTCTGCAATGTGATGCGAATGTCCATGTGGTTATTGGGAAGCAGAGTGAAATGAGTGAAAAGAGGATGGAAAGGGGAGCTCCAAACAACTTCTCCTGAAACTATCTTGGGTCTCCTTAGGTAAGTCATTTAATTTCTCTGAGCCTTAATTTCCTTATCCGTAAAATGTCAGTAATAATATCTAGGATCCCTATTCTCCAGAACTGGAACAAGACTCAAATGAAATAATAAGTGTAAAGCACTTTCTGTGTTATTATCTCTGTTGAAATGGGCACTCTGTCAGAACTCAGGGATCACTTTAAGGTTCTGTCTGAATGAGGGGAACTCAGGTGGCTCACAGCTACCTGAAACTTCCATTTGCCATGTGGATCTATCTAGGATTGTATGTTAAGGACAACCTGCTGTTGCCCAAACTGTCCTCTTGCATGGGATCATTCATCTAGAAGTTGGCATTTTGGTTCTTCTAGGGGCAGAAACTCATGTTTTGTCATATTCCTACATATACACACATGCACTCCAAAGATTGGTTAATTGGCTAATAGGTGAATGGAAGCATGTTTTAAAGAGTGAAAAGTACATAAATGGATAGATAGATGAGAAAAGGGCAGATCAAACCAGCAAATATTTTTTGAGCATCTCATGAATGTCCAAGAGGTTGAATCTGAGTTGGGTTCTAAAAGGAGTCATAAGGGGAAAAGATGGTGACAGGAAGAGAGGAGAACAGAGGGAAAGGGAAGTGAGTGGAAAAGAGAAGAGAGGGTAGGAGAGAGAAGAGGAAAGGGGAGAGGAGAAGTAGGAGGATGAAGGAACTAGTCATGTGGACACAATTATATCAATGGTGATACCTTATTCTCATATTGCATGAACCTCAGTATAACTTTTGAGTCAACAGCTTCACATTTGTCTTTTGCAACAACTGGCCAGAACTCAGACCTTTTCTCCAAATGGGTCCACTGAGGCTTGCAGAAGTTATACAACTTGCCAGTGGAGACAAAGAGAATAATACCAGGTGATAGCTAAACTCAGAATAGAAGAATGGAAATTGCCATCCCCCTGCAGGTTGGGTCAGGTTTCTCTCTGGAAAAGCAGATTATCTGCTAAAGTCCAAGTTTCAACTGAATCAACTTTTTGGCCAAGCCCCTTTAACTTGTCCTAATGGATTTCATTAGCATGAGAAATATTACCTTTGGAAAACAATCTCTTCAGAAATACCAGTCTATCAATCAATCAGTCCACAAGTATAACAATTAACCTCCTGTCTTTTCCATGCCCTTTGGGGGATCCAGGAGGAAAAAGCATAATCTCAGCCCTATGTTAATCAAGCAATAAGCATTTATTAAAGGCTTATTATGTGCCAGGAACTGTGCTAAGGGGGGGGAGGGTAGGTACAAATATAAAGGGAAAAGAAGGAGACCACATGTACATAAACAGGTGTATCCAACATACATATGGAATATATGGAATGTAGCCTCAGGAGGGAAAGCACCAGCAAGTGTGAAAGCTGAGGTATAGAAAGAGGCCTCTTAAAGAACCTTGTCTGAGGTGAGCTTTGAAGGATGCCAGCAATTCCAAGAGCCAGAGATATATAGGGAGAACATCTGAGTCATGAAGATAGTCAGGGAAAAGGCATGAAGATGGGGAAAGTGCTATCTAGTGTGAGGACCCATAAGCAGGCCAGAATGACTGGAGGGAAGTAATGTATAAAAAGACTAGAACAAAAAAGTTTCAGGTTATAAACAGTTTTAAATGCCAGAGGGGTTTATATGGTAATTGCTTCGGAAGGTAATAGAAAACCATTGGAGTTTATTGAGTAAAGAGTTGAGGGAGTTAGACCTAGCCTTTAGAAAAATCACTTTGGCAGCCATATGGAAGATGGATTGGAAATTGGGTAAGACCAATTAGGAATCCAGTGCAGTAGTCCAGATGAAAGGAGCCTATACAAGGAATCCAATCTAAGTTAACTGGTATTTATATGTTTGGGAATACACATTTAAAAAATAGTATTGCAAGCATACTGGTAACACACACACATACACACACACGTATGTTCAACTCCCTGAAAGGAATTCAAGACTCAATTTTTTAATATGTTCTTTTAGAGCTCTTTTTAGACTAGAAGATAGAAATCTCCATCATAGAAAATTAAAATTGGAATCAGCTAGTCTAACTCCTCTATTTTTCAGAAAAGGAATCTGATCCCCAGAGACATAGAGTTAACTTATCTAGGAACATATGGATAGGACTGGAACTCAAATCTGATTCCCAGGCCAGTGCTCTTTCTGCTGTGTACTTCACAAACAGAAATAATTAAAGTCATTTAAATTTTTTTAAAAAGGACCCAAATGTACAAAAAAATTATAGCAGCTCTTTTGTGCTGGTAAAGAATCACCCATCATTTGGGAATGGAAATAGGGCACATGAATGTAATGGCGCATTATTATGCTGTTAAGAAATTGTGAAATGGACATTTTCAACTTAAACTAGGAGGATTTCCATGAACTGATGCAGATTAAACTGCATTGAAAGACAAGAATTCTGATCAGCAAAATGAAAAGCATGAGTCTAAACAAATGAAGATGAAACATACTTCTCACCTCCTGACAGACAGGCAATAAACTTAAAATGCAAAAAGAGCCATCCACTGTCAAAAACGGTTAATGTGGGAATTTGTTTTACTGGATCAAGGATATTTGTTATAAGGGAATTTTTTATTTTTAAAAATATGTTCAGTGGGGAGGGGGTAGTGGGAGGGACAGATTAACAAAAGAAAAAAATGAAAAGGAGGGCTTCTATCAGGGGAAGGGATTGATAGGAACTGATGTGCTGATGCCAAAAAGAAGAAGAAGAAATGAAAAGAACATCACTGAAAGACTATGAAATACACAGAAGAAAAAAGTTCACAATGGAACGTAGACATGCAGGACAGTTTTTGTTAAAGTGTCATACACAATCTTCTTTTCTTATTTGTAAGTTGAAATGTTTGTGTTTCTTAAGTTCATGATACAAAATAAAAAATTTTGTTCAAAGGGGAAGAAAAGGATCATGAAGAAAGGATGGATTTGGATATACCTGAGAAGACTGGAATGAACAAATGCAGGGTAAAATGATCAAAAACAGGAGAACAATTTATTCAACAATATTGTAAAGACAAACAACTTCAAAAGACTTAAGAAATCTGATGAATGCAATGAATCATAATTGCAGAGTATGAGTGATAAATTATACCACCCACCTCCTGAGGGAGAGGAGATAGACTCAGAGTTCAGAATAAGACATTTATTTTTGGACATGGCCAATATAATAATTTGTTTTGCCTGACTATACATATTTGTTACAAAAGTTTTCTTTTTCTTTTTTTATGTAGTGTGGGAAATAAAATATATTTTTGTCAATTAAAAATTAAGCTAATTCTTAAAGTGGCAAAGTGTTTTAGTGGATGGAGGGGTGACTTTGGAATATGAAGAACCTTCCTCTAATATGTATTAGTTATGTGATCATGGACAAGTTATTTGTCTCAGTGCTCAGTGCTCCCCAGTAAAAGTTCTAAGACTATAATTTACAGATAGTTGCTGATTAACATCACATTGATGAAATCATAGGCCTGAATAAAAAGAAATTAATGAGCAGCACTATTTCCACCAAAACTCCCTAAACTAAGAAATTATGAATAAAACTTTTGGTCTTCTTTTAATAATATCCTTTTTAAAAAATTTTTAATTAATTTATTCTTAGTTTTCAATATTCATTTCTACAAGATTTTGAGTTCCAAATTTTCTCTCCATCTCTCCCCTCCACCCACTCCAAGAGAGTGTGCATTCTGATTACTGTTTCCCCAAATCTGCCCTTCCTTCTATCACCCTCTCCCCTTCTCTTATCCTCTTCCCTTCTATTTTTTGTAGGGCAAGACAAATTTCTATACCACATTACCTGTATATCTTATTTCCCAATTGCGTGTAAAAATAATTTCTAGCATTAATTTTTAAAACTCTGAGTTCCACGTTCCCTTCCTTCCTCCCCACCCACCCTCATTGAGAAGGCAAGCAATTTGATGTAGGTTATACATGTGCAGTCATGCAAAACACTTCCATAATAGCCATATTGTGAAAGACTACCTATATTTCCCTCCATCCTATCCTGCCCCCCATTTATTCTATTCTCTTCTTTGACCCTGTCCCACTTCAAAAGTGTTTGCTTCTGATTACCCCCCATTTACCCTCTTTTCTATCATCCCCCCCCTTATCCCCTTCACCCCTATTTTTCTGTGGAGTAAGATAGATTTCCATACCCAATTTAGTGTGTGTGTTATCTCCTTCAACCAAATCTGATGGGAGTAAGGTTCACTCATTCCCTCTTACCTCCCATTCTCTTCCCCTCACTGTAAAAGCATCTTCTTGCATCTTTTATGTGAGATAATTTACCCCATTCTACCTCTCTCTTTCTCCTTTTCCTAGTACAATCCCCTCCAACTACCCTAATATTGAGAAAGGTCTCATGAGTTACAAATATCATCTTTCCATGTAGGAATGTAAATAGTTCAACTTTAATAAGTCCCTTATGATTCTTCTTTCCTATTTACCTTTTCATGCTTCTCTTGAATCTTGTATTTGAAAGTCAAATTTTCTATTCAACTCTGGTCTTTTCATCAAGCATGCTTGAAAGTTCTCTATTTCATTGGATATCCTTTTCCCCTTAAAGTATTATACTCAGTTTTTCTGGGTAGGTGATTCTTGGCTTTAATCCTAGCTCCTTTGACCTCTGGAACCTCAGAGTTCAGGCCCTCTGACCCCTTAATGTAGAAGCTGCTAAATCTTGTGTTATCTTAATTGTATTCACAATACTTGAATTGTTTCTTTCTGGCTGCTTGTAATATTTTCTCCTTGACCTGGGAACTCTGGAATTTGGCTACAATATTCCTAGGAGTTTTCCTTTTGGGATCTCTTTCAGGAGGTGATCAGTGGCTTATTTCAATTTCTATTTTCTCCTCTGGTTCTAGAATATCAGAGCAGTTTTCCTTGAAAATTGCTTGAAAGATGATATGTAGGCTCTTTCTTTTTTTGTTTGTTTTTTTTGTTTCTTTTTAGAGGGGGAAGGCAGGGCACGTTGGGGTTAAGTGACTTGCCCAAAGTCACACAGCTAATTTTTTGTGTTAAGTGTCTGAGGCCAGATTTGAACTCAGGTCTTCCTGACTCCAGAGCTGTGCTCTATTCACTGCTCCACCTAGCCACCCCAGCCTCTTTTTCTGATCATGGCTTTGAGGTAGTCCAATAATTTTTAAATTCTCTCTCCTGGATCTATTTTCCAGGTCAATTATTTTTCCAGTGAGATATTTCACATTGTCTTCTATTTTTCATTCTTTTAGTTTGTTTCATAATTTCTTGATTTCTCATAAAGTCATTAGTTTCCATTTGCTCCATTCTAATTTTTAAGAGATTATTCTCTTCATTGAGCTTTTGGACCTCATTTTCCATTTGGGTTAGTCTATTTGTTAAGGTGTTATTTTCTTCAGCATTTTTTGGGTCTCTCGACTTGTTTTTCATTATTTTCTTGCATCGCTCTTATTTCTCTACCCACTTTTTATTTTACTTCTCTTACTTGATTTTCAAAATCCTTTTTGAGCTCTTCCATGGCCTGAGATGAATTTGTACTTTTCTTGGGGGCTTTGGATGTAGGAGCTTTGACTTTGTTTTCTTCTTCTGAGTGTCTGTTTTGAACTTCCTTGTCACCAAAGTAAGATTCTATAGTCTGATTTTTCTCTGCTGTTGGCTCATTTCCCCAGCCAGTTACTTCACTTTTTAGCACTTTGTTAAGGTAGCACTCTGCTTCCAGAGTGGAGAGTGCACTATCTCAAGCTTTAAGGGGCTTGCACAGCTGTTTTCAGAGATATTTCTAGGGACCTGTACATTTGCAGTTTTTCCAAGGTGGCATGATCAAAGTGGGGGTGTTTTCTCCTCTTCTGGTCTGTACTCTTGTCTGTGAGGGATCACAAGCATTCTTTTCTGCCTTGGAACTGTCAGGAGGATTCTCTCTTTACTGCTACCACAAGCTCTACTGCACCATTCTCCTCCTCAGCCCAGGACTGCCACCCAGGATTGCAACCCAGATCCAAGCAAGGGCAGAGCAAGAGAATCCTGCCTCAGAGCCAGCAAAGAGATCCCTGCAATCCCCCTCTGATTAGTTGCTTGATCCTCCCACTGTCTGTGGGCTAACAGCTCTGGGAAGCAGCCACTGTTGCTGCTGCTGCTCTCACTGCCACTACCCCTGCCCTGGGACTGGGACTGGTCTAGACAGACCTTTCTCACTGACCTTCTATGTTGTCTTTGGTGTTTGCAGGTTGAAAAGTCTGGAAACCACCACAGCCGCCAGTGATTCAGTGCCCTGAGGCCTACTTAGGCTGTTCCTGCATCCCAGTCTATGCCGGCTGGTCCACACTGAACTATGCTCCTCTACCAGTCCAGTGCAATAGACCTTTCCTGTTGACCTTCCAGGTTGTCTTGGGCTAGAGATTTGTTTCATTCTGTCATTTTGTGCTTTCTGCTGCTCTAGAGTTGGTTTAGAGTCATTTTTACAGGTGTCTGCAGGGATTTGGGGGAGATCTCAAGGAAGTCCTTGCTTTCACTTCACCATCTTGGCTCTACCCCCTAAAAATATTCTTTTCATGAATCCTTCCAACAAGTATTTATTGCTGGCCTTCTATGTGAAAGATCAACTCTTGGCAAAATTCCAAAGCCTACCAAGTTTGTCAGCATCATTCCCAGCCTCACTATTTCTTTGTCCTTTCTTTCTTTCAATGGTGCTTGGTCTTCCTGTCTTCATATTATCAGTTCCCTCATCCCCCATCAAAGTCTGCTCTCAGAAATGACTTTGCCATCCTTTCATCTACCCCTAAATGTGAATTTAAGTTACTATCCAGGGAGAGTTGAATCTCAGCAGTATGGTGAAGTGGAAAGAATGCCAGATTTAAAGTCAGTTCACATCCTGGCTCTTCCATTTTATTACCTATGTGACCTTGGACAAGTTCCTTTACCTCTCTGGGCCTCAGTTTCCTCATCCATAAAATGAGAGGACTGTACTAGATGATCCCTAGGATCCTTTCCAACTCCAAATCTGTGTTACTATGATTCTTTGCTATGGAATGAAAAGCTTTTTTCCCTAGAAAAGGAATTCAGACATTGGTCAAACAAGTGAACAAGGCCTTGGGTAGAGGGAGTCCTGATATTACAGATGAGACTGCACTACCTAAGGTGGCCACCTTGTCAGCCTACCTATGGCTGTTCACGACTTTGGGCCATTTGCGGTGCTATAAGAAGCACTTAACATTGTTCTTTCCAAAGGTTAATGTCTTGACCTATGAAATACAGGAAGCTCAAAGATTTTGGCTCAAGTACATTTTTACCTACCCATAGTTTAAGCCAACACATTCTTTCAAGTTAAATAAGTAAGCTTAGAACAACAGGGCAATTTGAGGGAAGGAGGTAGGGAAAAGACCAGGCAGGACTTAAGCAATGTGCTAATGTTTATTGCCAACCTTCATATTCCTTGGCCAGTCTAGAGACTCTTAGGACTTACTGGAAAGCTATGGGGATGTCTTTGTTTTCCTGAAGTGGCGCAAGAACAGGTTGGACTTCTCCCTCTGTTTACATGCTTCTCACAGGTTTAATTGCCTAATTATGAGCTCATTTGCCTGGCAGAGCTGGTTATGGATAACAATGGAGCCAAATGCTTTTTATTCTCATGCTTTGTCCAGAGATCTGGCAATGGATGGACCCAGTCAAAGAAAAGAAGGTTAATAAATACTATTTGTGGAGAGGTACTAGAAAAATTCCCTTCGGAAATAGAACTTACAGTAGTCCAGAAGATCATTAGATAGGAGCCTTATCTTCCCAACAGGAACCCCCCCCCCCCCTCCCAGCCAAATTAATCCCTAGGACTGTCCTCGGAAATTCTGCATTCTTCTGTCTCTGTACTTCAGACTCTCCACTACAATGTCACAGCATGTCCATTGGGATTTCTGGTCTACCTCTAATCATACACATCATTCAAGGCCCATTTCACAGCTCACTTCTTCCATAAAGCCTTTTTTGTGATGAAATATCATTCTCAAGCATTGAGACTGACTCACCTTTCATGGATATTACTGAGTCTATACTAGATCACCCCCTCTAAGTCAACTAACTGATCATTTGCAGCTAGGTGGGCATAGTCAAAAGAGCATCAGTGTTAGCATCAGGACAGACCTGAGTTCAAATACCACTTCAGTTACCTAGTTGTGTGACTCTAGGCAAATCACTTAACCTCTCTCAGCCATAGCTTTTCTCATCTGTTCAATGGGGGCTACTAATAGCACCCACTTCCCTGAGTGGTTGCGAGGATCAGATGAGATCATACATGCAAAACACTTTGCAAGCCTTAAAGTGCTGTGTAAACATTTTCTGCTATTATTATTATTATTATTTTGGAGGAATGTTTGATCTGTTTTGTCCAATACACTACGTGACTGATGGGCTGCTCTGATGGTTCTGTTTGGCTGAACTGGCTTGCCATTCAGCCAGTGACATTGATTCAATCAGCCCCCTGTTGCTATTCTATTTTGCTATTTCAGCCTGAGAGTGCTAGACCAACCGACTAAGGCCATGATCTGATCAATAACTTTTCTATGTTTGTAGGTATGGGGTTTCTGACCTTCTCATGGCTTCAGCCAGCCATGATTTGAATTGGGTCAGTTCCCAAAGACCAAGCTAAGGAAAATGAACATGTTTACAATGGATGGTTGTCACATTGAGAACCCTGAGGGTAAATTTGTTTGCTCCCTTGCTAGTTAGGAGGTGCGTAGGATAACCTTTGGGAAGCTAGATGGTGCAGTGGATAAAGGGCCAGCCCTGGAGTCAAGAGGAGCTGAGTTCAAATCCAGCCTCAGACACTTACTAGTTGTGTGACCCTGGGCAAGTCACTTAACCCTATTTGTCTCAGTTCCTCATCTGTAAAATGAGCTGGAGAAAGAAATGACCAACCATTCCAGTGTCTTTGCCAAGAAAAAAAACAAAAACAAAACTAAATGGGGTCACAAAGAGTCCCACAACTAATTGCCTAAACACAAACAAGAACCATAATATGCTATATATCCCATGGTAACCTAGCCCAGTGGTTCTCAACCTTCCTAATGCAGCAACCCTTTAATACTTGTATGTGGGTGTATCTGCATGTGGGCGAACTCGCCTGGAGATGGATAGAGGAGCGGTGTCTTGGTTCCTAAGACCAATGGAAATATGTGTTTTCCAATGGTCTTAGGCGACCCCTGTGACCCCTGTGAAGGGGTTGTTCGACCCCCAAAGGAGTTGCGACCCACAGGTTGAGAACCTCTGACTTAGTCAGTCACTTATCCTGGGGCTGAGGAACCACTTCAAGATGTGCAAGCCCATATAAGAGATCTGGGGAAGGTGAGTGGGACCCATCAGTTGGATGGCATGGAGTAAATATCACTTTTCATTTCTTTCATTTATATATCTATCTCTATATCTCTCTAAGTCTGTGTGTATCTCAATATTTATTTCTTTCCTTAAATATCTCTATCCTCATCTTTCTCTGTCTCTGGAACATTTCTATCCCTCTGTCTGTCTTTATGCTTCTATTTCCCAATTATATTTGCCTCTACTTGAATTTCTATATTCTTTTCCTTTTTCTATATCTGTCTTCTTCAATTAACTTCCTTTTCACTGATTTAAAATGATATATCAACATTGAAGATAATTTCTACAATGAGAAGAAATTAATAGCACATTTTTTCTTATCTTTTTTTTTTTTGAGGCAATTGGGCGTTAAGTGACTTGCCCAGGGTCAGACAGATACTTAGCTTCCCTGTAAGCTCATTTTTTCTTGATGACATTATATGGAAGAGGAGAGACCAAAAAGGGGATGGTAAAGAGGGAGAAGCAGAGAGGCACAAACAGAAATACAGAGAGCCACAGAGACAGAGAAAGAAGGGAATTAAGAGAAGAGGCTAAAAGAGTGAGGAGGGGTAGAGAAAAGGGAAAGGGAAAGAGGGAGAGAGACAGAGAGTCAGAGAGACAGAGGGAAGGAGGGAGGGAGGATAGAGCACAGGACTTGGAAGTCCTGGGCTCAAATCCTCCTTTAGATACCTAGTAACTGTGTGAACCCAGGAAAATCACTTAAAATCACTCTGAGGCCATTTCATTATCTGTAAAATCAGGAGGTTGGAACCACTGACCTCTAAGATCTCTTCCAGCTCCAAATATGTATCATGAAAGAGGAAGACAGATGGAAATACAGAAAGACAGAGTGAGAATGTTTTCCATTTCATTGTTAGGAAGTCCCTTTCTAATGATGGTATGCAGAGAGGTTCAAATAATCTCTTCCCTGTGAAAATCATCCCCCAGGCCCAGGGATGATGCATCTGCAGCCTGAAGGGCTGCTTTGGTTTTATTTCCAGCTTGGGCAAAAATTCTTTCTCACTCCCAGCCCCATTTCTGTCAGGCCAATCTCTCTGCGTCAGAAGAGGAATTGTCTCAGCAAGAGGCAACCGTTCTTAATTTATTGTTTTTGTCATTTTTCAGAGAACAAAAACAAGGCCCAAAGACATTGTGTCACTGTCTCATGACCACACAGTCAGGGTGTGCCTGGCTGCGATTGTGGCCCATTCAGCCCATCCTCCGTGTTTCCCTGTCCTGGGGTCTTTCTCATTAAGACCATCACACCCCGACAAAACCCCCAAACACTTGAAACACGGTAGATACTGAGATTGTCCTCTCTGCTCTAACTAAGGATTTTATATCTAATTAGTTGGCTGACAAAGAATGATTGATCACCTACTGTGTGTATAAGGCACAAGAAGGCACAGAGGATAGACAGCTGGCCTCACAGTCAGGAAGATCTCAGTTAGAGTCCTGTCTCTGCCACATGCTGGCTGTATGACCCTGACAAAGTCACTTGACTTAGTGCCCCAGGAAACTCTGTAAGACTGTAAATTGAAGAGAAGGCACCCATCTTCATTGGTAGAGAGGAAATTTCTCCCTGAGACCCTATACCAGAGGTGGGCAACTTGCGGCCTCAAGGCCACACTTGGCCCTCTAGGTCCTCAAGTGTGGCCCCTTGACTGAATCCAAACTTCACAGAACAAATTCCTTTAATAAAAGGATTTGTTCTGTAAAACTTGGACTCAGTCAAAAGGCTGCACCCAAGGACCTGGAAGGCCACATGCGGCCTCAAGGTCACAGGTTCCCCACCCGTGCCCTACACCAACAAAATCACAAGGATGGTCCAAACTATTCAAAATGTTTAAGGACCTGCAGGATAAGAGGCAAGGTGAGGTCTCTGCCATCAAGGGATCATACCTTTGTTGAACACACAAGACGAAATGTTACTGTAATTAATCATACAAGGAAATAGGTGTTAAGTACTAAGTGAGCAACAGAAATAATAAGTGCCATAGAAGATGAAAGGAAGGAGACAGCTGGGTAGGCTAAAGGACATCAGAAGGCTTCACAGAAGAGAGAATATTCAAGGTGAACCCTAGGGGATAGGGAAGAGTTGGAAAAGAAACCCTAGTCCTTCCAAAGTGATTTTAACCTCTGTGCTGAGGGCCTGGCAAAGCCAAAGAGGGAGAGAGCAAAGAAAAGTTCGGCCCAAGAAAGAAGAAAAGAGATATAAACAAAATGACAGCTCTTGGGGAGGAGCCAATATTTGCCAACCTGGGGATGAACCCCTGGGGTTTGGGGTTGGGGGAAGGGAGCTTGGAAAGGAGACCTTGCCAACACAAATAAGTGTGCTTCTGGGAAATGGAATGGAGCTGCAGCCATTTGTCACTCAACCACCTGCAAGCTCAATTACATGCACTAAAGTTAGTCATGGATGACAGTACAGAGCTGTCCAGAGAAAAAGGTAATGTGCAAAAGCATGAGAGTTCTCAAATGTGAATTCTGAATTCTGGGTTCTGGTCCTAGCCCTGTTGCTAAGGAACTACGTGTGTGATCTGGGGGAGCAGGGCAAGGGCGGGCATGGGGAGGAGTAATCTTTCCACCAACCTGTGCCTCAGTTTCCTTATTCATTAAATTAGGGGATTAGAATAGGTCCTTTGGGATTCTAGAAATCTATGATACTGAGGCATAATGGATAGGCTCTGATCTTGGAGTCAGGAAGGCCTGGGTTCAAATCATGACTCAGACTCATCTTAGCTGTATGGCCCTAGGTGAGTCACTTAACATTTCTATGTCCCCATTTCCTCATCTGTAAAATGATTGGCCTATAAGGTCACTTCCAGCTCAAAAATCTGTGATTCTACACTACAATAGGATAACCTCATGTTGTCTTACCCCAATAATAAAATCCAAAGATCCTAGATACATCTTAAGGTATATCTTTCATATCTATTCAATTTACTAGAAGACACAAGAAGTGAGAATTTCTGGTTTATTGATTTTCCGAGTAATCCATTAACAAAGATTTACTGAGCACCTACCATGTATCTTATGGCTAAGTCTTGTGATAAGTGCTATGGGAAATAAAAAGAATCCACAGTTCTGTCTCTGTACTTACGGTGCTTACAATCTTGCTGGAGAGGCTTGAGAAGTTATTTCTTTCAGCCTTATTTCATTTTTCTAAAATAGATTTTTTAAATAAACAATAAAAACAACAAAACCAACTTTCCCTTCTACCTCTTGCTACTGGGAAAAAAAGAAAAACAATGCATTAGAAACATTACATTATATTACATTACTAATATATAAAATATAATTATGTTATAAATATAATCAATGTATAAAATATATTGTATAATTTTATAATATAAAATATAATAAAAATTATAATAAAGATGTATAGTTAAGCAAAAACAAATTCCCCCACAAACCACATCCAAAAATTGTATGTCACCTTCTGAACGCTGAGTCTATGAACTATCTGTCAAAAGATGGGTAGCCAACTTCATTGGTCTTCATAAATTGTGATTTGCTCATTGCATTGATTGTTGAGTCCTTCAAAGTACTTTGTCAAAGTAGTAGGTGCTGATATTGTATAAATTGTCTTCCTGGTTCTGTTCATTTAACTCTACATTAGTTTATACAAGTTTTACCATGTTTCTCTGAAATTGTCCCTTTTATCATTTCTTGTAGGACAGTAGTATTCCATATATAATAATAATTTGCTCTACTATTCCTCATTTGATGAAGCCATCTTATTTCAGAGGCAATAAATTGAACACAAGAGGTGTGCAGCGACTTATCTAAGGCCACCCTTCATGTTAGGGACAGAGACAGGTAGAGAATAACTATGAATTCTTGTACCTTGGGCAAATTCAGCTGGGGAGCAGGGATAGGAGGAAGGCAGCAGCGATGGCCTGGAGGGCAGTCTGACCCTGAGTCAAATTGTACCGGGAAACACATCCCCCAGAAGGTCTGGCTTTTGTTTACAAGGATTGGATGGTCAGTAGTGAGTACTGAGAAGAGTACTGACAGGACCCAGTTGTGATATGTGGTAGCATAGACCTGTGGGCAACAAAAGATGAGTATGAGGAACAGTGACCACTTCAGGGAGGAGGGCTGTCCTGCCCTACATTCCAACCACTTCCAGATGTTGGCCCCCTGAGGCAAAGCTCTAGTCAGCCCATGTTAGCTATGGCTCTGATTAGCACTGCCCCCAAAGTAAAGGTGTAGCTTAGGAATAGAAGGTTAAAAGTGACATGACTTGAGATGGCTAGGTGGCACAGTGAATAGAGCCCTGGCCCTAGAGTCAGGAGGACCTGAGTTCAAATGTGGGCTCAGACACTTAACACTTACTAGCTGTGTGACCTTGGGCAAACCACTTAACCCCAATTTTCCCTGCTTCCACCCTCCAAAAAAAACAAACAAAAAAAGTGAGATGACTATCTGAGAACCCTAGAATGGTCAGCCATTACTTAGCACTTACAAGACCAGACCTCAAGTGTCCTGTTTCTCCTTCACTCTTTCTAGTACATCACTGCCTCTCTCTCTCCTCATGACTGTGAGGGGGATAGCACCAGTTACAGTTCAAACAAATGATACCAGGAGGGACTTGAAGGGAGAGGGGTTAGCTAAGAAGGGAATGGATAAACCAAATAATTTTTTTTCTGAGGCTTTCCCTTTAGCACTGGTGAAGTCCCACAGAATCAAGTCAGGTTAATTAGTATTTATGAAGTCCTTACAATGTGCCAGGGACTGTTTGAAGCACTGAGAATACAAAGAAAGGTAAAAGACAGCCCCAGTTCTCAATCTAGTGGAGTAATTCACCCAGCAGATAAATATGTGTAAACAACACACACACACGCACTTATGACAAATTGGAGGTAATCTCAGAAGGAAGACACTAGCGTTAAGGGACATTGGGAAAAGCTTCTTATAGCAGATGGGACTAAAACAGCAGCTGGAAGAAGACCAGGAAAGCTAGGAGGAGATGGGAGAGGAAAGAATTCCAGGCCTTGGGGCAGACTGAAAATGCCTGGAGTCAGGAGATAGTGTCTCCTATGAAGAACAGCAATAGGGTGTCCAAGCCATTGGATCATAGAGTACTTGGAGGAGAGTAAGGTATGAGGGGACTAGAAAGATGGGAAAAAGCCAGGTTATAAAGGGCTTTAAAAGTCAGAGGATTTTATATTTGATCCTGGAGGTAGTAGGGAGCCATTGCTCAGAGGTCAAAGGTTTTACTCATTGAAGATTACAAAAGAACAGACTACATTTTGTATTATATGTAAATATAACCTATATCTTGTGTAAATATATGGAAGAGGGGCTAAAGAGGCCATAGCAAGAGAGGTTGTTTTATAAGTTTTTCTGGAGAAACCAGAAGGGATTTGAGTTCTGCTTTCTTGGCTCTAAGTAACTGCTTGACCAACGAAGGCCAGTAAGTCACCTGGCTTTTATGAAATTTAGTCACTCAGTCTGGAATGTAAGGATATAATAGTCTGTGAGTGTAAGTAATGAAGGCTTGGTCAGTATTCCACCTTTCTCACCAATTCAAAATCAAAATTTAAAAAAGCATCAGAAAAGTAAATTAAATCAAATACAATGTGGACTCTAGAGCAAAGATTTAAGACGTTGTGCATCATGGACCCCTTTGAAAGTATGGTAAAGTCTATGAACCCCTTCTCAGAATGACATGTTTAAATGTACACAATAAAACACATAGAATTGCAAGTGAAACAAATTATATTGAAGTAGGGTTGTCAAAATATTTTTTAAAACAAGCTCATGTAACCTTATTTCTCAGAGAGTTGTCAACCTTTTTGACTCCTGATTCCTGAGGTGCACAGCACAGATTCGTTTTCAAAGGGCATGTGGATTCATTGATTTACTCAATCCGGAACCAATCATAGGGCTCCCATGCCCTGGGGAAGCCCTACCTCCTTCCTAAACTTACTATATTCATCAAATGCCTATCACACGACATTGGCTTGGTGACGTTGACTCTCCTCAAAAGAAGACAAACATGCTTGGATATTGCATAAGGATGCTTGTTTTTGCTAGCATCATGGGACCAACCAACAAATAAATAGTTTATAATAACAAAAATATTGAATAATAAATATCTACTAAGTGACTGATGTCTGACACTCTCTTAGGTTCTAAAAGTCTCTCAAACAGGAAAAAAAAAAAAAAACAAAAAACAACTACTTCAAATCCAGGAGCTCTAGGAAATTTACAGTTTGCATTTGTTTCATTCCTAATGACTGAACTTTCTGAGAGAAGGTTAAAGAATATAAATGACACCATTTCCACAGGATTTTTAACTCTTAAATCCAGCGGGGCCAATCATCTGAAGAAGATACAGAAACTCTAGATTTGGAACCTCAGTTCAGGCCAGGGTATGGTATTAGGGATGTGGTAAAATATGGAATTTCTAAGGATTGGCATTTTCCTTCATCTCACTTTCCAGCTGTTAGCAGGAGCTTCTCAGTTTTTGTCCTTGGCTAGTTCATTATAGAACAGTGTAAGTAGGTTCAATAATTAGCATCAGCAAAGAGAAGTACTACCATCTAGACAATTTGGCAATCCTTTCTCCAATTTTGAACATGGTACCCCCCTGTCAGAGGTGTATCTCTCATCACTTCCTGTCCTCTCAAAGTCCGAAGTTCTAAAACTCTTCACGCAGCAGAATTGGGAAGAAGAATTAAAGCTACAAATCAAAGGGTATTGCTTAACCCTGTCTTGTGGTACAGAAATTTTCAATCGTGTCCAACTCTTCATGACTCCACCTGCGGTTTTCTTGGCAAAGATACTGCAGTGGTTTGCCGTTTCCTTCTTCAGCTCATTTTACATATGAGGAAACTGAGGCAAACAGGGTTAAGTGACTTGTCCAGGATCACATAGCTAAGAAGTTTCTAAAGCCAGATTTGAACTCAGGATGATGAGTCTTCCTGACTCTAGAGTGAGCACTCTATCTACTTTGTCATCTAGCTGCCCAATAAATCCTTATTAACCCCCACTGAAGAGATCACCCTTCTTCTTGCCAAGATGAGCCTCTCCACTGTGCTGTTAAGGTAATCATTTCTGGCCTTTTCCTCAATCACCTCCTCCCTTTCTCTGATCTTCATTCTTTCCACATGCGCTACCTCATTCCACACCATCCTCAAACATGTCTCAGTTTCTCCTACTGATAAAAACTCTTCCCTTTGTCTTTCCATTCTCAACAGTTATCATCCTATATCTCTTCTCCCTTTCATAGCTAAACTCCTTACAGAGGTTTTCAATACCCACTGACTCCATTTCCTCACCTCCTTTTTACTTCATAGCCCCTTGCTATTTGTCTTTTGATCCCACTACTCAAATGAAACTGTTTTCTAAATGGTTGCCAATAACTGATTACCTGATAAGGGCAATGGTCCTCTCTCCCTCAGGCCTCAGAAGTCTTGAATTCTCAGCATTTTGAACACTGTCAGCCACTTACTCCTTGGCACTCTCTCTTCTGTTAGCTTCCACAACACTGTTCTTAGCTTTCCTACCACCTGACAGTTCACTCCTCATTCTCCTTTCCTGGATCATTCTCTCCTCCTGTTTATTAACTGTAAGCATTCCCAAAGGCTCTGAACTGTCTTCTTCTTTCTCTGTAATATTTCCTTTGGAGATTTCATTAACTTCAACGGCCTCAGTTATCATCTTTGGGCAAATAACTAGCAAATTAATATATTCAGTCCTAAAACCGCCTGAAAGCCCATCTCATTTTTATTAATTACATGTTGGACATCTCTCCAATCTGATAGTCCATTGGCCTCTCCAATTAAAAATGTGAAATTAACATTTTTAGCAATAGCCCATCCACCCTTCCTCCAAATTTCCCCTTTCTATTGATGGCAATACCATTCTTTCATCACAACCCCAGTGCCATCTTTGATTATTCCCTCTTCCTCATCTTCCACATCCGGCAAGTTTTCAAATCTCACTGGTTCTAACTGCACACTTCTCACATCCATCCCCTTTTCTCTACTTATATAACCTCTGTCCCAGTTCAAGCCCATATCATCTTATCAAGATTATTGCAATATCCTAATTGATCTTCCAGTCTTTCACTTTCCAATTCATTCTCCACACAGCTGATGAATTGATATTCCCTAAAAAAACTCAGATCATGATGTCACCTTTCTTCTCCTGTGGTTTCACATACACACACACACATGCACATACACACACACATACCTGCACACATATGGACACACACATACATGCACACACACACACACACACACACTCAAAAAAACCTTCAATGGCAATATATTGCCTCTAGGATAAAATGGAGACTTCTAATCTTGGCATTTAAAAATATTCAGAGTCTGACTGAAATCCACATTTCCAGTCTCATTTCACACTCCTTTCCAGTTAAAATATCCTGCTAGTTGATCCTTAAAAATGACTCCATCTCCTGTGCCCCTGCCTTTGTACCAGGAGCGTGGTCTTGTTTATCTAAAATGTATTCCTTTCTTACCTTTGCCTTATAGAATCCCTGGGTTCCTTTCAAGAACAGCTCATGTGACATATTCCATAGGAGATCTTTCCTCATTCCCTAAGCTATTGTCACTCTCTCCCTCCTGAAATTTCTTGGCATATACTTTGTATTTACTTTTTTGCATCTCCTCAGCTGAATATAATAAGCTGCCTCCCTTGTTCTGGACACTGGGTTCCTCCTAACACAGCCAAGTATTGAATGCATTTTTGGTAGCTACATGACACTATTGAGTCATGTTGAGCTTGTGATTGATTTTGACCCTCAAATCTTTTTCATAGGAGCTATTAACTAGTCATGCTGCTCTCATTCTGTAGTTGTGAAGTTTTTTTTGAACCCAAGTGTTGAATGGTCTGTTTATCCAGGTTAAGTAGTAGCTTGTCCAATTTGATGCATTATTTTAGCTTATTGAGGTCCTTTTCCAGACTGTCTTTCAATATTAGCTATTCCTATAAGATTCATGTCATCTGCAAATATGACAAGCATGTCGTTTATGCACTTACCCTAGTCATTTCTAAAACATGAGCATTGAGAAAAGAAGAGGAGGAAGAATGGGTGCCACATAGATCTAACAAGCTTGATGACACAGACCAGTGATCTCCAAGGCCGGGAGCTATGGCCCCTGGGTCTGACATCAGGGGGTATGTTATCAAGCCAGCAAAGAAGAAGAAAAATGTGGCACAATCCCCCTGGTAACTAATTTTGGAGTTTATCTCCAACACAGCCATACTTATTCTTATCCCTAACCCTCCCCCACTCCAATCTCCCTGCTTCTGAATCTGACGTGGGATTGTCCGGCAATTATAATCTAAATGCTAACTAATCCCTCTGCCCTCCCCATGGCTGTATCAGATACCTTCAGAGGTGGCCTCTGTGCTGAGGATGGAGCAGTGATCTGTGAGTAAGAATCCTGCTTTCCCTTTTCATTTTGGATGGCACAGAATGAATCACACAAAATGAAGACTTTGCATCCTAGTTCTTATTACATTATCTTTCCTCCTGAGCTACCCATCTTCTAAATTTTCTTGTTAGGATCAAGGACACCATCATCTCTCCAGTCACCCAGGTTTGTAAATGTGGTGACACTCTTCATGCTTGCTCACCCTACATATTCATTTAGTCAACAAATCTTGTTGTTTCTACCTGCACGCTTCCCATATCTGTCCTATCCTCTCTTTTCACATCCTAGTATAAGCTATCATCCTAGTATAAGCCCTCATCCCTTCTCATCAAAAAGAAGGAGTACAGCCTAGTGGATTGAGGGCTGGCCTCAGATTCTACATAACCTGGGTTCAAGTGCTACTTCTAACAAACATTGAGTATTTGATCCTAAACATGGCCCCTAGCAAGTCTTGAAGATTCAAAGGGGTACCATTGCTTACATTCATTGGTAGAAGGAACTTCCTCTCCAAGAGCTACCTACATTGTTGAAATTACAGGTCTGGGTTTAAAAAAACCCAAACACATAAAAACTAGAAAAGCAGATGAGTAGAACAGATGAGCAAGATTCAGGAACAGAAACATTCAAATTCTATAACCCAGCATCTGAAAAAGCCAAGAACACAAACTACTTGGAGGACACCTTCCTATCTGGCAAGAATTGTTGTGAAAACTGGAAAATCAATTAATTTCAACTAGTCAAGGGCTTAGACTAGCATCTTACATTACAACTCTAACAAGTTTCAAAAAGAAAGGTGATTTAAATATCTTGTTCTGTCATTTCAGTCATGTTTGATCCTTTTTGACCACATTTAGGGTTTTCTTGGCGGAGATACTAGAATGGCTTGCCATTTCCTTCTCCAGGTCACTTTACAGATGAGGAAACTGAGGCAAACAAGGTTTAGTGACTTGCCCAGGGTCACACAGCTAGTAAGTGTCTGAGGTCAGACATAAACTCATAAAGATGTATCTTCCTGACTTCAGGGACAGCACTCTATCCAGTGTGTCACCTGGCTGCCCCTAAATCAGTGGTTCTCCTAATGCTGTGACCCTTTAATATTCGTATATGGGCATATCTGCATGTGGGCAGACCCACCTGGAGATGGATGGAGGAGCGGTGTCTCGGTTCCTAAAACCATCGGAAATATGTGTAAAACCATCGGAAATATGTGTTTTCCGATGGTCTTAGGTGACCCCTGTGAAAGGGTCGTTGACCCCCAAAGGGGTCACGACCCACAGGTTGAGAACCACTGCCCTAAATAGATTTAAATATAAAAAGTCATATTTTTAAAATAACAACAACACTTAAATTATTTACTTATTCAGTACTATATCAAACTCCTAAAATAATGTTTTATGGAGTTAGAAAAAAATAATAAAACTTATGCAGGGGAACAAAAGATTAAGAATCACAAAAACAAAAAATGAGAAGGTAAAGCTCTATCAGTTTCAGATCTTATACTATGCTACAAAGCAGTAATCATTAAAATGACATTGCAATGATTTTTAAAAGAAAGAAGTCAATCAGTGGAACAGATTAAGTATACAACATACAAAAGCAAACAAGCACAGAAGCTTATTATTTGAAAAATCCAAAGAACCCAGATAGTGGGGCAGGACTATTTGACAAAAACTGATGGAAAAACTGGACAATAGTCTAGAAAAAATTAGGTGGTAGCTATATGTGTGTGTTTGTATGCATGTATGTATATAGAGAAGAGAGAGCATTTTAATGCATAAATATATGTAGTCTTTTATGCTTTGCATTGAATAAATAATAGGGATAAAACAAAACATTTTTAAAAAGTCTACTGTGTGGCTATGCACCTCTGGCTTCTCCTAGATTCAGGTTTTCCCCATTTAATACATAAGCAACATGAATTAAGTAATTGATTCATAAGCATTTATTAAGAAATTATTATGTCACAAGCACAGTGCTAAGTGCTAGCAATCCAGGTAGAAAATGTGAAACACCGCTCTCAAGAGGCTCATACTCTAATTGGAGGAGACAACACACACACAAAAGTCCAGCTCTAGGGTGGATGGAAAGGTCTAGAAGTCCTGTGGTATAGTAGCAGAGCTGACAACAAGTCTCAAAGCTCAGGGAATCTTAGTTCACAGGAGCATAAATTTAGAGGCCCAAACTCCCTCATTTTACAGATGAGAAAACTGAAGCATAGAAAAGTTGAATGACTTGTCCAGGGTCATTAGGTTGCATCCATAGGTCAGAGGGCAGTATTTGAGGAGATATGTATATGGGAGAATACAGAAGCAGGACAGGTGGTCAAGCTTCATGGTCCTCCATCTGGCTGGAATAAATAGAATTGGTAACTCCCATCTCCTTCAAGTAGTGTGAGCAATCAAAGAAGTCATGTAGGGTCTGGGCAGCTTGGAGCCGGGGGCAGGAGTAAAGGGAAAGCAGATCCCTCCTTTCTACCCAGACAGTCTAGGAATTTCTAGAAAAGGGAGTTCCTTTATAACTCCTAGGCCACCCTTCCTACCAATAGGCATTAAAGGGTGGAAAAGACAAAATAGGTCACAACTGATCTCCGATCAATGGCCTCATAGGTCAGTCTTTAGATGAAGGATTGGCTCTTTCTCACAGAAGGGACACGTTCTTGGGACCTGGTGAAGACGGACAGAAACTAATGAACTTTGAGCAGCTCCTCCCTCTGCCACTCCCCCCCTCAAAAAAAAAAAAAGCATGGGGGACAGTGACTGTTGGATAAGCAAGAGCCCTGCCTGGGCCCTTCTCATATTGAGTGGGACAGAATGAATCATACACGATGAGAGTGCATGGATGTGTACTGATAAATTACAAACATCCTTTTATCTCCCCCACCCCCAACCAAAAAAAAAAAAACACACCCCAAAACCAACTTGCCCATGACTTCCAAACTTCCATACTTCCTGATTACTGCTAAGGCTACTTCTGCCTCATCTCCCTCTGCTTCCCCCACATCCAAATCTTGTTCCTGCTTCTACCCCACCTGTCATGTCTTCTCTTCTCTCCCCTCATACAGCCAGTCTCTCTAGTTGAAGCCCTCATTATCTCTTGCCTGACCTTTTGCAATAACCGTCTAACTGGTCTCCTTGCTTTAAGTTTCTCTGTGCTCTAGGCCACCCACTAGATAGCTGCCAAAGTGACTTTCCTAAAGCTCAGGTATGATTATTAACTCTCCTATTCAATAAACTTCAGTGTCTCCACATTGAATCTAGACTCAAATATTATTTCATCTTTATCTCATTTTTTTTTCATTTCTATTTTGGCATAATTTTATGATGAACAGAATTATTGGCAGAGTAATACATGTCTATAATTTATGAATAGTAAATATTTTGGGATATATGCTTGAATCTTTTTTTTTTTTTTTACTAATAGAAGTACATGATTTGAAAAGTTTAGAGGGGGCAGCTATGTGGTACAGTGGATCAAGCACTTACCCTGGAGGCCAGAAGGATCTGAGTTCAAATCTCAGCCTCAGACACTTGACACTTATTAGCTCTGTGACCCTGTGTGACATTTAACCCCAATTGCCTTGCAAAATAATAATAATACATATAAAAGTTTACAGACTACTGCTTTACAGTTTTAAGAGGGGCTACCTTCTTAAAGAGAGAAAAGTCGTGCAAATATTATTTCCTTAATTTCACAGATGAAGAAACTGAGTTTGAGAGATTAAACAGTTTGTCTAGGATCACTTAGCTTGGTGACAGTGACAAAGCTTGGTCTCAACTACAGGCTTTTTGATTCTAAATCTAGTGCCCCAGCCTCTCCAATCTGCACACAGTAAATCACAAAATGTTACACTTGAAAGGAAAGGGGTATCCTTGAAGATTACCCAGTCTACTGACTTTCCATTTTACAGATGAGAAAACATGAGGCCCAAAGACTTGCCCAGGGTCACAGAGCTGGTGAGTAGCAGGTATGGAACTAGAACCCAGGTCTTTAAATCCGAAATTTATGTTATGTCACACTGCCCCCAAGTGACCAGCACTTCTTTCCACATGGCAAACCCAGGAGGCAGACTTTTCTCTTCTATAATTAAATGAAGGATCAATGGTGCCTTCCATCTCTAAATCCTGTGATTGTGTAAGTCTATGACCTGGACAGAACAGGCCCTTCCCACCTCCCTTCCAAGGGTCTCCATTGTCTTCTCTCCCCACTTTCCACTCCACATAAATCTGCGCTCTAGTGTGTATCTCCCCAGGGCACGCTGAGTGGAGGGTCACCATTCTTGTAGCCAGGGCCAGCCAATGAAAACCGGGAGAAGCCAGAGGTCATCCCAGCATAGCCTGCCAGCCAATGAGAGCAGCTGAAATGGGGCCCGTCATTCCTTTGGAGAGCCGGGTGGAAGGAGCACCTTTAAATGCAAAGAGTGTCCTTTGCCTTTTCGCTAGCACTCTTTCATCTGTGTGAATAAAAAGGGAGTCCAGCCAGCCTAGTCCTCAGTACCCCCCTTCTCTCCCTCCCCTTTCCCTGGCCAAATGAAAGCATGAATAAATTAGGCTATTCTTAGTAGGGAGTGAAAAGAAGCCTTTAAAAAAAATTGTCAGTATCTATTTCCAAAACCCAAACAATAAAGTTATGTTGGCATTTTTTTCCCTCCTTCTCCAAAAGCAGCAAAGGGAATATGCAGGCCACTGAGTAAATGCGGGAATTCTCCTGGGCCTCAGTCACCCTAAAGAACACAACAGGTTGGAGCCAGGTGGTTTCTGCTCTCCCCTTGGTTTGAGGCTGGGGTGGGGATGGGGGTGGGAGTGGGAGTAGGGATGGGGGTGAGGGTGGGGGTGGGGAGAAGCTCATCTCAAGGACTGGAGAAAACTAGGGAGGGAGAAAATGGGGGTGGGGGTGGGTAGAATGCCCGCCCTTTCTTCTCTCTGTCTCTGTGTCTCTCTGTGTGTATCTCTCTGTTTCTCTTTCTGTGTGTCTCTCTCTCTCTCTCTCTGTCTCTCTTTCTCCCCTCCCTCTTTCCTTTGCCGTTCCCCCACAGCTCTCCCTCCCTAACATCCCCCAGCTTCTGGCACAAGACCTATTAACCAGGCTTAGAAATGGCCCAATGCTGGGTGCTGGGAACAGCTGCTCCCGAACTCCCGATCCTAGCGAGCATCTTAATTCCATTTGGTTTCACAGTTACCGGGGCAGTTCTCCTGCAGGCAGACTTGTGATTAAGGCAAAGAAAAATCTGTTCATTAGCCTCATAAAGACTTCCAGAGACTGTTCAGCCACTAATCAGCTAACTATTAGCACCACGCTGGATGCTGGGACATTAATATACGGGCCACAGAAGGGCCGTGGCCTCCATATGGGTCAGCGCGGTTGCTCCCGTGTTTCAGAATTATTCCCCATTAGGCACCCAGCCTTTTCTCTAAGGGGAAAGCCCAGAGAGAAGAAGAGACTGTGTGTGACAAAACACACCAGGTTACACCCAAACCCCCAAATGTTTGTTTCTTTGCTGCCTGTCTTCCCCCTCCACCCCACCAGCACCAGCACCAGCACCACCCCCAAAACTTTTTTTTTTTTTACTACATCTGAGTACTTTTCAATGGGAGCAGGAGCCTAGGAATGGGGTTGTTTGAGGACAAGGAAATGAGCCACTTGCTGTGATGAATGTTCTTGAAAAGCAATTTATTTTTTCATGGGTAGCTCACTGAGTTTGGGAACAAAGGAGCTTTGGCTGCCTATCAAATATTAACAGAGGCTAACTGTTTTTCTATATTTCTCTTTCCTGAACACGCAGGCTCACACCCCTCCATAAGTATGGCAGAATTGACATCTAACTTGAGGGCCCTGGTGCTACACCCCCTCCAAGCCCTAGCCCCCTAAGGATGCAATGGTAGCTGTTCTGGAGGGTGTCTGGCCCTTGTTCTGCTCCATTCACTCATTTGTTTTCTCACAGCGACTCCACTGCCCAAACATGTTTTTTTCCCCTCTCCTGGTGGAAGGGTGAAAAAAGTGGGTTCCCAGACATTCAGGAATTGAGGGTCAGTACATCAAATTCTTGTCTTCCTAATGAAAGCACCAATGATGAGTTCTGCCCTCAGATCCCCAAATCCATCCAGTGAAGAGGGGGGTCCTTCTCCCTTATTGACAGGGACAGCCCTTGGAAAATTCAGAAGGAGGTAAAATGTTTGTCTTCTGTCTTCATCTTTCATTTCTCCAACCTTGTTCTCCCTTTTAGGGCCAACTCTGTCATGTCATGATCTAAATAGATTTGGCTGCCTAACAACGAAGCATATTCTACTTCCCATATTTACTATCCCTGACCAAAAGCTGTGAGGATAGATGCCCTGATTTTTGTTTTTGTCATTTTTCTTTTTTTTTTTTTTTTGCAGACTGCTCGTTAACCCCAATTTTATTTTGATAGGAAGGATTTTTAGAGTTGGAGGGGAAAGGAAAGGGCTGCTGGGACTACAGATCCCCACCTCTTTAGCCTCAGCTTTCAACTCTAAATGTAAACTGAATTCCCACAAAATTTTCTAACAGTTGAATTTAGGGTTCTTTATTCATAGAAATTTTAAACTCAACTTCTGCTGACCCAGTTAATTCACTTCCTCATGGCTGCCCCCCTGGGTGGATAAAAAAAGAGAGAGAGAGAAAGAGAGTAGATCAAAGTAAGTCATAAAAGCAGGCAAAGAAATCAAATCCTCCTAGCTATGGCCAGGTGAGAGAGCTCATTCTGAATGCATCTTGAGTACAAGATTGAATAGTGGGGTGGAGAAGGAGAGAGAGTTGATCCAGGGCTGACCCTAAGGCAGAACAGGGTCTTTTAGCATAGTGGTTTTTTCTATATCTTTTCATCCTCTGTTTTGTCCCATTTCCACTGCCATTTTTGCTGCCAACTACCTTGACTTCTACCTTTGGGTACCCAATGAACTCTTGCTGCTTTCCTTCCGTCTATCAGATTGTGCTTTCAGGAAAAGTTATGTTATCAGTTATTTATTGCTCATTAGAAATGTAAGTTGGGGTGGCTAGGTGGCACAGTGAATAGAGCACCGGCCCTGGAGTCAGGAGGACCTGAGTTCAAATCCAGCCTCAGACACTTCACATACACACATACACACACACACACACACACACACACACACACACACACACACACAAAACTAGCCATGTGACCTTGGGCAAGTCACTTAACCCCAACTTCCCTGCCTTCCCCTCCTTCCCCCTAAAAATGTAAGTCACTGAGGTATCTATCTGGGTGTGCTGTGAAAGGCTACATCCCCTAATTTTAGTCATCATTCAGTGATTTTTAGGGGATGCCGTGGTACCTTTCCTAGATCTCTGGGAACCGGGCAGCACAGTTAGCCACCTGCTGGAAACATTTGTTAAGTAGGTATTATGTATAGTGTACCGTGATAGGAACTAAAAGGAAATGAAATCAGAAACAATTCCTGCTCTTAAGGAGCCTATGGTCTAGATTACAGGGGTGGGGAACCTGTGACCTTGAGGCTGCATGTGGCCTTCTAGGTCCTTGGGTGTGGCCTTTTGACTGAGTCCAAGTTTTACAGAACAAATATTTTTATTAAGGGGATCTGTTCTATGAAGTTTGGATTCAGTCAAAGGGCCACACTGGAGGACACCTAGAGGGTCACATGTGGCCTTGAGGCCGCAGGTTCTCCACCCTGGAGGTACAGAGAACCCCTCTAAATCAATAGAGGCTAGATAAATAAATAAAACCAACAGGAAGGACAATGCCAGGGTCAACTGAATCTGAAGAGAGTCCATGAAATCTTTCTCCCCCAGGAGATTTCACGAATGAAGGTCTCTGGAATTGAAAGAGTGAGTAGAATCTCCTGACCTACCATCAGGACAATGGGCTACCTTGGTGAAACTGGACTAATTCCCATCACCAGCCATGTTAGAAAATAATATTCAGTCCAGATTTGAATATAAATCCAATGAGATTCTGAAGATGTTTGGTAGGTCCTGTCTAGGACTCGGGTCTGTAACTCAGAGCACCTTTCACAGACTAATGTATGGATGTTGCCTTGTGGTCTGTTAGCTCCATAAGCTGGAGCTTCTCTACATGTGAGCCTATGGGCCCATGTTTGTCAGTGTGCGTGAGCCAGTTATTTTTGTTCTGGTCAATGAACATATGCTGTACCGTGAATCTTATACAGATAGCACGATAATACTCTGGTCAGAAAAGAAAACATCTGAGAATGTGAATGTTTCAGAGAAAACCCATACCTACTGTTTGGTACCCCCCTCAGAGATTATGAACCCCTGACAGCAGATCAGAAACATGCATTAAAATAACCTAAAGGACAGCTTTATCATTGTAATGTGCCCACCTAATCTTCTTTACAAAGATTCATTCTTTCCAAGGCGCCCTCAATAGTATTCCCCTATTCCTCATTCCTTAAGTCCAAACACAAATTCTTTGAGGTTATCTCACCTTGAACAGATGGAAAACAGGTGTGTTATTCTTAGTCATTTCATAGTTCAAAATAATATCAGCTTACATTTATACAGCCCTTTACAGTTTCTAACTATTTCCATATCCGCTAGGAGAGGATAGCATGATACAGTAAAAAGAACTAGGAATCTGTAGTCATAGGACCAGAGTTCATGTCCTCATCCTTCTGCTTTTTGCCTTTGTGAACTTGGACAAGTAATTTAACCTCTCTGTGCCTCAGTTTCCTCATCTGTAAAATGAGAATGCTAGACTAGATCAGAGGCTGGTAAATGTAAATTTAAATGTAAATATAAACAACTGGCTCTGAAAAAATTGTATGCATGGTACATTGGATTTGAACTCAGTTAACTCTAGGTGCCATCTAGTTGCCCTAAACACCTGTGCATGCTCTCAATTTGGGGCAGTATCCTTGGATTTTGCATCATTCTGCGTTCCGGAAGAAGGCTTGCCAAGGCTTGCCTTGATGGCTACTCAACAGTTGGCCCCCCATTTGCCAAGGCCTGTTATAATGGCACGAATTTATAACATGCACAACCATGTTGTGGTTTCCTCCAACTTCATTCGATGGCTCATGAGTGGGAGTAGAGAAAGCATATGATAGGAGACAGCTAGATGGCACAATGAATAGAGCACTGGGCCTGGAATGAGGAAAGACAGAGTACTGCCTTAAACACTTACTAGTTTTTGTGATCCTGGGCAAGCCATGTAATCTCTGTTTGCCTCAGTTTCCTCATTTGTAAAATGGAGATAATAGCAGCTACCTCCCAGGGTTTTTGTGAGGGTCAAATGAGATAAGAATTGCAAAGTGCTTAGCACATTGCCTGGAACATTGTAGGTGCTATCTGGATGTCAATTATAGTTAGCTATTATCCAGGGCCAAGGTTTGGCAAGAAAATAATGTCAGTAGGACAAGAGAGCAAGAGATTCTGGAGCAGAGGATAGCGTGGAGGTGAAATGGATAAATGTAGTTTTGAGATTAGAGAGGGAAGAAGCAGAGGGGGACAGGAAGTGGCGTGGGGGGGGAAGGGGAGCAGCATTGCCTGAGAGAGTTCTAAAGGGTGGAGAGCTTGAAGGTCTTGATGAGATCATGGGTAGGCTTAGGAGGAGTGAAGCAAAAGAAAAAGTAGAATGACAAGTGGTCATGATAACATAGGAGAATGTCAGCGTTTTTAATTAGAGAAGTGGAACGCTGTAATTGATGGGGCTGAGACCTAAGCCTCAATCTGTCTGCTGCCTCTTAGACCAATGCTGCTTCTCCCACATCCCACTGCTTTTGGCCTTGCTGTGACGTCAGCGGTATAATTCAGATTCAGAAATGCAAAACCCAGATTAAAATGTAGGCATGAGCAATGACTGAGTGATGTTCCTCCTGCAAGGGGACCCCATTTATACTGAAAATTAGGACAGTCATTAAGGATAAGTGACAACCTTCCAACCTCCAAGGAAAGAGGAGAAAGATCCAAAAGAGTATAAACCAGAAGCTGGCCTAGGTCTGCACTCAAGGTTTCTCAGAGACAAAACCCAAGGGGCTAAGACAAAAGTGGGAAGTAGGACCAGTAGAAGAAATTTTTAATCACAGAAGTCTGCAGGACCAGTAAGCTACTAGGCATGGCACAAACCCTATTCATGCCACTTACCTTCCTAAGGCTTTAGGTCTTTTATATCATCAATGCTATGTGCCCCTGCCCTGGCTCTGATGCCTTGGCATGGTCATGGAGCATTTCCACTTTGCTCTCTTCTCAGCTTTGTTACCAACACTGTGGATTCAGATAAGTTACTAAAGCAGGAGAGACCAGTCTGCTTTGTTTAAAGTCTGTCCAGGGGGTGTGCTTGATGCTTCTAGGGGACAAGTTATCTTTAAGCAGGAGCAATCATGGGCTCCTAGAATCCTAGAGCTGGGAGAGAACTTCTGAGACCTCAGACCTCAAAAGATCACACTGTTTTTGTTTGAATTTCCACCCTGCCCCTCCCCATACCTCACCCCCCTCCCCTGCCACCCATATACCAGGAACATAAAGTTTTTGAAAAAGTGGAAAGAATCCTAGCTTGGAAGTCAGAAATCCTGGATTCAAATACTACTATTGCCACTAAATTACTCTGGATAAGTCACTTAACATCAGTGTTCTAAGCCTCCATCCCCTTATTTGTAAAATGAAGCATATCAGGCCCAGAGTTGGGAAGACCTGAATTCAAATGCTACCTCAGACAAGGAAAGAGGAGAATGTAAAAACATTTTTTTTACATTCAAACAAACCTGCGTAAGTCACTTAATCCTGTTTGTCTCAGTTTCCTCATCTATAAAATGAGCTGGAGGAGGAAATGGCAAATTGTTCTAGTACCTTTGCCAAGAAAACCCCAAATGGGGTCATGAAGAGTTGACCACTCTTTTGTGACTAAACAACAACATAAAATTATGAGAATTGGACTAGATAGTTTTCAACATTAGAACTATGATCCTATGAGCTGAATGCAATGCATTCTCTTACTGGACAACTTGAATGCTTAAGCAGTGATTCCTGGCTTAGAGTAAGTCTGATCTACCTCCCTGGAACTTGCAACTGTTAATTCTTCTTTTGTCTTCTGGAACCATACAAGGCAAGCTTCACCCTTCTTTCTCATAATGCCACTTCAGATATTTGAAGACAGAGATCACATTTCCTACGCCTTTGTCTTCCCCAAAGCTTAACATCCTTAATTCCTTCTATAGATTTGACATGATTTCTGGACCACCTCACTTTCCCAATTTATATTTACTGTTTCTAAGCTGAAGACAGAGAATGTGAAGTTGGTAAGGTCAGTTGGTAAGGTCCAGAAAGACTATCCTGTTCTCAGGTTCATGATTTTTGGTATCACATGTCCACAGGACCTCATAGGGAAGCAATATATATAGTGGATAGAGAGAGAAGAAAGAACAAGCATTTTTTTTAAGTGCCTACTGTGTGCCAGGCATCATACTGATCCTCACGACAACTCTGAGAAGTGGATACTATTATTATTCCCATATTATAGTTGAGGAAATGGAGGTAGAAAGTTAAGTGACTTGCCCAGATTGGATTGGTTCTCAGGGCTCCATGACTCTAGGTTCAGCATTCTATCCACTGTAACACCTAGCTTTGAAGCCAAGAATACCTGGTTTCAAGTTCTACCCCTGACAAATACTGGCTACCTCACCTTGGGCAAGACATATGACCTTTCAGCATTCTGGGTAAATCTCTAAGACTCAAAGTTGCAAAGGTAACAACCCTCATTAATAGAAGAGTTTCCTAATCTGGTAGCTCCATATACCGATGAAATCATAGTTCTAGTCTCTGGCTAGATGGTTAGCCTTTTTTTTCAAGGATCATATAGAGGTGATTAAGTTTTGGATAGTGAAAAGACTAGGAAATCTCTAATCCTTAATTCATAGTATGATGAGGTAGACCAATCACCAATTTTCTCTCTCTCTCTCTGTCTTTCTCTCCTTCTTTCTCCATCTGTCTTATCTGTCTCTCTTTCTTCCTCTCCCTCCCAAGTTTCTTAGAAACTTCATCAGGGGCTTCACTTTAGTTTTAGAATGTTTTAGTAATCTTTATTAAACAAAGAGAAAAGATGGTCAGTTGCTTTGTTTTGTTTTTTTCCCCCAGGCAGAAGATTGCCTAGGTTATTTTTATCTTATTTTGTGGATTGTGTAGGTTGTCTGGGTTTCTTTTAGACCTCCTACTTTCTCCTGATAGGCAGATAAATAGTAAACTTCTGCCAAAGGAGAGATACATGAAATGCTGTTAGATCCTTAGGCCACCACCTTAACTTCTTTCTTCACCAAATCTCACCATTGTAGTTGTTTATAACATCAGAATAAGAGTCATTGGTTTTAAGGGTCAAAAACAAATATGAGAAAGTAACTTTCACCGCGTAAAGATAAACAGTAGAAGGGTGATTATTGGGAGACTGTGTAGCATATCAGAGACCTCAGTTCAAATTTTGCTATGGACACTTGCTAGTAGCATGACCATTAGCAAGTCTCTTTATACCGCAGGGTCTCAGCTATAAAATTGAGATCTGTGATCTTAAGATAAAATAGGGATAATAATCACTGTATGTTGTGATTGAAGTGATATCTATTTAATCTGAGTCCCACAGCCCACTGGTAGAGATCTCTCTCTTCCTTGGTGGGTATCGATACACTGTGCCTGTACGAGGGGCAGCGAGGAGTTATCAAGAGTAGAAGAAAGGAGAATATCAGGCTTCTGAGTCTCCCATTTTTTATGGCTCTAGGGTTGCTTCAGGCTCTATAACTGCTTTGGGCAGCTCTGGTTTCCAACTTTGAGAAAGAAGATAAACAATGTCAGCCCTGCTTCAGGTTGTTGAAGGAAAAATAAGATTCTGGGAAGAAGTCAACAGGAGATGAATTGGTGGTCTTCATTACTGTCCCTATCTCTAGCTTGCACTACTAGAGACTTCAAAGAATTTGACCTGGGGTGAGATCAGGAACTCTTTCTCTTGAGATGAGTTATCTTGTTCCCAAAGGAAGAGTGCCTTCACTGTATATTTTCTGATATATATTTTCTTAATTATACTTTCTCTTATTTCCATTTTGCTATTGATTTGGATAGGTGGGTTTCTTTGCTACTTATTATATGTGTTCATTGTGTAACTGGCATTCAGTTAGAAAGGTATCATGCCTTGGATATGAAACTTGGGGTCCTCCTTAATAAACAGTGATCTGAAGCTTAGCTTGAACCTGAAAGACAAATCTGCTAGACTAATATCACGTAAGGAAGCAGATAGATATAATTCTAGTCCAGTAACCCCTCTCTCTTGAGTAGAGCAGAGAAGCCAAGCTTGTGGCTTGGTGAACCTTCTAGTTCTCCTCAAAGTACTACATTTATTAAGAAATTTGCTAAGTTAAAACACTACATAAATATCAGTCATATTTAATAAACTATTCAGAAGACAATCAAACTCATTCAATACATTCTGGAAATTTATTTGCAAGTTAGTAAGTGGGATATATACATTTCTTTCATGACCCCATAGTAGTTGGCCTACAAACATGTGTGTGCACATATATATAGCTATGAATATATGTCTATGTACACATATGTGTATATACACATGCATATGCATGCATATTTGTTGTCCTGAAAGTCTTAGTACATTTTAGGCTTTATTAATTTCAGAAGTATAAATATTGCAAACTTTTTTTGAAAGTTTAGTTATTTAGATTTCTTTTATACTTATTTAGTTTTGTTAATTTTTAATATTATTTTTTCCAATTACATGTAAAATTTTTTTAAATTTTTTTTTTAATTTTGAGTTCCAAATTCTTTCCCTTCCTCCTTTTCTCCCTCCTATCCCCCCTTCCCTGAGATAGTAAGCAATATAAGTTGTATATGTGCAATCATGTAAAACATAGTTCCATATTAGTCACATTGTGAAAGAAAACACAGAGCAAGAAACACACACAGAGCACACACACACAAAGTGAAAAATAATATATATTTGAATCTGTACTTAGACTTCATCAGTTCTTTCTCTGGAGGCAGATAAAATTTTTCATCATGAGTCCTTTGAGATTGTCTTGAGTCATTGTATTACTAAGGATAGCTAAATCATTCACAGTTGATCATTGTACAATATTGCTGTTATCATGGACAATGTTCTCCTGGTATGGTTAACTTCGTGTTATATGAATTCATGTATTTCTAGGATTTTCTGAAATTATCCTACTCATCATTTCTTAAAGCACAATGGTATTCCATTACAATCGTATGCCATACACCACAGCTTGTTCATTCTTCCCTGATTGATGGACATTCTGTCAATTTCCAATTCTTTGACACAACAAAAAGAGCTGCTATAAATATTTTTATACAAATAGTTTCTCCCCCCACACTTTTTAAATCTATTGAACTATAATACTATAGACCTAGTAGTAGTATTGCTTGATCAAAGGACATGCACAGTTTTATTGCCCTTCTGGGCACAGTCCTAAATTGCTCTTCAGAATGGTCAGATCAGTTCACAACTCCACCAACAACAGTATACTAGTGTCCCAGTTTTCCCACATCCTCTCAAATATTTATCATTTTCCTTTTCTGTCATATTAGCTGATCTGAAAGAAGGGAGGTTGTACCTTGGAGTTGTTTTAATTTACATTTCTCTACATTACAATCTCTAATCAATAGTGATTTAAAGCATTTTTTTCATATGCCTATTGTTTTCTCCATCTGAAAACTGACTATTCATATCCTTTGACCATTTGAGGAACGACATCTATTCTTATAAATTTGACTCAGTTCTCTATATATTTGAGAAATGAGGCCTTTATCAGAGACACTTGCTGTGAAATTTTCTTCTTTCCTTCTAATTTTGGTTGCATTGGTTTTGTTTGTGCAAACACTTTTTAATTTAATGTAATCAGAATCATCCAATTTACATTTATTTCATAATGTTCTCCATTTTTTTTGGTCCTAAATTCTTCCCTTATCTATAAATCTGACAGGTAAACTATTCCATGCTCCCCTAATTTGCTTATGCTATCATTCTTTACGACTAAATCATGTACCCATTTTGACTTTATCTTGTTATATAGTATAAAATGTTTGTCTATACTTAGTTTCTGCCATACCGTTTTCCAGTGTTCCCCGTAGTTTTTGTCAAATAGTGAATTCTTGTCCCCAAAGCTTGGTTCTTTGGGTTTATCAAACACTAGATTACTATGGTCATTTACTACTGTGTCTTATGTATCTAATTTATTCTACAGATTCAGCACTCTATTTTAAGGAAACACCAAATTATTTTGATGATTACACCTTTATAATACAGTTTGAAATATGGTAAAACTAAACAAACTTCCTTCACATTTTTTTCATTAATTTCCTTGATATTCTTGACATTTTTGTTCTTCCAGATGGATTTAGTTAGTTTTTCTAGCTCTATAAAAATACTTCTTTTTGTTAGTTTGATTGATATGGCACTAAATAAGTAAATTTAAAACTTAGGTAGAATTTTTATTTTTATTATATTGGCTTGGTCTACCCATGAGCAATTCTTATTTTTCCAATTGTTTAGATCTAACTTTATTTTTTTTTTAATTTTATTATAGTTTGCATCATTCATTTCCACAAGATTTTGAGTTACATATTTTCTCCCCCTCTTCCCCCCACCCACCGCCCCCAAACAGCCATCCCAGTGCATCCCCCCTCCCCCAATCCATTCTCTCCTATGTCACTTCTCGGTAGGGCAGGATGGATCTCCCAACCACAGTGCCTGTGCATCTTAGATCTAACTTTATTTGCACAAAGTGTTTTGTAATTGTGTTCGTATAATTCTTGGGTTTGTCTTGGCAGGTAGGCTCCCAAATATTTTATATTGTCTACAGTTATTTTAAATGGAATTCCTTTTTCTATTTCTTGCTGCTGGACTTTCTTGGTAATAAATACATAGAAATATTGATCATTTATATGGGTTTATTTTACATCCTACAACTTTTCTAAAGTTGTTCATTATTTCAACTAGTTTTTAGTTGATTTTCTAATTATTCCTCATATCATCTGCAAAGAATAATAGTTTTGCTTCCTCATTGACTATTTTATTTTTTCAAATTTTTTTCTTCTCCTATTGCTATAGCTAGCATTTCTAGGACAATATTGAATAATATTGGTGATAATGGGCATCCTTACTTCACCCCTGATCTTATTGGGAAGACTTCTAGTTTATCCCTATTACAGACAATACTTGCTGATGGTTTTATATAGATAATACTTATCATTTCAAGGCAAGCTCCATTTACTCCTACTCTCTCTTGTATTTTAGTAGGAATGGGTGTTGTATTTTATCAAAGGTTTTTTCTGCATCTATTAAGATTTTCATATGATTTCTGTTGGCTTTGTTATTGATGTGGTCAATTAAGTTGATAGTTTTCTTAATATTGAACCTAGTATATTGAATTCCTGCTATAAATCTCATCTGATCATAGTATATGTTTCTTGTGGACATATTGCTGTAATCTCCTTGCTAGCATTTTATTTAAAATTTTTGCATCAATATTCATTAGGGAAATTGGTGTATAGTTTTCTTTTTCTGTTTTTGCTCTTCCTCGTTTAAGTCTCAGCACCATTTTTGTGTTGTAAAGTAATTTGGTAAAAGGAATTCTTTGCCTACTTTCCCAAATAGTTTATATAGAATTGGGATCAATTACTCTTTAAATGTTTATTAGAATACACTTGTGAATCCATCTGGCCCTGGGGATTTTTTCTTAGGGAATTCATTAATAGCTTGTTTAATTTCTTTTTCCAAGATGTTCTATTTCTTTTTCTAATTTCTTCTGTTAATCTGGGTAATTTATTTTTATAAATATTCATGTATTTTGCTTAGATTGTCACATTTATTGGCATATAATTGGGCAAAATAGCTCCTAGTAATCACTTTAATTTCTTGTTCCTTGGTGGTGAATTCACCCTTTTTATTTTTGATACTTGTAATTTGGTTTTCTTCTTTTTTTTAGTCTAATTAACCAATGGTTTATCTGTTTTACTGTCTTTCCCCCCATAAAACCATCTCCTAGTTTTATTTATTAGTTCACTAGTTTTCTTACTTTCGATTTTATTATTCTCCCCTTTGATTTTTAGGAGCTCCAATTTGGTGTTTATTTAGGGATTTTTAATTCGTTCTTTATCTAGCTGGTTTTTTTTAGTTGCAGGCCCATTTCATTGATATGTTCCTTCTCTAGTTTATTAATGTGTTTGGAGATATAAATTTTCCTTTAGTACCGCTTTGTCTGCATCCCATAAATTTTGGTATATTGTCTCATTGTAGTTTCATTAATTTTGAATAGCATTTTAAAAACTTTTAAAAAAAATTTTATTATAGTTTGCATCATTCATTTCCACAAGATTTTGAGTTACATATTTTCTCCCCCTCTT
>CM053588.1:184691723-184712716 GCA_028646515.1 Pseudochirops corinnae | reverse complement strand
TGAGCTTATTTTGTCTTTTTCACTTTAGTAATAAGTACTTATTCCAGCTTATCTCAGGGTCTGATTGGATAAATTTATTCATATTAAGATGTTGGGAACCTACTGTGCTCCCCTCCCAAACTTTTTTCAATCAATCAACTAGCATTTACTAAATGTCAGCTCCCATTCCAGGCACTAGGAAATCCTAGGAAATAGGTATGCAAAGACAAAAATAAAGTGAACTCAGTGAGCTTATATTCTCTCAACATATACAATTAAAATTATATAAAAGATAATTGCAAAATAAAAAAGGTGTTTTTTGGCAGAGAAGACATGAACAGATGGCACCGGGAGGGCAAGGAGAGAATCAGGAAGGGCTTTATGAAGAAGATGGCTCTTGTGAATTTAGATAGAAACTAAAGATTCTAAGAGTTGAAAGAAAGGTAGGATTATATTCCAGGCATGGGAAACTGCCAGTGCAAAGGTATGGTGGTAGGAGATAGAGTGTTATAAACAATTTCCCATATGACAATGCTTAATCCAAAGGAGTGAATCCCTAATGCCTGTATTTCAGGTATCAGTGATATGCTTGGTGCAACCTTAGCTTCCTCAGATCACATCATCCAGACAACTGCCTACCTGCCTATGCAAAATGTCTACCTGACTCCCAGCTTCCTTTCGCTGTTCTCTTCTGGAGTGGCTACCACAGTCCAAGCCAACAGAACAATTTAGTATGATCCAGGGCACTACACAAAGCTTCCATTGCTGCTCTGTCATCCATCTATTCAATCATTTCCATTCATCAAATAGCACTGTGCTAAGTTCTGGAGACAAAATATACAGAGGAATGATGAATGAATGAATGAATGAATAAATGAATGAATGATTGATTGAATGAATGAAAAACATTTATTACTATATGTCACTGTAATAATTGTTGAAAGTACAAACAGAAAATTAAGACAGTCCCCGTTCTCAAGGAGCTCACATTCAAAGAGAGGAAGGAAATAGGTTTCAGGTGCAAATCAGACAGAAGGTCCCATGGTCCTGAGGGAAAGCTTTACAACTGATGACAATGTATCTTCATTAATGTCATTTCCATTGACAAAACTATATATTGAATCATTTGACAGAGTCAAGGAATTTTGTGTTGAGAACTTTCTTTTCAAGGCTTCTGTAACAAACAAGCCAACCAGGGTGCAAGAGCTACAGCATCCACAGAGGCCAATGCTAGGTTGTATTTCCCTAAGGCTACTCTCCTGGAGGAAGGTTTGGTTGGAGGAAGAGCTGCAGCCTGGAGGTAGAACCAGGAAGTGGTTTGTGGGGCATTGTTGTTCCTGATACTCTTGGGCTTTTGATCTTGGTCTATCCCCACTAGAGAATGAGGGAAAGTGTTGGTTGAGGACCCACCTGACATATGCTGCCTCCTGTCTCTCCCTCAGGATGCCTTGTTGCTTCAGTTAGGCTGACTCATCTTCCCAGTGATTGGCAATCAGTCATCAAATGATATGTGCTGCGAGCCGTTTTAAGAGGACCAATCTGGTAGCAATGTATAGGAAGATTAAAGGAGGAAGGTAATGAAGGAAATGGAGGGAGGCCAAGGAAGATGGCCTAGGAGACAACTGAGAGGTTAAGGGACTGGAGATCATGGGGCAGATGAAGAGTAGGGTTAGGTAAGGGAAGACAGAGGGATAGGTGAAAAGTCAATAGATTATTGGTTGGATAGGAGAATTTTTAAGTTCTTGAACACGGAGACGGTACATTTATGGGTGATGGCAAGATCTTTGTGTGTGGCTGAGGTGGTGTAGAAGAATAGCTAATTGGAAGTTAAGTGGATTGAAGAACAGAATGGTTATGGTATTTGAGGGAGAATCAGCATGTATGTTGGTATAAAGGTAGAGGTTGGAGAGGAGAGAAAAATTATAAGCCAGGTACTGAACTCATTGAAGAAGCAAGGGATGTGACATAGGAATCTGTAGACAGCAGCTAACAGGATTTCGGTTGGGTTGCATATATAAAAAGTGTGAACCTCAAAGGAAGAGAGGTTATTGATTGATGGAGGAAGGGACAGAAACTAGAACTGGCAATAGGGAGCAAGGAGTATTCCAACTCCCCTGCCTTAACCAGTGAGGCAGGGGAGTGAGTGAAGATATAGCCAGTATTAGAAAGGGTGGCCAAGGAGGCTGTGGCATCATGGAAAAACCATGCTTTATTAAGAGCTAGTAGATGGAAGAAATTGAAGAGGGGAATAGATTTAAGATTAAGGGAAGTTTGTTGCTTATGGAATAGGCATTCCAGTGAGCATAGCAGAAGGTCTGAGTGTACATCTAATCTGATAATAAGGATAATGATGCCCCTCATCCTACTACAACTTATAGGAAATATTTTTGGACATATGCTGAAGTATGGGTACCTACAATAATATAGCATGGATACCGAGGAGAGTGTGAGTACCCAGGGGATGAGACCCTGGGACACGTGGACTCCTTGTGTTTCAGAAGCTTTGAAAGGAAAGGGTAGAGTAGGACTGAAGGAAAAAGTCAAAGTGAGCCCTATGTGGCTATAAAAAGTGATGGACTAGTCACAGGGATGGATGCCCTACTTTATGACAGATTTTTTAAAAATTGTAATTCATTAGGATGGAAAAATCAAAGTTGAGAGATGATATAGTTGAAGTCTATGAGTTCATGAAAATGATGAAGAGAGAGGATTGTTCACTTGTTCACTTAATCTCAAAATAATAAGAATAATACCTCCTCTCTTCCTATTCCCCAGAGCTTAAAGGAAATATTTACAGGGGTTCTTAACTGGGGTTCCATGAGTTTGCTTTTAAATATACACAGATACACACACACACACACACATATATACATGCACATGTATATATATGTGTGTATGAATGTATATATATATATGTGTGTATATATATATATATATATATATAAACTAGTTCACCATTATTAATTTCCTTTGCAATCTTATGTTTTTCATTTTGTTTATTTTAAAAAACATTATTTTGAGAAAGGGTCCCTAGGATTTACCAGACTGCCAAAAGGGATCTATAGCACTAAAAGGTTAAGAACCTGTGTTTTAGAGTGGACACCTGTAACAATCTGGCAGTAATTAAAGACAAGAAATGGGCAGTCTGGGTAGTATATTAGTACCCTTTGGTTAGGAAAACAAACAGGCTTCAGGTGTTTGGGGTAAATCCTTTATAGACTTATGGAATAGCATGGATGATAACTGCATGGGATGAGAAGGTGTAGAGAGGTCACAATTTACATTGGTGGAGCGAGGACCCACCTTGAGGAAATCTTGGATCCATCAAAGTGTCATGGAGGAAAAAGGAAGTCTTATTTTAGATAGCTGATGGTAAACTTATGGAACTCATTACCCCCAAGAAAGAGTACAGGCTGAAAATACAGATAGCTTCAGGAAGGGTTTAAATAAATTCATGTGTGACAGTTCCCTAATAGGTTATTTAGGGAAGTTAGGGATGTTTGGGGCCCATCCCTAACCTCTGAGGTTATTCACATACTGACTGCAGGGAAGGAGCTATAAAGTAGGCTCATGGTGAGAACATATCTCAGATGATTTATTACACCTGGAGTAAGTGAATAATTTCATTCCAGAGTTTGGCTATAATTGAATATCCACTTTAAATATCTATTCTAGCTGATGCACATAATAGTGATTTATGCATTATTTAAGCAATAGTTGCCTCAGATTCTTTTTGGAAGGATGGGAGGCATAAATCCTGACTAAATAAATAAAACATTTTAAGTGTTCAGGTTTTTCTCTTGTTGGCTTATTTCTCATAGGCAGCCTTTGCTGCCTGTAAGAAGGCTTCCGTCCTGTCATAGGATTTAGGACTGGAAGAAACTCCAAAGATCATCTCATCCAATACCGAATTTTATCAGTGTGGAAACTGAGGCTAGGAAATGGAGAGTGACTTGCTTTGGGAAAGTCTCTGTTTCTAAATCCAGAGCTCTTTCCATGACACCTTAATGCTGGACAGCTTAGTGCATCTGACACCTTCTACAACCAAGAAAGGAGATGAAGAAACAGAAGGCGAAGCATTCAAATTCAGAATTGGACCCTGTGGCTCCTGGATTCTATCTATCCACTTCCTTCATATTTCTGTGGACTATACTATGCTCCTCAGACCTTGGCTTTCTTTCTGTTTCTTCCATTAGGCTGCTCTCAATCCCTGGTCATATGAAAGAACTTCTTTCTCACTTTTTGAGATCCTAGCTTTGGAACTGTCCTTCATAATCTGCTCTGGGCAATTCTTTTGCTAAGGTGAGAGTGTCATCTGACAAAGCATTAATAGGACAGCCTGGAGGTTGGACTATGCTACTTCGAGTTCATCCCTTATCTGGGATAGCCAGGCTGGGGAATGAGTAATGCTTAACTTGTGTTTCTCTACAAGGGAGTATTTAGTAGGTGTTTATGGATGGCTGTGACTTTAAGCAGTCTCAGAGATGAGGGACCAGGACACCCAATAATCTTGATGGTGAGTACTGCAGCAGTGTATGATTGGTTCTGTCAGGTGTCATAAAGGGCATAAGACTTTACACTTTAATCAGATACATTCACGAGATGTTCTGACAAAACTGGGATTTAAATGGAGAATCCTGGTCTGAAATTGTCTGACTGGGGAGATCATGAAAGAATCATCTGTGCCTATGAGTGTCCAAAAGTCTGTGGGCATCTTAGGGACTCCTTAATCTGTATGAACTGGTCATATAAAAATCCACCTTACTGATGACTTTTGTCTTTACATCACAGTGTTTTAAACAGAAGCTTTGGTATAATGTTTGCCCTTGGAAATGAAAGAAGTGGGCTGTTTTTGTGTGTGCATGGATGATTACGAAGATGTCACCAGAGGGCTAACATGAAAGGTGGGTGATAAAATCAAAGCTGATAAAGGCTCTTGGGTACTAGCAGAACTTCAAGAAATCTTTAGGTTTCCCAGTCTGACTCTTGACTTGGACAAACAGGTGTCCCCTTGCTAACTCTGCTAGGCACAAGTGGCCGATGACCACAACATAGTAGAACCTGAACAGAGGTGATAGCAGCTAGTGGACATCATTTAGACAGCCTGGGTGGCAGTGGCAAAGGGAATTTAGACCAGTCCATAGGCATCATAGCTGGCTACAGATTGAAATGGTCCTTCTCATTCTGTGTCCCATGGAGGGGGGATTTATAGTTCTCCGTACCTAAAACTGTTCATACCTAAACTGCTATACTTGTTACTCTTCTCCCAAAAGAGGCACCACTAAACAGCAACTCAAAGTAAAAGCATGGTCTTATGCTTTCTTCTCTTAGGACACGATCTCAGACTTCACATGGTGATAGTCATATTCCAGGCCAGCTGTGTTAGCCCAGAACATTCATCCAGGAGAGTAGTGTAAGATACAGCTAAGAAGGGCACCTTTGGATGATGTTGTGGAGGGTATCAAATGCCAAGCTATAGAGTTTTGTCGGGCAATGGGGAGCCTCTGAAGAGTCTGGAGCAGGGGAATGCTACTCTAAAAGCTCAGCTTTGGGAAGATCAGCATGGGAGAATTCTGTTGGATGAGTTGGGAGGGGTGATAAGGAGGGAGTAATGGACACAAGGAGACCAATTAGAAGGCTCATACAGAAGTGCAGGCATGAGGAAATTGAGGCCTGGACTAGGATGGTGGCAGTAGAAACAGAAATAAAGGAAGAGATGCAAGGAATATTACAAAAGAAGATTTTTGTGGGAGGCAAAAAGGGAGTGGAAGGAGCCAGATATGGCTTTAAGATTTCAAGCCTGGGGTGACTGGGGAAATGATAGTGCCATTGACGGACAGTGATAAACAAACCTGTCCCATTTATTCCAAAGGGTTATTACAAAGGTCTGATGACATAATAAATGTGGAAACACTCTGAAAAATTTGAAGGACCTCATAAGTGAGGGATGAGTATCATTAATAATAAGGCCATCAGCTCAATCCTAAATCTTTTCAAACTGATCCACCCTTTTCCTTCATCATGGTTTCTCGCTGAGAACCACATAGATGTAATCATTGGCATGAACCCCAATGGTGACAGAGTCCTTTTTTGTGTGGCTGGCCCACTCTAACCATAAAACCAGTCATTCTTTCTGACCGCCTTTCCACCCCTTTTTATTCTTCCTCTTTCTCAAAGGCCAACATTAGCCAAAATGGTGACTCTTAGGATCCAAGCTGGGCCCAATCATTCAGTCAGGGGGTCAGGGAATTCTTGGACACCTCTGCAGGCCCCATGCCTGTGTCTGTAATTGCTTCATTAAATGACGAAGGGTTGTAACCCAGCCATGAAGCATGATCCTAGGCTACTGAGGCCAATAAAAATAATGGTTGGACTGGATTACCTCCATATAGTTTCCTTCTTTTGGAAAGGGCTCAGCAGGTATGTAGTATGTATCTGGCTGGGGAAAAATTAATTCTATTTTCCCACCTCTTTTATTGCTTCCAGGGGGTCCCCATGCGGATGAGGCCATATTGGAACATCATGAAAACTTCCAAGATGAACGTTCTCATCTCCCCTCCTCTAGGCTTGGGAACTTTTCTCTATTCATCCATCCTCCTCTTCTTCCCTCTGGAGAAGAGGACCCTCCTTGCCAAAGTTAAGTTAACCCCTCTTTTGGGGCTCTTGACTCCATACCACCACCCCCCATTACACATACCTTACTCCAGTTATCATTCCTTCTCTTTCTTACCCTCTACTGGTGCCAAACATCATAAAGTATACCCTGTGATAAAAATATTTCCCCTTGAATCTTGCTGTAGTGGTGTCACTAAACTATCAAGGTCACCCTGCCATCCCTCCATCTTTCCTCTGAGAGGTATCACAGCTATTCCAGGGGCTTGAGAGGTCCAATGAGCCAAAGTTTTAGCTAAAACTAAAACCCTTCCTTCATTGATACAACTTATGAGTAGCATCTGGCCATAAGAAAGAGGCAGGAGCTTTAAGCTCTGTGGGATCCTTGTTAAGTATCCCTTTTATGCTAAGAGTAAGTAAATCTCCTTTTGCTAGCTGTGGAATGAGTCATAAATATCTCATTTTGTTTCAATGTTGAACCCAGAGTTCTATGCAACTCCGAATATAAGGCAACTTCTCTGACTTTGCAGAGAAGGTGCCAACCTACATTGGTAAAGAGTTTCCTCATTCAAGAGTTCCCTAAGCCAATGAGATCACAGGTTCAATTTTTATCCCTTATGATAAAAACCAGTTGTCCAGAGGTTGGAGGAGAACTGCACAAATTATGGTTTAAAAAAATGAAATAATTATTGTACCATTGGAAATGACACATATGAAAGATCTAAAGAAATATGGGAAGATATATGAAATTGTACAAAATTATGAGAGCAGAATTAAAAGAACAATGTGCCCTCTTATTATAACCATGTAAACAAAGTTAATAAAAACAAATGAATGTACAATACACAGATAACGATTTCAGAAGAGGCCAAGAAGATAATTTCTTACTGCCGTGTCAAAATCAATATGCATGTGTTTTATTAATAATGGGTAAGTAATGGATGTTTATGGCTTCTGCAATCATTACATTTGTAATTTCTTTTGATTTAAAAAATAAACTTAACAACGAAAACAACAAATACAGAATAAGGGGAAAAATCTTATCCCAGTTCCCCAGCCTTGAATGAGATAGACTGAAAGTATTAACAAAGAAACAATGAGCAAAAGGAAACGTTTTTGGTGCCCATCCCCAAGCTGTTTCCTTCCTTTTTCTTTCTTTCCTTCCTTCTCTACTAAAAGAAAAAAGCCAAAAACAAACAGACAAAAGGGCCCAAGTGTGTAGCTTTAGTTCTATTTCATTTTGTTACACCTTGTAGAGTTCCATAGTTTCTTATATGTTGTATATTTATTGTAATGGCAGCATAATAATGCATTATGCTAATGTGACAATTCAGTGCTTTGGGAACACAAAGGTTGGCATTTTTTTGCTATTACGAACATTATAAGTATGGATATTTTTGTACGTAACGGTCCTTTTTTTTCTTTTATGATAATCTTGGGATAGAGTCCTAACAACAAACTAAATTATTGGATCAGTCAATCAGTCAAGCATTTATTAAGCACTATTAGTATATGTGCCTTGGGATCTTTGATGTCTGACCAAACTCTAAGCTCTCCACAGCACCTGCTTCAGTCACTTTCATGGCCTCTGGAACAAATTGTTCTCATCTTCCCCTTCCTCCAGGGAAAGTCTTGACATGCTCTCAGTAAACATGCCCCTAACTCATCAACAGGTTTGAGGACTGCTGGTTACTCTCAACCTGGTTTAGCCTGTCTGCTGTGATGATTTTACTGGGGTGTGGCCCTGCTGCACATGCTACAGCTTCTTGGAGCCACAGGTGAGAGGTGGGTGAAAGTGGACCACCACAAGTGGATGAACAGGTCTGGAAAGGACTTGGCAAGCCCTCACACCAGAGGTACTAGTCCTCCCCAAATACCCCTTACACTTCAGGTGGGATTTCAGCTGAGACTTGAAGGGAGCTAGGAAAGCTGGGCAGCAGAGACAAGGAAAGAATTTCAGGTAAAGGGACAATTAGTCAAAAGGTATAATCAGTTTTGTGATACATTGCTCTCTGAAAATCAGCTCTCCTAAGTGTCTACAGGCCCATCAACAATATATTAGAATGCCTGTTTCCCCAGGATTTGTACAACCTGAGACTTATTCTTTTACAACTGTTTTGCCATTCTAGTGGACAAAATATATTAAGGTTGCCTTGACTGCAGGTATCTTTTATTATGACATTTCACCTTCTTTTCAAGTGGTTTGTAACAATTTCATAAATTGTCTATTCACTTACTTTAAGCCTTGCTTCATCTGGGAACGTATAGAGTGCATCAGACCAATGGTGATGGGAAGGTCTCAAGAATGAAATCATTTTTTAAAAATTTTTGTTTCATAAATTAACCCATTTATTGTTGGACTATGGGCTACAGATTTTTGATAAGAAGATTTTACTGGTCTTTCAATTCCTTCAGTCTTCTGGTGACAGATTTGACTGTGACTGCAGAGGTAATATTATAGGTGCATGAACCACCAGCTACTGTTTTCATACAGGATCCACAATGCCACATTCCCACAGCCTGTCTCTTCATTTTGGTCTTGCCACAGAAGGAGCAGGTATACTTGGCATGCTGGCTAATTTCAATTTTCTTCACCATTTTTCTGAGGGATGCACCATAATGTGTTCCATATTTACCAACAATTCTAACCTTCTTGGTACATTTAGCCATGTTACTGGTTGCAGAGCTGGAACTTGGAGAGAAAAGGCAGGAATGAAATTCTTTTTTTTTTTTTGGAAAAAAGGCTTAAAATCTGTTTTTAATAATAATGTTGCTGCTGCATTCCTGTCTCATTTCTCAAACTCCAGACTGTGAGAGGGCCTGATATCACCCACAGCAGTGAAAGCTGGACAGCACAGCTCCAGAAGACAGGCAAGTTGTGAGAGCTCTAGGCTTGGCCAAGAGAGCACCAGTACCCAGCAGTCCCTGCCCCTAAGATCAAGCTTGGTGTTAACAATGATACAAAGCCCCTCCATTTTGGGTTGCCTCCCCCTCCCCATTCAAGAAACAGAAGACAAAACAAAAACAAAACCGATAAAGAAAACCTAAAAGCAGATAACAAAACCTTCTTCTCAGGACATAAAAGGAAGACTAGGTTGGGAAGACGAAAGTCTTCTACTGGCATTGTTGCCTGAACTTCCTGGAAACACTTGAGGTCCTAACCAGAGAGGAAATGGGGGTAAGGATTGTGTCTAAGTTACTGAGGGAGCAGTGAGGCAACAAAGTGAAATGGTCAAGGGAAACAGGGACAGAGTCGGGTCTGCTTGTGCCATGGCTTCCCTCACACCCTCTGTAGCCTTCGCATTGAACTTTGAGGAATGCACCACACAGAACCACTTCACTAAATGCCCTTCCCTAACCCCTCTCTACCCTCAGCAAATTGCCTACCTAGAGTAGTTCAAGTGGGGAGGCCTAACTAGTAGGAGGAGTGGAGCCCCAACAGCCCTCTAAGGTAGAATCCTGGCTAGTCTAAAAAGGGTACTTGCCTGCAGGGTCAGGGGAAACTCGACACTGTAACTCTGTTAGTATCTGTGATGTTTATTTGGGCCAAAGTCCCCTCCAGGAGTTCCTTGGTTGAATGAGGGAGGGTTTGCACCATTGCCCCAAGTCCTTTCATTGTACCACCCTGGCCAAAGCAGTCACTAAGAATGAAATTCTTAAGATACATGCACAAAGTTTTCAGCTAGAAGAAAATGGATAGCTGCCTAAAGAAACTAATACCCCTATATACACTGACCAGATCCCATTTTCAAAAGATGTGTGTTGAAGATGAAAGAATAGGCAAGTGATTAAAGATCACTGTAAGTGAGTATTATGGTCCTGGAAGAATAGTGTCAGGGATACTAAGCTTCAGAATGATCTGAGGCTGGCAGCAAATGCTAAGGATGCTAAGCAGAACTTTGGTGTTGGTTTTGCTTTTGCTCATTTTCCATAGAGGAGGATCAAAAGATGGAGAGGATGATGAGGATAAATGATATTATTGTGCTTCAGTTTTTTACTTCCAAGGAGAATGATCTTTTGGATTGGGAAGGACACACATGCATGTGCACATATGTGAATAGAGAGAAACACAATGCACACATGCACATGGACGTGCTTATGTACAATATATACACATTTTGTTAGAGGGCCGTCCCATAGCTTCTTGGCTCACAACAGTCCTAGTGGGTGTTGTGGAAGTGTGGGGTTTAACTCAAGCTAGGGTCCTGGTCCATAGCAAAGTTGAAAGGCTGGTGAAGGCAAACATGGGGAAAAGCCTTAATGATTGCAACAGGACTACATGGATGACCCAAAGTTTGGCGTTAGTGGAAGGGAAGGAAAAAGCCTCAAACTCTAAACTCTGGTGGGATGAGACACTTCCCTAGCGGATCTTTGGCTCTGGGAATATTCCAATTCCTCAACATTCCTCCTTTTTTTTTTTTTTTTTTAAAGACTGGGTCTTCTCAGCACATAAGTTTTGACCTGCTCAGTTTCCCGTCTGGGCTTATTGACCTTTCCTTAGACAACTCTTTCACTCCAGGGGCTCATCATATTGGTACCAGACAGTGCGAATGCCCAATGGGCTGATGCCCATTGCAACACAGAATGCCTAAGCTCAAGTGACCCACCTGCCTCAGCCTCCACAGTAGCTGGGATTATGGGCACGTACCACCATGCACTCTTCCCACCCCCACCCCCTTCTTTTTTCTCTCATCAATCTTTGCACTAAGAATCAAAGGACTGTAGATTTTAGACTTGGAAGGGACCTTAGAGATCATCTAATCCATCCTCCTCATTTTTCTGATAAGGAACTGAGACCCAGAGAGGTTAAGTGATTTGTTCAGGATCACATAACTAGTGTCTGAGAAGGAATTTGAGCGCAGGTCTTCCTGACTCTAAGCCCTATTCTTAATCCAATATTTCATGCGCTACCCTTGTCCCTTGCCTCCTATACCTTTCTAGATGATATCATCTCCTTCCACATGCTCATAGAGAATTCTGGAGGATATAGTTTTCTGAGAAATGTGCAATCATTTTCAGGCATGGAGTCAGTAATACCCCTTACAGAGAGAATAAATATGGTTAACAGAGAGCTGAAATTGAAGATAATTTAAGAGATGGCATGAGTGTCTATCTAGCTTATGTAAGTTCAAACCATCAGGCCACTGGACTACATCATAAGGTACTAGAAAATAAACCCCAACTGGCTAAATCCCTGTTGGTGATCTTTGAAAAATCATAGAAAATAGAAAAGGACTGTTCCTTTAGTTTCAGGACAGGAGAAGGGCAAGTGTCATCCTGATTTTTAAAAAAGAGAAGAAGGTAGAGCCTACAAACTCTAGGTTAGTAAGCTTGATTTCTATTCCTAGCAAAATTCTAGAATAAATTATTGGAGGGAGAATTGATGAGCATTTATAAAGGGAAATAGTGATTATTTGTTTAGACAACCCTCATTTCTCTTTTTGGCAGTGTAAATATCACTAGTCTGGTTGCATAAGAGAGTGTTATCAATATGCTATACTCAGATTTCAACAAAGTGTTTGATGAAGATTTTTATGTTTTCCTTGTTGACAAATGGGAGAGATTTGGAGTAGGTGATCAATAGTACAGTTGAGTGGCTGTGGAGCTGCTTGAATGGCTAGTCACCAGTGGGTCCATGACAACTTGGAGGAATGTCTTTAGTAGAATGTTCTATTGGCCTGTCTTTGTCCCTGTGATAGTTAACGTTCTAATCAACTATTTGAAATTATAGTTTTGCTAGATTTTCACAGGGAGTCATTTTGTAAAACAAAAGGCTACCCTTTGTCATTCTTGGGTGAATCTACATGGTCATATCTTGGATTTACTTAAAGTGGAGTCTACCTATAGTATTAAAAACATTATTTGACTTTGGGGCTAAGGAAGTACCACATACCAAGCAGCTGAAAGAAAGAACAATAATTCCCTGAGGCATTAAACTGCCCCAGTACAGTTCCTTCCCAGAAGACCAACAAAATGACATGTGCATTCAGCTGGCCTGTTCCTCCATAGGGTAAGGAGTCAGGCATAGGAATCACCTCAGGGATCCTGAAATCCAAATCACAGCTTCAGTGGGAATCCTCCATATTGCACTAGCAAGCCTCATAACATCTCTTCTCGAGAGCTTGGGGCACTTTCGTTGGGTTACAGCCTTAGGGGTTGGGCTATCACTTGGTCTCTCACCCTGCTTCCTGGAGCACCAACTAGCTGTGTGACCTTGGGGACATTATTAACCTCTCTGGGCTTTGTTTTCCTCATCTCTCCAATGTAAAGGAAAGCATCCCATCCTGGGAGTCTGAAGAGCCCAGTGACTTGTGAGCTGTATAACAAGTCACTTAGCCCATCTGAGCCTTAGCTTTCTCACTGGCAAACAGAAATAATGATACTTATAGTATTTACTTCACAGGATTATATGTAAGAAAATACCTGGTAAAGCTTAAAAGTGATAAAGGAATGAATTATTGCTATTATTCCCCAGCTTCCTTTTTTTGTGGGGGTGGGGTAGAGGAGGAGTGGCATTAAGAACTCCTGGCATGGAAGTTCTCTCCATGGACATATGTCAGCAATTCTACAAGAAGTTAATTTCGTTCAACTCCCTCATTTTATATATAGGAAAACTTGTCTTTCTTAGAAAGTTTCCTCTGGGAACACTGAAAGGTCCAGTGACTTGCCCATGATCCCAAAGCCAATATGAGCCACTCGAACCCAGATTTTCCAGCTTCAAGGCTAGAGCTCCATTCACTACAATTTGCTGTTTTTCTCTCTCTCTCTCTCTCTCTCTGTCTCTCTCTGTCTCTCTCTATGTCTCTCTCTCTCTCTCCCCCCTTTCTTTATCTATTTGTCATTTATTCATTCATCTATCTATTTTGATATTTGGCCTTGCTTAACTGGCCAAAGCAGAACTAGAGAGAGAGAGAGAGAGAGAGAGAGAGAGAGAGAGAGAGATTGTGTGTGTGTGTGTGTGTGTGTGTGTAATTGGTTGCGTTTCTTGAATAGCCATTTCCTATTCTTACTTTACCTGAGTGGAACATTTAATATTTCTGGCCCTTAAAGAAAATTCAAGTGTTTTTTTTTGTGATTTCAGACGATTTTCCTGAGGATCAGTGTTCCTTGAGAAATTCCCAATTTCTGCTCTCACCTCCTAGCCTCCTTTCCTAGCACACTGTACCTGTGAAATTGTGGCTTGTTCTGACTCTGACTGATTTTGTTCTGACACCAGGTTGCTCCCAAACAGGTGTGAAACTGAACTAGACAGCCTCCAGTGGGTAAAAGGCTTATTATTCCTTCTCCTCCACCTTTTCCTCCCTTGCACTATTATAACTTTCAGCTGCTTGTTAGTCATATTGTAGCCCCTGGGCTCTCCCCCTCTGACTTATGACTCTAAGAAGCTTCTGTCTTTTCTTCTTCCTCTCTCAATGGCAGTGAATATTGATGGAACAAATGGAGGTCTGCATTTACAAACTCAACACCTCATCTCTTTGCTTCTGTTTGCTTCATGATAACTTTCGCAAGATAAAACTAATTTGAACCAGCTCTGGAATACTAACAGTGGCTGTCAAGATATAACTTTAATTTAATTTCTTCTTAAGTCTGCCATCTTGAAAGAAAATAATGGCCTGTAAGTTTCCAAACTGGAGTCTCTGCTGTAATTTTGGACATATGTATTCCAATCAAATTTATCCTATAGCTAGAAGTTACAGAGAAACTAAGTCAAAATATCTTGACTCTAAAGGCAGCTGGATCTTCTAAGGTCAGTTAGTTCAACTCTCTCATTTTATATATGGGAATACTGAAGTCCAGAGAGGTCCCACAGATAGTAGACATTAGAGTTGGGATTTGAACACAGAATCTCTGCATCTAGAGCCTGGGCTGTTTTCATTCTACCACCCTGTCTTCCTATTTCAATTCAGCAAATATTTAAGTACACATTAGGTATGTACAAGAACCTATGCTGGGTGCTACAGATGCAAAGACAGAAACAAAACAGTCCCTACCCTCAAGGAGTCTACATTAAGGGTTCCCAGACACATCATATGTATGGTCACCATTGCACACCATCTGGTATAGTATTGGATTTCAAATATTCTGTCCCATCTATAAATCAGAAGGAAAAAAACCTTTCATCAGAGCATCCTGTTTTGGTTCTGAAAACAGGAATTGTTCTATACTTGGGGGTCTTTTCCTATTTTTGCCTAATAAAAGTATTTTATATTTAGCCTCCATGGAAGTTTTCCTCCTGATTTTCTTCATGACATGGAGATGCCCCTGGGCTGTCAATGGCTATGCCAATGGAACAACACTCTGGCAGACTCTAGCAAGCTAGAAAAATGATTGGGAAAGGCAGTAAAGTATAGTAGAAAGACCCCTGGCCTTTGAATCAGAGGACCTGGCAAATCCTACTTCTAACATTTGTGATCTATGTTACCTTGGTCAAATCACTTCATTTCCCTGAATCTCAGTTTTGTCATCTTTAAAATGAAGAGACTGAGCTAGATAGTCTCTAAAGTTACTTCTAACTTGGCATCTATGATACTATGATCCCATGATATATGTATGGATCCATTGACAGATTATATGTCTGTCATCTGAGGACCAGTCTGAGAGACTCACCAGGTCAGCTACAAGGAGATGAATTTTTCAGTCAGAGCAGCTCGAAAATTATCTACTAAGTTATAGAGGACTGCTGTCTGTGTGAGTGGAGGCAATGTCCACACTAGGGAAATAACAGGTTGAAATATTGAAGAAACTTAGTTATTTGGTGATGAGCAGTTTACAAAACACTCCAACAGTCATGATTTTATTTGATCTTTCACCCTGAGAAACAATTAGGATAGGTATTATTATTATTATCTCCGTTTTACAGTCAAGGAAACTGATGCTCAGAGAGGTAAAAGTGATTTGGTTTGGGTTCCCCAGTAAATGGAAGAAGCAGGGGCAGAATGCAGCCCCTCTGACTTCAGTGGACTTTCCACCAAAGCATGATACTGGTGCTTTGTTTCTCCACAAGGATATATCCTACAGTCTCCTCTTCTTTGGTCAGACTTTATCTGGACTTTATCAGTCCAGATCTTATAAAATCTCTTTAGTGTCTTTGCCAAAATGGGGCAAAGGAGGCTAGTTGACCCAAGAGAGGAGAACATTGAAGGGAATCCTTATAGTCTTCCGGCATTATAAGAAGTTGTACAAAGGCTGACTTGAAGGATGGGGCTTTATAGTTCAGCAAGAGGAATTTAAGTCAGAGGATTTCCTGCACTGGGAGACTTTCAAGGGATGAGCTTCCTACCTAAGCTTTGAAAACTTGAAATCTGTCCTCAAGGCAGTTGCTGAAACTCTCCTATGTGTTTTTAGTGAGGATAGACATCTATCTACCTTCAGGGACCTTGATCAAGTCCCATCCAGAAATAGAGATGTCTACTGGATCAGCTATGAAAATAAGCAAGTTTATTTGCTGAAAGCCTAAATGAAATCAAGCAGTGATTCAAGAGACTCAGGCGGTATTTGCCCTAAGGTAATGATTACTATTCCTGTAGCCCCCTCAAGCATAGGACTCCTGGTAGTTGGTGCAGGGGAAGAATGGGGGGAAAGGTGAAGATATTTCAGGAATTCATAGAGCAGAAGGGAAGTCCCAGCATAAAGTTTAGTTTGGAAACCTGGAATTCAAATCTGCACACTGCAAGCGTGTCCCCATACAACTAGTATATAGCAGTGAACGGCTTGGTTACAGAAAGGGGCAGGAAAAAAATAAAAATAAAATTTGTGTAAAACTGAGAAAAATCACTTCACTGTGAAGAAACACTACCTGTTCTGAGGATGAGAGAGAGAAAGAGAGACAGACAGAGAGAGAGAGAGGCAGAGAGAGAGAGACAGAGACAGAGAGACAGAGAGAGACAGAGAGAGAGAGACAGAGACACAGAGACAGAAACAGAGAGAGAAAGGGAGAGAGAGAAAGAGAGAGAGAGAGAGAGAGAGAGAGAGAGAGAGAGAGAGAGAGACAGAGACACAGAGACAGAAACAGAGAGAGAAAGGGAGAGAGAGAAAGAGAGAGAGAGAGAGAGAGAGAGACAGCACTGTCCCTTAGAGGAATAAAGAGGTAGGACCTTTCATTAGGTATCCAGTAGTTTTGAATAGATGCAGTACCAATCAAATTCTGATGGCTGCAAGAGACAAGAAGACTGATTTCAAATGTCCAATCAGGATTTTATCAGTGTGAGCAAATGTCTCAAGGTATCTCTTGAGCACTCGCTACTTTTTCATATCTGATGGAGGATGTACTTGTTGTCATGAACTACCTGGACATGCTGGTGTATTTGGATGATATCATTGTTTTTGAAAAAAACATTGGAACATGAGGAAAGTTTTATACAGGTTAGAGGAAACTGGCTGGAAGTTATCAATTGACCAATGCCAGTTTTGTAGAACTTCCATTGAACAAATGGGTCATGTTGTATCTTGGCAAGGAGTGAATATTGATGTGGAGAAGATAGAAGCAGCCCTCAGCTGGAATCTGACCCAGTCAGGATCAGCTCACCTCTGAAAGCATAGCTTATTTACTGTCTAGTGTCTATGTGTATTGTGACTCAAGGTGACCTACATCCAGTGTTAAGTGTCTACCTCCCATCAGGAAGTATGGAAGACGCTTTAGACCAAAGATTCCCAAACTTATTTGGCCTACCTCTCCCTTTAAAAAAAAATTACTCAGTATCCCACTGAAAATCAGCTTTCTTTAGCCCTTAATTTTCTTTTGAAATTTGCATCATTTAAAAAATATTTTTCTTAAAAAGTGATGCATCTTAAATTTAATAATTTATTGCAAATTTGTGGGCTTTTTCCTGAATTAAAATTTCAGTGACACAATATTGTGTCATATAACTGTACATTATCATATTTGTAAACAAGTCATTACATGCACATATTCCTGTTGGTGCATACTGGGATTCCCAACAGTGTGGAACATGCTCACCTGCCAACACCTACTTGTCAAGACCTGTCAGCTAACTTGACCACTGATCTGTTATAACTTGCATTTTGTGTGTTTATTTGGAAAATAATGTAATCATGATTTTAACTCTGTTATACAACAGATAAAACATATACCAACAATTTTTGAAAATTTTCTTCTCTTCTCTTCTTTCCTTCTGCTTCCTCTCATTTTTATTCAATGCCCACCTATCCCAATTGCAACTGAGGCTAATACCACCACCCTGGATTGTTCCAGTGCCTCTCAGGGGGCTGTATTGCCCACTTTGGGAACCCAGTTTAGACAAACCTTATATAGGCTCCTGATCACCTCTGAGTTCCGATTGCTGGTGACATTAACCCAACTTCCATAACTTCTTAAGTTGTGAATGTTTACTTGCCTGGACTGCTGAAAACATTTTGTTCTTGTTCATTCTTACCTAACTTCTTGGCTTCCAGAATCTTTGCTTGCTTCTGTTTAGAAACAACAATGATTCCTTGCCCCTGGTGGCCAGACCTGTATCAACCTTCAGGCAGTAATGGAGCTTGAACCCTCAGGGTGTGGATATGGGATTCTGATCCCCTGGTAGGTTTTCTCTTGGTCCCAGCTTTCTTCCCTCAAAGTCCCTGTCCTATTGTTGTCCCTGACCAAGTATGATATCCCTTTACTAAGTACATATATGGTAGGCTGGCTAGAGCACTGGATTAGGTCAGCAAGACCTAAGTTCAAGTCTTACCTCCAGTGCTTACCTAGCTATGTGAACCTGAGTAAGTAATTTAACCCCTCTTCATCTCATTTTCTTTATATATATAAAATGGGGATAATAATAGTACCTACCACAAAGGCATGTTGTGAGGATTAAAATAATTAATATATGTAAAATGCTTTGCTATATAAATGCCAACTTTTATTACCTAAAATTGAGGGACCAATCACCAGGAGACTACCTGAAAACAAGCTATTTAATTATCCCTCTTTTATAGGTAGGGACTGAACAAAATTGTGAAGCTGTTAAAATTTGATTTGTCTGCACTTAGCCTTTGTATATTTCCCACCTCCCTTCAATCAGTAAGTATTTGGTTTTTAAAAAATATTTTATATTTTATTTCCCCCAATTACATGTAAAAACAAATTTAACATTCATTTTTTCAGATTTTGAGTTCCAAATTCTCTTCAGTCCTCCCTCCCTCTAATGCCAACACAATATTCACAGTACTGATGGCAGCTATGAATATGCCACCATAATTCTGAATCACAAAATATAACAGACTCTTCATATAGAACACAGAGGCAAAAGATTATTCACACACCAGAAAGCCAAATCCCATACCAGAAAGTCAAATCCATCATAGCAACAAAGAAGTTAATACATCATAACACAGTAAAGAGCAATACCATACCTTTAACCTTCCCACAAAGAAACACAAGCCTAGTTATCTCCTTGCCTGTATCCTCTCTCTCCCACTATGCTAAATACTCTGAGTGGCAGCTTCCTCGGGGATCTGCTCCACCCATTCAGCAAAATCCTCCCACTGCAGGCTCCATGTGATTATATGCAGCCTATTAAGGGGCAGGAAAAATAGATCTTCAAAGCAAGAGAGACCTTCAGCTTCCCTTAAGCCTATTAAAGGGCAGGGCAGATCTTCAAATTGCCATTACCATTATACTCCCCTTTCCTCCCATTAAGAAGGCAAACAATTTGACATAATTTATATATGTGTAGTGATGTAAAACATATTTCTATGTAAGTCATACTGTAAAAGATAACATAGACAATGCCTCCCACTCCACCAGAAAATAAAGAAAATTTAAAAAAAAGTATTTTCTATCTGCATTCAGGCTCTACCAGTTCTCTCTCTGGAGATGGACAGTCCTTCATAATTGTCCTTTGGAATTGTCTTGGATCACTGTGTTGCTGAGAATAGTTAGGTTATTCACAGTAGATCATCATATAATATTGCCGTTATTATGTACGATGTTCTCCTGCTTCTGCTATTCACTTTGCATCAGTTCATGCAAGTCTTCCCAGGTTTTTCTGAGAACATCTTGGTTGCCATTTTTTACAGCACAGTAATATTCCATCACAATCACATACAACAACTTGTTCAGTTGTTTCTCAACTGATGGGTATCTCCTCAATTTCCTCAATAAGCATTTATGAAGCATCTAATATGTGCTGAGCACTGGGAACACAGAATCAAAAGTGAAAGATCCTGTCTTCAAGGACATTACATTCTATTAAGCCATCCTGCTGCTGGATCTCTTTAGGTGTGGGAAAAATAACTTTTAAAATTTATTCACATTAAATTATCAGGAATTTGATATTATTCTACTCCCATAAATATTTACATTTTGAAGGAAGACTACAGGGAGGTGAGAATAGGTCGTATTCTCTTCTCCCTTTATACCATCTTCTTGATTTTTAGCTCCCATGGGTTTAATTATCATCTCTAAGCAGATGATTCCTTGATCTGAATATATATTCAACTCCAGTTTCTATCTTGAGCTACAGTCCCAAATCACAAACAGCTTTTGGACATCTCAGACTGGCCATCCACAGGCATCTCAAACTCGACATGTCCAAAAGAGAACTCAATATCCTTTCCCCCAAACCCTCCCCTTTTCCCAAATTCTCTATTACTGCCAGGAGAACCACCATCCTCCCAATCACTCAGCCTCAGTGGCATGTTTGACCCCTCAACCCACATATCCAACCTATGACCAAGGCCTCTTATTCTTCCCTTCACATGTCTCATGTCTCCTTTTCTCCTTTTACATTGCTACCACTCTGTAGAGACCCTCATAACTTCATGCCTGGACGTGCAATAGCTTTTTGGTCAGTCTCCCTGTCTCAAGTCTCCCCCTTACTTTAATCTATCCTTTATTCAGCTACCAAAGAGGTTTTTATAGTACAGATCTGACCTGTTCTCCTCCCTCTCCTGCCCCCAAATCAATAAACTCTGGTAGCTTCCTATTCTTTTAAGGATCAGATGTAAAATCCCCTGTCTGGCTTATAAGGGCTTCATAATCTGATCTCTTTGTACATTTTTATTCTTATATTGTACTCTGTACAACATGACTAGGCTAAGCTTGAGGTTCCTCACACACAACATGTCTGACCCTTTAGCATTACACTGACTGTCCCCCATGATTGGGATGTTTTCCTTCCCTATTCCTGGCCTCCCTGGCCTTCTTCAGGATTCAGTCTATCCCTTTTCTTCCAGAAACCTTTCCCAAAGAGCAGCACCAAGAGAACATTGTACACAGCAATACTGTTTTAAGAATGGCTTTGAGTGAATTACCTATTTTGACTATTATACCCAATGCCCAAATTAACTATAAAAGACATCTGAAGAAAGAAGCTATTTGTATCCAGAGAAAGAACTGATAAATGAAGTATTAGAAGTATACATAGAATAATTTTACAGATGTATATGCCTATTTGTGT
>CM053588.1:184678196-184691223 GCA_028646515.1 Pseudochirops corinnae | reverse complement strand
TTTTTTTTCACTTGTACTAACTTTTTTTTTCTATTTATTTATTTATTTATTTATTTATTTATTTTTTAAAATTTTTTTTTTATTTACTCATTTACTTTTAATTTACAAGATTCAGTTCCACAATCACTTAACCCCATTTTATGAATAAAGAAACAGAAGCTCAGAGACCTTAAATGACTTACTTAAAGTCACGTAGGTACTAAGTGGCCTAACAAAGATTTGAACCCAGGTCCTCCAATTCTGAATCTAGTGCTTTATCCACTGCAGATCTACCAGAGGACTACCATTGTGCTCTCTGAAATATCACAGCCGTCATAAGCAAACTTACTGCCACATTAAGCCTTTTCCGTTCTCAAAACTTCTCCCTCTGTCTTCTGGCTCTCACTGAGACCTCCTGTTGATGCTGCCTCCATGGCCACCCTTTCCAGTGCTGGTTACACATTCACTAATATCCCTTGATTCACCAGTCATTGTGGGGGAGTTGGACTTCTCCTTGCTTCCTATTGTTACTTCCAGTCTCTCACTTCACCACAGGCACTCAGCAGTCTCTCCTATTTTAATATTCATGTAATCTACAATTTATCACCCAATCAAGATTCTAGTAGCTGATATCTACTGACCTCTAGGACAGCGGTTCTCAACCTGTGAGTTTTGACCCCCTTGGGGGTCAAACAGGGTCGCCTAAGACCATCAGAAAACACACATTTCCGATGGTCTTAGGAACCTAAACACCGCTCCTCCATCTGTCTCCAGGCGGGTCTGCCCACATGCAAATACGCCCACATACAAGTATTAAAGGGTCACGGCATTAGGAAGGTTGAGAACCACTGCTCTAGGACATTCTGTTTCCTTGCTCAGTGAGTCCGTTACTTGGCTTGCAGTGTATTTCTTTTTTTTTAACATTCATTTTTTTGGACATTTTTTATTTCCAAATTCTCTCCCTCCCCCACCCATTGAGAAAACAAGCAATATCACAATTCTTGCTCTCATACTAGGGCTTTTCAACATGTACATTGATGTTCCTCAAACGCTCTAACTTCATAGTTCTTTAATCTTCTCAGTTCCGATGACCTACTCTTCCACTCCAGCTCAGCTACACAAAGAAATTATTATATACCTCTAAGGGCTCCATTTCTATGTTTATGAACTCAGAAATTCCTTTATCTGATGTTTTACCATTCCATCTTTCCTTATGACTTACAACCTCTAAACCTGTTCCTTGTTCTTCAACAACCTCCATTCCCTCAAACCCTGTTTTTTTCTAGGCTGTCACATCTGGACTGACTACACCCTCCTCCCTTCTCCATCTTGACTCTTTATTGAGTTGGTTCTTCAAAGCACTGCCTCTGCACTTGAATCTCTTTCCCCCTTGTCCTATTGCCAATTAGGACTTAGTAAGTCCCACCTTTGGATTAATCCCACCATGCCCCTTCTCTCATTTATATGCTGCTGAACAGAGCTGGGAAACAGTTATGAAATCATGTTTATTGGGACTACCACAAATTTATGTTACATAAAACATAATCTCAACTCGACCCTTACTATAGCAAGACAGAGCTGTTATATATTCCTAATTCATTCACTATCCTACTTATCACAGAAAGTATTCCAGACCTTTTCATTTCTCCTCAAACCTCATCATGGCACCCTTTCCCCTACCCTCTCAGCTGAGGACCTCACCTTTATACTTTACCAAAACAGTAAGAAGAACAATAAATGCCATTCACTAAGAGTTCCCTCTGCTTATTCCAAGTTCTTCTCTTACCTATCCGACCTCTAACCCCATTCTCAGTATCTTTTGCTGGATCTTCAGTTAGGTCTTACCCACTAACCCAAGGTTATTGCATATGCCCTCTTTACTACCTCATTCAGCATTTCATCAGCTCCCATGAGTTTGCTTATCATTCCTATGCAGATAATTCCCAGCTCTATATTCTGAGCTGCAAACTCATCATAAACAGTTTCTCAAATATCTCAAAATCAACATGTTCAAAACAGAAATCATTATTTTCCCTCTCAAATCTTTCCCTCTTGCAGACTTTCTATTATTTATGGAACACCACCACCATCCTCACCATCACCCAGGTTCACAACTATACTATTCATCTTGAGGTTTTCATTCTCATTTAATCCACATATGTAATCTCTTGCTAAAGCTTCTCATTTCTCCTTTTATAACATCTCTGGAATATGTCTTTTTCTCTCCACTCATTCTGGTGCAGGCCCTCATCACTTCATGCTTAAACTGTCACAATAACCTTCTGACTGAGCTCCTTTCTCAAATCTCACCCCATTCCAATCCACTCAGCTGCCAAAATGATTTTCCTAAACCATAGCTCTGACCATGTCATCTCCCCTCTTGATAAATGTCAGTGGCTCCATATTACCTCCAGGATCAAATATAAAATCCTAGCTTGGTCCCTTCTTCTTCCCAGTCTTTTTATACTTTACTTCCCTTCACACACTCTACCATCCAGCAAGACTGATCTTGATCTCCCTTCTTCAAGACTAAGCTCAAATCCCAACATCTTCAGGAGGCCTTCCCTCTTCCCTCCTCCCACCCTCCACTGCTAAATGCATTCTCTCAGAGATTACGTTCCATTTACGCTGCATATATCTTTCAAGTATATTTTTTCTGGTTGCCTCTCCCTTTAGAACTTAAGCTCCTTTATAGCAGGGACCCTGTTTTTTGTCCTTCTCTGTATCCCTAGTTTTTAGTACAGTGCCTGGCATGTAGTAACACTTAATAAATTGACTGACTACGTCATTTTGCCAACGTGATCTCCATGTGGTATTCCCTTGCCTTGCTAGTGCGTCCTCTGAACATTCTCTAATTTTTCAATGCCCTTCCTTAAATGTGGAAAACTGACCCCATCTACGTCAGACAGACCCGACCAGGACAGAGTACAGTAGGACATGTATTTACATTTTCTAACATGTTGATCTCCAGCAATGCTGGATTCAGAGGTGGTAGAGAACAGGGACAAATGGAACATTTTCTTTCAGAGCTTTGAGTGCAATGTGGCAAAGTGGTAGAAAGAGTATTGGCTTTAAAGTCTGAGGACCTTAACTCGAATCCCTGCTTTTTCCACGTAATATCTCTATGGCCTTGAGCTCTTAAACCTTTCTGGTCCCCAGTTTCCTCATCAGAAACAGGAGAGGGTTAGATATGATGACATAGATAGGTACATGTTACATCTAGATTTATGATAAGTAGCTTGGGAGGGTCCACAGGTCAAAGGCAGGAGAGAGGGAATTGGAGGGGTCAGACACTCAGGTGACAGTTTTTTTTAAAGAATCAAGCCTCTTGTTCTACATCTTTCATTCCTCTTGGGGCTGCACTCCTGCCTCTGAACTTCTTTAGCCATTTGACCCAGCAGCTATCTCATCCTGGAAGATCACTCCACCCCTTTGGTTCCTTCCTCTAATAGGTCAATTTCTCCTGGAATCCCCATTTCAGGTAAAGTGCCCAAGCCAGCCATATTTGCTCCTTTCCTTTCTGGACTTAATTCCTGATATTCTAGACTTCTTTCTCCACCACTCCCCATAAGGTGCCTTCTCCCCACTTGGCTCTCTTCTATGTGTTGAACTCCCCCATTAGAATGTAAACTCTTTGAGGGCAGAGACTGTCTTTATTTTTGCTTGTATATTTATCCCCAGATCTTAGCCCAATACCTGACACATAGTAAGCATTTAATATATATATTTTTTACTTATTGACATTCCTAGAATGTATCATCAATGTAGAGCTGGAAGGAACCTTAGAGGTCCTCTGGGCCAAGCCCTTTATTTTGCAGATGACAAGGACTCTAAGGCCCAGAGGGTACTTAAGGACCCAGTCTAAGATCATACAGGCAGTAAGTGGCAGATTCCAAATCCAGGATTACTTCCAATTCATCACTGGGCCAGGTTTATTGAACATTTCTTTTGCGCCTATCCCTGGGTTATCACCAGGTTCAATTCTGGCTCCATTGTGCCAAATCTGGATTGATCCAAGTGAAATGAATCCTAAAGAGTAGTTGGGCCCACAACCAAATCAACTTGTTCCACTTCCCACAATGTAAAAGCTCCAGAACTCAGACGCAAACTAAAGCTTTCAGCTTGAGCGTTGGATAACCAAATGTTACATCATGGCGCCATCTTCTGGCTTATTTGTGTAGTGCTCTCATAATTCAGGGCAGGTTTTGCATGTAAAAATCAGGGATACATTTGTGCCAATCCATATAAATGTCTGTATCCCCAAATTCACCTACATGTTTGAATAGGATTATATTCCTGAAATTCTCACTATCCAGCAATGAAGCCTTTTCCAAACTCCCTCATCCACCAACCTTCTGTAATCCCTTTACTGGAATTGGATTTATCTCCAATTGTACTTAATCTCTACCTACCACACATTTTACATCTGCCACTTGTCATTTGTTATCTTTTTTTGAATAGTACAAAGAACATTGGATTGGAAGTCAGATGCCTGGAACTGAATAGACTACAACCTTAATCCCTGTGTGGCAATAGGCAAGCATTCCAATTCTCTGAGCTGTGTTTCCTTCCCTATAAAATGAAAGGGTTGTACAGATGACTCCTCAGGTCCCTTGCCCATCTACATCCTATGAACCAATGTCTCGTTTCCCCAACTAAACCAACTCCTGTTGGGTAGATAGCACGACTACCACTTTTTCTGTTTCCAAGGATCATGTTTGCAACTTCTTTGTGTGCGATCCAACTATTAGACATTCATTAAGCACCTCCTTTGTAAAGAGTGTTGTATTAAACTGTATAGATAAGGTGGAAAATGCCATAGTCTCTGATGAAATCAAGGGTATATGCAAAAAAATAAAAATACCTATCTTATGGAGCTGTTGTGAGGAATTTACTTTGTAAACTATTGTGTAAATGTAAATTGATTTAGTCATTACATAACTCTGTGATTAATTGAGAACAAAGATTCTCATCCTGCTCTGAGGAGAATTTTCATCTCAGAAAATCCCCTGAGGAAAAAGATCTTGATATTCTCTGTCCAATTTCAATGTATCAAAGGAAGGTTTTATAGATGTTGTGTGGTCCCAAATGCTCAGATAAACTCAGATTAGAAAATATAAATCCAGGTCCTACTGCCCTTTCCCGAGGCAGGCACATCTGGAGTAGATGTGGTCAGTTTTCATTAACTGCAGATAGCCAGTTTTTATCCTTTTTTCTCTTCTTTTTCTCCTCCTCCTTCTTTTAATGCTAATAGTAATAATAATGATAACTAAAATTTAGCTAGTGCTTTAGGGTTTACAGGGCACTTTGCATTTATTATCTCATTTGATCTTCACAACAACCCTGTGAGATAAGTACTATTATTATCTCCATTATACAGATGAGGAAACTGACCTGTACTGTAGCCTGCTCAAACTTGTTTAATTTTCGGTATGAGCATTTGCACCCCCAGAAATTGGCAAACACTACAAATCAGCTTGATTTATTGTTTTGTTGACTGTCTAGACTTGAGAAAGTGATAGAGAAGATGTTAATAATGCAGATTAAACTTAAAATGTTTTGTGGTTGTTTTTTATCCCTACAGCTAAGCCTGAGAGACTAAGAGAATTATTTAGGATTAGCAGACAGTAAATGTCTCAAGTCTTTATGCCTCTTAATCAAGCACCAAAGACTTAGAACTCAAAGGTAGCGCAGAGGTTATCAAGTCCCACTTTGTCACTTTATTATTACTTTGAAGGGGGGAGGTAATCAGGGTTTAGAGACTTTCCCAGGATCACACCGCTAGTAAGTGTGTGAGGTCACATTTGAACCTAGGTCCCTCTGACTCCAAGGCTCATCCTCTATCCACTGAGCCATCTAGCTGCCCCACACCTCTTCCTTTTAAAGTGAGGACACTGAAGCCCAGAGGGGTTAAATGATTTTTCTCGAGGTCACACAGGTAGTAAATAACAGAATCAAGATTTTAAACCAGATCCTCTGGCTCCAGATTCATAACTCTTTCCACTGCACACCCTCAGTCTTCTAGAGTCTAGATGCATCATTGTATTGATCTGTTCGAATATCCTCCACTCCTTCCCCCAGTCCCACACCCCCATAGCTGCCCAGACTATTTCTTCCAGGTTCACGGAGGTCTCCTTCTTCCAATATCCTGGGGATCTCTGTGTTCCCACTTCTTAGCCCCTTAACCAAGTTGAAACCTTTTCTCCTTCCCCCATCCTTTGTTGCTCCAGACTGAAATGCCCAAAGCATCTTCGTTTGCCCTTGAGTAGCAGCTGCACCATCTCCTGGGACCTTCTTCAGTTTACAAAGACTTTACAATGAATTTACAAAGATCTCTGGGTAATAATTGAATGGGTTCCAATCAAGGAAACAAAAAAGCAGCAGAACAAGCCCATTTTTTTTACAAAGAAGTTTTGTTGATGCCTTTGCTGATCTCCAGACATACCACACCTCCCCATACTCCATTTAGCTACTAACCTGATTTTCCTATATGTCATACACACCCTCCCTTCTCAAGAAGCTCCAGGGGCTCCTTATGGCCTTCACGATCAAATATAAAGTGCTTTATTTGGCATTTAAAGCCCTTCATAACCCAGCTCCCTCCCACCTTTTCATTCTTACACCACTCCCTGAAACATACTTTTCAATCCAGTGACACTCATCCCCTGGCTGTTCCACAAACAAGACACTACATCTCTTGGACAATGGGCATTTTTTATTGCTGCCCCTCAATGCCTGGAAAGTTTTCCCTCCTTCACTCCAACTACTGACCTTCCTGGCTTCCTTCAAGTCTCAGCTAAAATCCTGCCTTCTATAGGAAGACTTCTCCAACCTCTCTTAATGCCAATGCCTTCCCTCTGTGAATTATTTCCCGTTTTTCCTTTATATAGCTTGCTCGATATATATTTGTTTGAATGTTATCTTCCTCCAATAGACTGTAAGCTCCTTGAGGGCAGGGACCCTCTTTTACTTGTCTTTGTGTCCCCAGTATTTAGCACATTGTCTGGCCCGTAGTAGGTGTTCAGTAAGCATTTGTTGATCGATAAGCCTTCCCTCGTAATGAAGAAAAAGTGTTCCATAAAACCAAATGACATAGGGACTGTATCAGACTTTATTGGCAATTTTCTATACCTCCTGAAAGGAGGGAGGGAGATGGTTCGTTCGTTCCAATCTCTTCTGTTGTTTTAATCTTTATTGTTACAGTTACTCAATTAATCAACAGTTATTAAGTTCTCACTCTCTGGGGCAGCTAGGTGGAAGCAAATAGAGCACCAGCCCTGGAGTCAGGAGGACCTGAGTTCAAATTTGATGTCAGACACTTAACACTTGCTAGCCATGTGACCTTGGGCAAGTCACTTCACCCCAATTGCCCTGCCTTCCCACCATCAAAAAACAACAACAACCAAAAAAGTCCTTACTCTCTGCCAGGAGATGAGGATACAAAAAAGGGCAGAATCAATCCCTCCCCTCCTCTAGTTCACATCCTATTGGAGGCAATAACAACATGTACACACGTATTCATGTGTGGGATCTACGTGATACAAATGGGAGTTCATTTCAAAGTGAAGGCCTCATGAAGAAAGCAGGATACTAGGTCATCCTCTTCTTGTGGGGTTCTTTTCATTTACTTACTGCAGTTATTGTTTCTATCCATTGTTTTCATGGTTCTGCTTATGTGACTCTGCAACAGATCACATTTCTCCAAATTCACCCTTTCTTGTTGCACTCTAATATTCCATTCCATTCATCTACCACCATTTGTTTAGCCATTCCTCAATCAATGAGCGTTCACTTTGTCTAGAGTTTGCTACTGAAACAAGTATTGCTGTGAATATCTTCAAACTCATTTTGTATGGTCTCATACTGTTTCCTAGTTTCAAATAGCAAATTAAAAGATTATATTTTTTTAATTGAAGATTCATTGATTTCTAAATTCCTGCCCTGAGGGAGCACTTGGGAGCTTTCCTCCAAGTATTAATAACTTGGAGGCAAGCCCCAATCTTAAGTGGCTTGGATCTAAAGGTTAGGATTCTCAATTTCTCAATTTTCTAAATTCTCTCTATCAGACTGTTGTGGCCTTACAGAGAAAAAAAAAAATTCCAATTAAATTTAACAAGAATTTAGAGAATGCCTGTTCCATACTCAGTACTGCCCTAGCTTAGATGGGAAATAATGATGATGACGATGGTGGTGGTAGTGATAATGACTGACATTTATAAAGGCTTTAAAGTTTGCAAAGTGGTGTACATACATTGTCTCATTTTCAGGTACACTAAGAAGAATGACAGTGTGACCCTCAGCAAAGAATGAGAATATCTACATTCAAAATGATTAGAGAAGAGCCCAGGACTGGAGGTGCTGCTATTCCCAGGAACTTTAAGAGTTAGACTCCTTCTAACAAAGAAAAACATTCAAGCAAAGCCAATGGAGCAAGCAACCACATCTGACAGAATGTATGCCATGTGTCACATGTATCGTGCCTATTAGGACCAAGCAGAAGGAGAGGTGTTTCCTTATCATTTCTCTGGGTCAGAGATTTTTCATTACAGTTCATCAGAATTTGGCTGCTTTATACTCTCTTCTTGAAGAAAATACAATATTAATGAGTCCTAGCCTGGGAATCAGGAGTTCTGGGTTCTTAGACCAGCTCTGTCACTGTCAGTCAGGGCATGGCAAGTCCCTTCATCCTCTGTCAGATTCCTCTGTAAAAATGGGAAGGGTTAGATCATATTAACTTTTTAAACAGCCTTTTAATTTTCATTTTCTTAATTAACAAAAATCTTTTTCCCATCAACATCACCCCATTATTGAGGAAAAAGAGAGAGAAAAGAAGCCCTTATAACAAACATACGTAGTCAAACAAAAACAAATTCCTGCTTTGGCTACGTCCAAAAAATTTGTCCTGTTCTGCATTAAATTAGTTTTAAGGTCCCTTCCAGCTCCATGATTCTGTGAAACCTAAGGGTATACTTTTGTCTCACATTCTGTACCTACATTTAGTATTCTCCCATCTCTGCTTTCCCTCCCTCTCCTCCACTGCCTCCTCCCACTTTGCACAATTCAACTCCAACCAGGTAGGCCAGCCCTTGCCCCTGCTTCACTTTCTGAATGTCTTTCTGGCAAAATTTAATTTGGGATTTTAAAAACCTGGTGTAATGGAAAGAGCTCTGCACTTGGAATCAAGGGACCTGGGTTTGGAATCTGGCTTCACTAGCCATGGGTTGGGAATTTTACCTCTCTATGCCTCGGTTTCACCATTTTAAAAAATGGATGTACTACCTTGCCTCACAGAGTTGTTGAGACAAAAGCACTCTGTAACCTGTAAGAGTTCAAGAAACAGGATCTATTACTAATGCAAAAGTTTTCCTATATTTCCTATTTAAAAATTTTTTTTATTTCTCTTTCCCATCATTTGGCTTTTACTTCTTGGTCTTCTTTAGTTATTTTTTTTTTTTGCCCAAACTCTATCCCCAGTGATTTTTTTCTACCTCTTTGTACCCCTCCCCAAGGAATCACAGTCAGGATTCCTTTCTCTGATTCACTGACTAGCTAGGGAATCAGCCTAATAATGGCACAAGATTTGATCTCTTGACTTATCTTTCATTTTTCTTTCCTTTAGTTCAGCTAGGTCTTGGTACTGTCTGCTCTCTGTTCCTATCCCATTTGCAAATACTACCTAGGTTTATATCAAATTTAATTCAGCACTTACTAAATACTTACAAAGTATAAGGTATTATGCCAGGAGTGGGGAACCTGCAACCTTGAGGCCACATATGGCCTTAGGTCCTCAAGTGTGGCCCTCTGACTGAACCCAAACTTCACAGAACAAATCCCCTTAACAAAAGGATTTGTTCTGTAAAACTTGGACTGGGTCCAAATGCCACACTTGAGGACCTAGAGGGTCACATGTGGTCTCAAGGCCACAGGTTCCCCACCTCTGTTCTATGCTAAAAGCACAGGGTACAAAGAGCCCATTATGTTTTATTCTCCCAATGGATCCAAGTCCTTTCTCTGACACTTAGTAGTTGTTTGACCTTATCCAAATAATTTCTCTCTTTCCCCATCTATGAAATGAGAGGGTTGGACTAGAGTGAGGAGTATTATCCTTTTTGTGTTAAATTCCTTTGGCATTCTGGAATGCGTAAAATAAAATAAGTAGGGTTACAGAGACCAAGTATATTGAAATACAGTTATCAATTGGGTTTGTTTTTTTTTAAAACAAGTTTATGGACCTAGGTTAAGAATTCCTAGGATAATTGATTGTTGAGGTTCATTCCAGCTCTAAAATCTTGGGATTTTGCAAGGGGACCTATGTCCAGGTAAAACACATGTTTCTCTGGACTATATTTCCCACAAGGCTTTGAGTCAGGCAGCTTCTGAAGGGGGCAATGATTCTAACTGTAAGCTCCCCGAGGATGGGCAGGAAATGTGCTCTCATGGAACTTCTTGTCTAGTAAGGGTAATAGTACCAAATGAAATTTATACGGAAAATATTACAAAATATACAAAATATGTGATAACATGGCCCAGGATCACAGACTTAGAGCTAAAAGGAACCTCCCAAGTCATTGTCTTACTGCCTCATTTTGCAGATAAGGAGACTAAGCCCCATAGAAGCCAAATCCCACAGGGTCACACAGTGTCTGGGGGCAAGGGAGTAAAGAAGGGAAGAAATATTTAGAAAGTACCTACTATGTTCTAAGGCACTGTGCTAAGTACTTCACAAATGTTCTCTCATTTGATCTGCGGCAAATTTGAACCCAGGTCTTCCTGGGTATAGTAAGTATCTAAGGTTAGCAAAAGCCTACTATGTGCCAGGAACTGGGTTAAGTGCTTTAAAAATATTGTCTCATTTGATTTGATGTAAAATTTGAATTCAAATCTATCGCTCTACTATACCATATGCTTATTTCTTTGGGTAGACCTGGTTACTATCTTTACTTGAGGACAAAAGGGTGAATTTCTCTGTCAAAGGCTGAGCTCAAGGATTTGTCCTTCACCCCAAGTCTTTCTTCTGTCCATAATGTTCTTTCTGAATCTTCAATTCCACTACACCTCTCTAGCTACATTTATATTACAATAGCCACCTAACAGGTTTTTCTACCTCCACTCCCTGCCCTCCCCAGTCCATCCTTCATACCATACTAGCAGACTCATCTTTTTTTTAATGTCAGTCCTCTGCTCAAAAAACCTTCAGTAGGTCGGTATTATATCCCAAGTAAAGTTCCAACACTGAACACATTCTTAACTCTCCTGATTTTTTTGCCTTTGCCCAGGATACTAGACCAGGGGTGGGGAACCTGCAGCCTCAAGGCCACATGTGATCTTCTAGGTCCTCGGGTGCAACCTTTTGACTGACTCCAAGTTTTACAGAACAAATCCTTTTATTAAGGGGATTTGTTCTGTGAAGTTTGGATTCAGTCAAAGGACAGCACTTGAGGCCTTAGAGGACCACATGTGGTCTTGAGACTGCAGGTTCTCCACCCCTGTACTAGATTATATGCTCCAGGAGGACAAGATCATTTTATATGAAGTTCTATCTAAAATTTATATATCTCTCCATATCTAGCAGTGCTATACATACAGTAGGTGCTTAATACATTCTTGCTGGGTAAATAAATGAATAGATAAATTTACATTTCCAGATCTATCATTCTCTTCCCAACTCTCTTCTTCCTATGGGCTCACTGGTACCCCAGAATTACAGCAGGTCGAGGGGCCCTGGGCAAGTCTCAGGTTAGTGTAGCTAATGCAAGACAGGGGACTCAGCTGGGCCTAGAAAGGTGGCCAATGGTCAAGGCTGACGCAAACCTGGGAATTAAGCGAGCACTCCTGACTAGAAGCACATTAGCCTGAGTAGGAAAGGGAGTCAAGAACTGACGCACTCAGTATCAGATTTTTTCTTTGCCCTGGTGTGCCAACAGTCCTGTTTGTCACGGTCTTGCTGGGGTCCAGATATCAGGAGTGTTCCTCTTCAAGGAGAAGTCTGGATAATAGGTAAGATTTCCTTGGGGAGGAGGAGGAGGATTATTTCTTTACATTCGGACACAGATGCAACATGAGGTATTTTAGTATATTGCAGAGATTATTCCAAATGCAAAATGTTGCACAGGTTTCATTGCTTTGCAAACACAAATGGACTTCACTGTTCTTCACTTGCTTCATTTAGTTTTTCTTCTCTATTAGGAGGACTTCTGGAGACATTTGATCCTTTCCTTGTAGCCACGGGATCCAAATTTAAATAGAATTCCCAGTCTTTGAGCTGAGCATCAAGTTTTAAGACTCAAAGATATTTTTTTCCTTTAATTTTTTTTATTTTTATTTTTTAATTAACTTTTATGTTTATTTTTAGTTTACATCATTCATTTCCACAAGATTTTGAGTTACAAATTTTCTCCCCATCTCTGCCCCACCCACCACCCCAAAACAGCAATTCCTCTGAATACCCTTCTCCCAATCTGCTCTCTCCTATATCCTCCCCCATCCCCTCTCTGACTTTTTGGTAGGGCAAGATGGATCTCCATATTCCAGTGCCTGTATATCTTATTTCCCAGTTGCATGTAAATAATAATAATAATAATAATGATGATGATGATGATGATGATGATGATGATATTTTTAAACATTTGATTTTAAAACTTTGAATTCCAAATTCTTTCCCTTCCTCCCTCGTCACGCACCTTACTGGGAAGATAAGCAATTCAATATAGGTTGTACATGTGTAGTTATGCAAAACATATCCATAGTGGATACATTGTGAAAGACTGACTATATTTCCCTCCATCCTATCCCACCCCCCACTTGTTCTGTTCTCTACTTTGTCCCTGTCCCTTTACAGAAGTATGCGCTTCTAACTACCCTCCCCCCAACCTGCCCTCCCCTCCATCATCCCCCCTCTCATCCCCTTCTCCCCTCCTCTCCTATAGGGGGAGACACCCTATTTAGTGTGTATGTCATTCCCTCTCTAAGCCAAATTCAATGAGAGTAAGATTGACTCATTCCCTTTTAAGGCTCAAAGATCTTAAAGGTCAATTAGTCCAACTTCCCT
>CM053588.1:184650246-184678096 GCA_028646515.1 Pseudochirops corinnae | reverse complement strand
TTGTCCGAGGTCACACAGGTAACAAATACCAAGTCTAGCATTTGAACCCAAGGATTGTGACCCGGATCTAGTGCTTTTACATGGCATCATTCTTTTTACACTGCCATTGAATTCTCTTTCATTCTTCTGCCCATCTCCTAAAACAGGGGTGGGGAACCTGCAACCTTGAGGCCTCATGTGGCCCTCAAGGTCCTCAAGTGCAGTCCTTTAATTTAATCCAAACTTCACAGAACAAATTCTCTTAATAAAAGGATTTGTTCTGTAAAACTCAGTTGAAAGGCCACACCCAAGGACTTAGAAAGCCACATGTGGCCTTGAGGCCACAGGTTCTCCACCCCTGTCCCAAAAGATTTCTGGGTGATGGAAGATGAGTTACAGTGCTATAGAGAGTCAAACATTTGAATCTAATCGTAATTCAAACCCAGGGACAATTTTTGGACTTGTTTTCCTGTATAGTCCCTAGTATTGCTCTCCATTCTTAAGAAATAATGTTTTTCTGATATTTCTTCTGTGATCTATTACAATATGCTTCACTTTAGTGGGATCTTTCCCTAAGCATTTCATAATGCTTTCTTTCTTAACCTATGGGGTGATTCTGACCTTTGGGAATTTTCAAGGTGTCCTCTCAAGCAATACAGTTCAGGAAATCCTGTAATGATTGGATCAGACTGCCAATCCCATATGGTTCATCCCTGCTAGTCACAGAACTTAGCCAGGAAGGGACCTCACTGATATTTGTAACTGCCTATTAGACTTAAAATGATCATGACCAAAACTATATTTATTATCTTTTCTCCCCAAATCTCCTCTGATTCTAACTTCCCTACTACTAATAAGAGCAACACCATACTGCCAGTGCTAGGTAGGTGGCATCTTTGACAATTTACTCTTTCACCCTCTCCCTACCCATATCTGATCTATTTCTAAATCCTATCAATTCTACCTCTGCAACATTTTCCAGTAAACTCTCTTCTCTCCTCTGAGAGTGCCACCATCCTGGCGAAGGCTCTCATCATCTCACACTGTAACAATAACCTCTGGCTGACTTTCTTGCCTCAAGTCTCTTCCCACTCCAGTACATCCTCCACTCTGTTATCGAAGTAGCCTTTCTAAAACACAAATGTGACCAGATATTTCCCCTATTCAAAAAATTCTGGTGGGTCTCCATTGTCTCCAGGACCAAACATAATACTCCCTATTTGGCTTTTAAAGCCCTTAATAACTTTACCCTTTACCACCTTTTTAGTGAGAGAAATTATTAACTTGGGATTCAGGCTTTTCTCCTTTATTTCCTCATTTTAAGGCCCAGCCCCTGAAAAAGTCATTCTCTAAAGGACATAACTGACTGAAGAAATTGTCCTAACCCTCAAGGAACATTCTCTTCAATCTTGGGTGGGACCCCACCTAACTAGAAGACCTAACTTCTGTTTAGAACGTAAGTAGAATCCAATCTAGGAAATTTCATACCACAGGAAATGAGCCACTGTCCTCGTGCCCCTCCATCAGAGTTTAAAGTGACCCAGTTCGTTAAGGAGAAAAACAACCAGAATTGTCTGGATGGAGATAGATTCCCCTGTCTAGGTTGCTGGAGGCAGCCAAATCTCATGATCCAACCATGTTCTGAGCAGAACGAGCTGAAGATTTCTAGCCCACCTCCTCATTAAATATCCACAAGTCAGGGTTGATTTTCAGTTGTCAAGGGCATTCCCTTTTACAAAAGGATTTAAGGCTTTCAGGCTCTCCATAATTTTGTCTTGGGTTACTGAGAGAAATTACCATCCATCAATTGCCAACTAGCCTAATTAATAAATCAATTACTAATTACCCAGAAACTCTGTCTCTCAGGGTTTTTCATTCATCACGCCAGTCTACTGACACCTGGCTGTCCTCCATGGATTCTCCAGTCTAGTGGACTTTGGCCTCCTTGCTGTTCCTTGATGGTCTTGATGGTCTGTTTCTTGACTCTCCTCTGCGTTTTCATTTTCCTGCATGCCTAGGACACTCTGGCTTCTCTGACTTCCTTTAATTCTCAGTTAAAATCCCACCTTTTGCCTAAGACTTTACCAATCCTCCTTAATGTTAGTGCCTTACCTCTGAGATTATCAGCAAGCTATTTTGTATGTATATATACACATACATATGAATACATGTATATGCATAGGTAAGTGTCACATATGATATCTTGTATGTTGTTTGCACATGCCTGTTTGTATGATGTCCCCCCTATTATATTGTGAGGTCCTTGAAGATCGGGACTTTTTTTTGCCTTTCTTTGTATTTCCAAAGCTTAGCACAGTGTCTAGATCATACTTAATAAATGCCTATTGACTTGACTTACCACTCAGGTACCAGATCTTATTGATTCTGCTTCTATAAAATCACTCATATCCAATGCCTCTGTACTTATATGGGGATACCACCATTGTTCAGGTCCTCATAACCTCTCACCTGTATTATTGTGATAGTCTCATAATTGGCCTTCTTTCATCCAGTTTTTTTCCTTCCATACAGCTGCCAAACTGATATTTTCAAAGCACAAGTTTAGAAATGCCACTATCCTACTCAAAAAATATCACTGTCTGCAACTAAATACGAGCTCTTCTATCTGGTATTTGGACCCCTTCCCAATATGAGTCTGACCTATTTTTCCCATACTGATAACACATTACAGTTATCCCTTCCACATTATGACTTTCCCTAACACTGTTTTGATGTGACACAGATTGGCATAAGAAATTAAATAGGAATTTTGGGGGAGCTTTGCAGAAGCTGCAGACAATACTGGAGGAGCAGAGGACAACACAGAAAAAGTTTAGAAACTCAGAAATGCATTAAAGACATTTATAGTACTGTAGAATATCAATGTATTTTATCTTTTAATACCATAATGATTCCAACTTCTTCATAAGTGCAAAGAGAAGCTAAAAAAATTTTGTGTGACTTTTCTAGATCATGGGGTGCTGTGCCCCTAACCTTTACAAGGGGGAAGAGATAACTGTACTCCCTTTTTCACAATATACACTCCAGTTAGACTGTCCTGCTTCCTGTTCACCATATACAACATTCCATCCTTCACCTCTGTGACTTGGCCTGGGTTGTCCTCCATATCTGTAGGGTTTTTCCTCCTCATGGTCACCTTATAGTATCCTACCTTGTTTTAAACCACAACTCAATTACAACTTCTTACAGGAGATTTTCCTGATCCCCTCTGAAATCATCTGATATTTTCTTTTATATATTTGATATTTTCTAATTATTTTTTATTTCTATGTACATACAGCTTCCCACGAGGAATATAAGCTCCTCAAAAGCATACGTTATTTCATTTTTGTCTTTATATCCTCAGTGCCTTTGACAGTGACACAGAGCAGGCATCCAAATGATCTTTATCAATGGAGTGAAATTCAATATTTTCTTTATTGATAACAATTTTAATGTATTATAGTGTGTGAGGGATATGTTTCATATTCTTTATTTATGAGTTCTTTAGGTCCTAGCAAATGATCTGTTTCTGGAAAGATGTAATATAATTCCGACAAATAAATATATTCTCCAAGATTTACTTTCAGTAATCACCATGAATCTATTGTGAGACCATGATCATCTACTTCAACCCCCATTTTGCAGCTAATGAAACCAAGATCAAGACAAGTTAAATGATTTTCCCAAAGCACACAGGTAAGAAATGTTGGAGCAAGGATTTGAGTCCACGTCCTCAGACTCTAAATTCAGTATTCATTCCACTGTATTCCATTACCTCTTATTTTTCCAAAAGTTCCTTCAAGTTTATAATATTCTCATTATTTATCTTTTTATTAAAAGGCAATTTTAAAGTCTCTAATGTCTAGGTCTTTTTTCCATATCATTTAGCTAATCCTTTAAGAACATGCTATGCTATTCAGTATATATACATATGTGTGTACACGTGCATACACATATGTATGTACACATATATACATACTACATATATGATATATGTGCATATATTATATATAATTCACATTGCATATACATATATATTTAGTGCGGAGAGAGAGAAAGCATTTATTTTAATTCTTTATCAAAGCTGCCTTTAAGCATGGTATAATTTCCTAGTTGGTCTCACTGGACAGGGTCTGTTTTTAATATTGTTTTATATGATACCATGTTTTCAACTCCTTTTTTGTACTCATTTGAAATATAACTTTATTATTGCTAGAGCTTCACTTTATCTTTGCATGTGTCTCTCTTTTTAAAATATACATAGGAGACACTTAGCAAATACTTCTTGGTTGGCTTATTTTATTTAGCAAATCATTGGCTTTTATTGTTGGCTACCTTTTGATTGCTCTAATATTTTCCTTCCCTAGTTGTATTTTTGTGTTCTCTTTGTATTTTTTTTTCTAAATCTAATACTTTTTAAGTTTCTAAACTGCTCTGAAGTTTCTTCTATTTATTCCATTCTTATGTGGGTTCTACTGTGGGTTGATGTAGTATTATTATTCTTTCCTTTTGGAAATGTCTCTTCAATTTATTTTAGCCCATTGTACTAATTCCTTTTACTAAGATTTCTCTTCTTTTGTTTTTGTTGTTCTTGTTCTTGTTCTTGTTGTTCTTGTTCTTGTTCTTGTTCTTCTTGTTCTTGTTCTTGTTCTTCTTGTTCTTGTTCTTGTTTTTGTTCTTGTTCTTGTTCTTCTTTTTCTTCTTCTTCTTCTTTTTCTTCTTCTTCTTCTTCTTCTTCTCCTTCTTCTTCTTCTTCTTCTTCTTCTTCTTCTTCTTCTTCTTCTTCTTCTTCTTCTTCTTCTTCTTCTTCTTCTTCTTCTCCTCATTGCTGGTCCCCTTATTCTTGTTAACCTCTTCCTCTTCCTCTTCCTTTATTTGGATAATTTCTTGCTGTTCTGAGAAGATGAAGGGGAGTTAACTGTCAGTTCAGTCATTCAGCTAGTTTATTGGTATTCTATTCCTAACTCTTACCAAATGAATGACCCAAAGTCCTTTTCCAATCAAGATACTATCTTTGATAAAATTTGTGTTTTCTAAGTATAGCACTATTCAGGAGATGAATCGAACCCTCAGAAGTCTGACAGTGCTTTTCCCTTATTTCCCCAAACATCTCCAAACTCCTACCTCCAAACCCCCTACATACTTCCTCAGCTATGAGGCATTAATATCAACATAAAAAAACTAGGGATGGTGAGAGTTTGAAGTACAGACTATGTGTATTTGATAAAGGTTACAAATATAGTCTCACATTCTCAGTTTTATTTACTTTAATTGAAAAGTAGTGCTTTGATCCAGTACTGTTGTCAATCTAAATCCTTGAAATTTTTATTAATTAGTGACAAAAATCCAGATGCCTTCCTCTACTCACCCATTCACCCATTTCTGTCATAATATGTATCACTACTTCCCCCTTTCCAGCTTACTCATTTTTTAAAGCTCCCTTCCATCTCTAATACACGTCCCTCCTACTGTCTTGAAGTCTTCCCTGATATCCCAACTTCCATTTTTTTCCCCTTCTCTGAAATCTTATAGATTTTGCCTCTATTATGCAATGCAGCACTTAGTAGCTTTTGATTATTAGCTAATACCAGGAAGAGACCTTAGAGATCATCTAATTGAACTTCCTCATTTTACAGATGAAAAAAACAAGGTGCCAAAATTCATATATGTAAAAAATGACAAAATGACAATTCAAACTCTTTCTCATGTGCCTTGTATTGCTTTGTAATAATTTTGTATGTAAATTTTCCATTAAATAATAAGTTCCTATCACCTCAGTATCTAGCATAGTTCTAGTCAGGGGTAGGGAAATCTGTGACCTCAAGGCAACACATGGCCTTCTAAGTCCTCAAGTGCAGCCTTTTGACTGAGTTCAAACTTCACAGAACAGGTCCCTGTAATAAAAGGATTTGTTCTACAAAAATTTGACTCAGTCAAAAGGCCACAGCCAAAGACCTAGAAGACCACATATGGCCTTAGGGCTACATGTTCTTCACCCCTGTTTTAGGTCATAGTGGACACTTAGGAAATATTTTTGCTTAGTTGATTGATAAGTCTCATATACAATAATCTGTCTAAAAATGGTCATGCTCTCTGTGAATTCTTAGATCGGGCCTCCCCAAAGACAGAGGAAAAAATTGACTTAGAATTTTAAAACAATACTTACTGGAATGTCATAGGATTTCTGGAAGAAACCTTCAAAATCATCAAATCCTTTTAACCCTTCTTCCAAGCTCACTGTCAGGATCTACTGCTGCAATAACATCCCTGAAACAATATGGTGAAGGTTAGAATCAATGGATTGGCATGTAATGGGTACCTGGTGACCAAGCCTACATTCAACTCAGGTGGAGCGGACATTGTGGTCAACAGTTATCCCTTCATTGACTACAACTATGTAGTTTATATGTTTCAATATGATTACCCCCATGGCAAGTTCATGGGTACTGTCAAGGCTGAGAATGGAAAGCCAGTGATCAATGGAAAAGCTATTACCGTCTTCCAAGAGCAAAGATCCTACCAATATTAAATGAAAAGATGCTGGAGCCAAGTATATTGTAGAATCAACTTGTGTCTTCACCAACATGAATAAAGCCAGGGCTCACTTCAAAGGTGGAGTCATAGAGGTCATTATCTCTGCCCTTTCTGCTGATATCCTAATGTTCGTGATGGGAGTAAACCATGATAAATAGAATAATTCCCTTAAGACTATCAGTAATACCTCCTTCACTACAAACTGCTTGGCCCCCTTGGCCAAGGTCATTCATGGCAACTTTGGCATTGTGGAAGGACTCATGACCATAGTTTATGCCATTACTACTACCAAGAGGACAGTAGGTTGCCCCTCTGTCAGGCTGTGGCATGATGGGCGTGGTGCTGCCCAAAAGATCATCCCTACTTCCACTGATGCTACTAAGGCTACAGGCAAAGTCATACCTGAGCTGAATGGGAAGCTCCCATGTTTTTACTCCCAGTATATCTGTTATGGATCTGGCCTGCTACCTAGAAAAATCTGCTAAATATGATAAAATTAAGAAAGTGGTGAAATAACTATCAAAGGGACCCTTGAAAAGCATCTTGGGCTACATAGAGGACCAGATTGTAACCTGTGACTTTAACAATGAGACCCACTCTTCTACCTCTGATGCTGTTGCTGGTATTGCCCTCAACAACTATTTTGTTCAGCTCATTTTCTGGCATGACAATGCACATGGTTATAGCAACTGTGTAGTAAACCTCATGTTCTACTACATGAAGGACATGTATGTCCTTCAAGGAGTAAAGTAGAAAGCCATGGATCTTCATCCCCAACCAAAAAAGGAGTTCCATAACTGGAGAACCAACATCCTTAACCTATGTTCCTGTACTGGGGATCCCATGCCACATTCACATTCATAAATCACCCCTATAATAGGGGGGAGATGCACAGAGTTCTATATTTTGTACCATCAATAAATTCACCATATTCAGTGCAAAAATAAAATAAAATTATCTAATCCAATCATCTCATTTTACAGATGAGAAAGTTGAGGCTCAGAAAAGAAAAGAATCTTGCCTAAGATCATACAGGGAGCAAGTAGCAGAATCCAGATTTGAACTCAAATCTTTTGTTTCCAATTCTAGGACTCCTTCCACTATACTACATTTCCTCTAGAAAATCTTTTTTACTAAAGTTCTTAACAAATGACTTGTTGAAGAAAAAATTAAGCAAAACTTTCTATGGTGTTAATGATCATTTCAAAATAATTGAAATAAATATAAAAATTACATCAATTCTCAAAAAAGAGTAAGACTATTTTACTACCATTTACTACCATTACTACCATTTTTTTTAACATGTTCCTTTTATTTACATTTACTACCATTACTACTATTTTTTTTTAACATGTTCCTTTTATCCAGTCCATGGTGCTTCTATCTATTATATCTTACATATAGGACCAATTCTTTCCTACATACCAATTGTGATAGAACTTTTGAGTTTTCATTCTTAACCCTGTAGTCTATCATTGGTAGAAGGCAGGAAGAAGCTCCTGGGTTGGGTTCCCGGAAGCTAACTGAACTTGTTACAACGAGCCCTGCTGTGTCAGCTGTACTTACAGGTAAGTAAAGACATACACTCATCACTTTTAAACTGGTGTTTTAGAGGAAATACCTGAGGTCAGTAATTTATTTTTTTTCAGGGTTATAAAAGAAGATTTGTTCTTTGAAATTATGATGTACTTGAAAAACAGTATCATATGACTTTGCTAATTAGAAATATAATTTGTATTCAAAAGAGCCAAAATGAGAAGATTTTTTTTTCCTTACCTCTGACTGCACAGATTTATCTTTAATTGCATAGAGCACAAGATTATATTCAATTTTTAATATTCTAGAGTATTTAATATTTTAATGACTAAAATTAGTGTTATTCTTATTCTTAAAAACTTTAAGGCAGTCGATTAATTGATTGATTCTTTAATTCATGAATACCTAGAGTTTTTATTCACCTAATAGCATTATTTATGACACTTTCAAGTACCAATTTATATATGTTGCTAATTGGTTTTGCTTAGGAAACAAAAACAAAAAATAAGCCAACTTCCAATATAACGTATGTATTGTGGCATTTGCATGTGAATGGGATAATCATATGAACCATTTTGTCTAACAAATTGCATAAAGCTCAGTGACAGAAGATGTACACCTATAAAGATGGTTTTACAACTATTAAGTTGGTTTGAACTCATCTTTTCTCCAACGTGATTTTTATTCTCAAAAATAATAATTGAATTTTACTTTTAATATTTGATAGATAAAAGATTAACACAGCTTCTTACTTTGTAAGGCCTATAATAAAACCTCAGGGCTAGTCTTAATTTCCAGTATAAAAGTAGGCCAGTTTCTTCATATATATTCAGACTTCTTTAGTTCTTCAGTGTGTCTGTGATGGCATCAATATGGCTATGACTTCCATCAACCCAGATTACAACTCATTCATATCTACTTACTCTACATGATTCTTCACTTTTGTTCATCTACACATCCTTTATAGAAGATCCGGCCAATATTCTAGGGGTCTCTTTCTGGGTATTTTTACATTGAGTGTACCATAGCCAAAATCCAGTGTTTCCAGGTCAATGAAAAAATACTGAAAGCAGACAGAAAGAAGATGTTCAAGTGTCAAGAAGTCACAACCAGGGTCACTCAAGATTTGGAAGCAACAACAATAAAGTAACAGAAAGCATGAGACACACTATTCCTAAAGGTAAAAGGTATATGTGTACAACCAATAATAACTTACCCAGAAAAACTAGTATAATCCCACAGGGGAAGAAAATAGACCTTTAATGAAATATAGAACTTCCAAGTATTAGAGAAGAAAAAAACAAAAGCTGAGAACAAACTTTGAAATATTAACACAGGGATCAAAAGAAAGATTAAAAAAATACAAGTGAGCAATCAGAAGAGACTATACAAGGGTGAAATACTTGTGTTATAATAGGATGAGAAGATACAAGTTTCTCCTCAGAACCTTAATATCATCAAAAGTCACAGAGGAAGGTAGATAAGACTGAGGGACTAGGAGTAGTTTTATTATGTTTTTTTGATCTTAAGAAGAAAGTAAAGTAAAGAGAAAGTGATCCACTAGATGGAAAAAGGGAACTTATCTCAGATAAACAAAGTGAATAAGTAAAAGAACATACAAACAAGAAGGAAGGAGTCAGGGGGAATGTCACTTGAACCACACTTTCATTTGAAGTAGTCAAAAGGAGGCAGATCTCTCTCTCTCTCTCTCTCTCTCTCTCTCTCTCTCTCACACACACACACATACACACACACACACACACGTTTTAGAGTAGAAATATATTCAACTCAATATGAAAAGAGGAGGGAATGGGAAGAGTTAAGAGAGGAAATAAGAGGGAAGGTAAGATCAGGGAGGGATTGGTCATAAGTACAAAAAAAAAAACCCTTCTAACCTCAAAGAGTGGATTATGAAGAAAATTTTTAAAATGAAAAAATGGATAAGAATCCATCATTATGGTCTGGTAAAGGAGAAGGGGGAAAAGGCAGGGAAATAGAAGCATAGAATAAAAGCATAGAAAATTAAGGATGCACGCATTCCTCTCTCATCACCCTCTTCTTTGGGGAAAGCATACCAGATCTCAAACTATATTCATTTGGGAGAATAAAAAGTCAAAAATCTTTAGAGAAATGGGGATGGGGGGGAGTAGAAAGTCCTTCACAAATGTAAAGAAAAGAAAAAGTAATTGCTCAATTATTGGACAGATCTCAATGAACCAGATCTCAAACTACACTATAAAGCAATAGTCATCAAGCAATAGGTTAAAAAAATGTAGAACAGATTAGGTTCACAAAAAATGGAAGCAAATTAATCTGGTAGCTTAATGTTTGATTAGCCCAAAGACACCGTCTACTTGAGTAAGGACATATTATCTGACAAAAACTTTTCAGAAAACTAGAAAGCATTCTAACATAAATCAGACTGAGAACAACACTTCACATGTTATACCTAGAAAAGCTCCAAATGGATACATGAAAAGGTCACATCATAAAAAAATGGTAGAAATAAGGGACAAATTACCTTTTAGATCTGAAGATAGAAGAAGAGTTCATGATTAAACAAGGTATAAAAGAAGATCAAGGTATAAAAGAAGATAAAAAGAATAGTTTTTGGTTAAATAAAATTTAAATGTTTTGCAAAAAAAAAAACCAGTACAGATAAAATTAGAAATGAAAAAGTTAGCTAAGAAAAATCTTTATAACAAGTTTGTCTGATAAAAGTTTCATTTACAAGGGTCACAAGGAATTAATTTAAAATTATAAGAATAAAAAACACTTTCCAATTAGTGGGTGGTAAAAGGATATGGACAAGCAGATTTCAAAGAAAGAAATCCAGGCTATCACCAGGCATATAAAAAATTGAATTACATCAAAAAGTTACTTTGACCCAGCAATATCAAGACAGGGTGAATACCCTTAAAAAATCAAAGAAAAAAGACTCACATGTATTTAAAAAAAAAAATTCATGGCAGTTCTTTTTGTAGTGGCAAAGAACTAGAGAACAATCAGGTGTCCTTCAAATGACTGAACAATGGAATGGAATACTAGTGTACTGCTAGAAATAGCAAAAGGGACAATTTCAGAGAAGCCTGAGAAGACTTGTATGAACTGATACAGACTAAAGCAAGAAGCAGGAGAAAATTTTATACAATAACAACATTGTAAAGACAACTTGAAAAAATTTAAGAACTCTGATGAATGCAATGAACAACCACAATTCCAGAGGATCAATGGTGATGCTCCCTACCCACCTTAACACAAAGAGGTAATATACTCACAAAAAAATTAGTTACACTTTTGAACAGGGCCAATATGTTTTGCTGGACTATGCACATCTATTTCATGGTTTTACTTTTTCTTTTCTTTTTTTTACATTTGTGAGGGATTTTCCCCTTTTTTCTCCTTATTTTTCTAAAGATTTTTGACCTTTTATTCTTCCAAATGAATTTTGCTATTATTTTTTTCTATGTCCATAAAATAGTCCTTTGGTATTTTGATAGGTATGACACTGACTAAGCAAATAAATTTAGGATCAACACTCTTTTAATATTGGATTGACCTACCTGTGAGGAAATAACATTCTTCCAGTTCTCATAAAGAGCATTTTGCAATTGTATTCATATAATTCTTGTGTGTCTTGATTATATAAATGGTAAATAAATGTATGTTAATTCAAAAAAAAGTTAATGAAGATTTAAACTTACTGTTCTTTATTCCAGGGAACAGAAAGAGGACCACTGGCTGGAAGTTTTAGAACAAAAGTTTTTGACTAAACATCAAGAAAACCTTCCTAACAGTAATTATGACAACAATTGAATAGGCTGCCTTGTACCATGATGCATTTCCTGCCACTGGCATGGTTCTAGGAGGAGATGAATGATAGGATATCCAGTATATCAGAGAAGAACTTCATACATTATATAAGTGGTGGAACTAGATGATAAATAAGATTCTCAGCAAAAAAAGTTGTCAAAGTCAGAGAGGAAGAAATAATTACTGTTATTCACACTTATACAGCATTCTATGCTTTACAACGGTAGAACAGTGGATAACGCGCTGAATGGGGAATCAGGAAGCCTAATCTTCCAGAGTTCAAATCTGACCTCAGACACTTACTAGCTGTGTCACCCTGAGCACATAATTTATCTCTGTTTGCCTCAGTTTCTCATCTGTAAAATGAGCTGGAGAAGAAAGGGCAAATCACTACAGTATCTTTGCCAAGAAAACCCCAAACAATAAGCTTTACCAGCTGATTTTCTTTACAATACCACTATGAAATAAGTAGTAAAGATTTTATTATTCCTGTTTTATAGACGAGGATACTGAGTCACAATCATATTAAGTGACTTTACAATAGTCACAAAGATAAAAATTGAAAAACATGAGACTTGAACTACGAATTTCTCCAAGTTCAATGCTCTTTCAGTTATACTCAGTCAAGACTCATGAAATAATCTAGAATGTGGATAACGAATCTTGAGTTATCCAGAGTGGTTTGTAAATGTTGGTATGATACACTTAAATTTAATGTACATGCTTAACATTTTTTCCCATCATTTTCTTAAGCCTAGATATCCAATAAAACATAAATCGAGGCCTGATTGTAGCAATTATTTCCAAAGTATAAGCAATTGGCTCTGATGAACAGGTACAAGATGGTTCCATTTGATCACTCAGAATATAAAATGCAATCTATGAACTGGCTTGGATGAGTTGTATAAAACTGTGCTTCTGTTCAGTGCTCCTGATGACCAGTGATATATGTCTGTGAAGAAGCAGACACAGATTGTTGAGGCAATCTTTTATTTTGGCAGGAAGGTTTTATCTACTTGAAAGCCAACTTATTCAAGACAGGAATTGAATTCCTGGTCTTGTCCTCTCTATTTCTAATTCTTGGACAACACTGGTGGTTCAGTGGATGGAGTGCTGGGCCTGGAATCAGGAAGACCTGAGTTCAAATCTGACATCAATCACTTACTAGCTATGTGACCCTGGGCAAGTCACTTAACCCTGTTTGCCTCAGTTCCTCATCTGTAAAATGAGCTGGAGAAGGAGATGGCAAACCACACCACAAAAACAAATGAACAACAACAATCCTTATACTAGCTCCTTTTTCATTTTGATTATGATTGACCCGTAAAGTAATACCAAAGAAATGATACCGAAGAACCAGTAAGCATTCTGACTGGATACTGAAAACCTAGAATAAAATGCCAGCTTTTCTAACAATGTGATACTGAGGTATGACACTTCTGGACTTGAGTTTCTCCATCAGTTAAGTGAGATGCTCGCACAAGAGATTTCCATGGTTCCCTCCAGCTCTAAATCCTATGATATATGGCAGTTTTAGGAGTGTGCGTGTGTGTGTGTGTGTGTGTATGTGCACGTGTGTGTGTGTGGAGGGGTATACGTGTGTGGTTGTGTGTGTGCACATGCATGAATTTTCTGAGGGAAGCGAGGAGGGTTATAATAGGAGAAGAAAGAGTTTGAGAAGGACATGCTATTTGAATTTATGCTGGGCACACCGAATTTTCTTCCAAGTTGTCTACTAGACTGTGATGGCTCCAGTTTTATCCACCACAAGGTGGCAGGACAGAATTAAGAATTAAAATGTTCAATGTCCTCTAAATGGGCAACTTGACAGAAACAAAAACTGAAACAGAGTAAATCTCACTAGGAGTCTTGGAGAAGTGATCTCAAGGATCACGTTTAAGGGAAGTTTTTTTTAGTTTTTGCAACATGTTAGTGTTTTGTTTTTGTTTTTTGCCTTTTCTGGTAATCAGAAAATGCCTAGCTTTATCCCACACATTATACAGTGTAGAAGAAACAGTATTTGTTACTTATGATAACAAAAAAGTAGGCAACACAATATGTGTCTGAAGATTATGCAATGTCTGAACAAATTATAGCATGGGAGAGTTAGGGAATATTTCTGTGTTACTGCACATTCTTTACTAAGGGTGAGAAACATGAAGAATTCAGGGAAATTTGGGGATTCTTTTATGAAACAATGCACAGTGAAGAGAGCAAAACTTAAAGGACACATACACACACACACACACACACACCACGAATGTAATAATGTAAATCAATTCTATAGGAAACGAAGAAAATTTCTTCTCAATTACAATAGATAATGTTAGCATCATGATAACAAAGTTAAACTACATCTGTCTCTTCTATTATCAATCTGGTCAGTTCCACACATCATCACTAACTACCCCCACATACTTTTAAAATATACACTTATTCAATATATTGAGGTGCCTTCTATGTACTAAACATATTGTCCAGTAATTGGAGGGGGGGTAAGAGTACAAAGACAAAAATGAAAATGACTCTACTCCTAAATAGTTTAAATTTGATTGACATGAGAGTAAAGGGGTACACACATAAGTAAATGCAAATATATTCAAAGTAATTTCAGAGAGGGAAATAGCTGGTGTTTGTTTGGAATACTGTGCAAGGGACTGGAGGCAGCCAGATGGTACAGTGAATAGAGTGTTGGGCCTATAGTCAAGAAGACCTAAGTCCAGATCTGGTCTTGGACACTCACTAGTGACAAGGTCACTAGTTGTGTGACCTTGGGCAAGTCACTTAATCTCTGTTTGTCTAATTCACTGGAGAAGGAAAGGGCAAACCTCTTCAGTATCTTTGCCAAGAAAATCTCAAATGGGGTCACAAAGAGTCAGATACAAGTGAAATGACTAAACAGCAACAGAAGAAATTCATGCTTATGGTAGCATTTAGGCAAGATGCCCTTAGAAGTCCTTTCAAACCCTATGCAGAACCAATCACAGGATCATAGAAACATAAAGAGGTTAGTTTGAGTGTTTATTGGGAAAGTATCTGTTGGATCAAATGAAAAAGTGTCAATAAATAAGAAGTTAAATCAAGACAAATTTATTTAAACACACACACTTAATCGTGAGTTAGGAGACCTTGCTTTGTCACCAAGTAGTTGTGTGACCCTGAGTAAGTCATTTCATATCTATCCAAACCTCAGTTGCTTTATCTAAAAATTAAGGGTAGTAGGGGCTAGACAATCTAGTAGATTATCTCTGAGGTCCCTTCTAGTTATGTTTCTATGGTTTAGTACTAAAAATGGTTTATACCCTGGAAGCCAATACATCCTACTACTCTCTAGAGGCTTCAGGATCTAAAAGCACTCTGGGGACCTTTCCATAGGAAACTGGCCCGAATGGCAGCAGGACTGAAATTGGCCATAAGGAAGAATTTCCAACAATATCAATAAGGATGATAAAACAGCATCCCATAAATATGTTGTTGCTCTTACTTTCCCGTAATTATAATGTATCATTGGTGTTTGTCCTTTTTAAAATTAATTTATTTATTTACTTTTAAGTTTACAACATTCAGTTCCACGGTCCCTTGAGTTTCAAATTTTCTCCCCCTTTCTTTGCTCCCTCTCCCCTCCCCCATGGCAGTGTGCAAGCAGATATAGGATCTACAAATACCATCACATTAAACATTAGTCAAGTTGTAAAGAAAGATTATAACCTATAGAATGATCAGTGGGAAAGAGGAAACAAAACAAGAAAAAGAGAGTGAGCAAGTAGTTTGCTTCAATCTGCATTCAAACTCTGTAGTTCTTTCTCTGGATGTGGACATCTCTTTCCATCATGAGTCTTTTAGAGTTGTCTTATAACCTTGCATTGCTGAGAGGAGCCCAGTCTATCAAAATTGGTTGTCACACATATGATGTATCTGTGATCGTGTTCAAATTTCTCCTGGTTCTGCTCTTCTCACTCAACATCAGTTTATAAAATTCTCTCCAGATTATTAGGAAGTCCGTCTGCTCCTCATTTCTTACAGCACAATAGTATTACATTACATTCATATACCACAACTTGTTCAGCCATTCCCCAACTGATCGGCATCCCCTTGTTTTCCAATTCTTTGCCACCACAAAAAGAGCTGCTATAAATATTTTTGTACGTATAGAGCCTCCTCGCACTTCTTTGATCTCTTTGGGATACAACCCCAGAAGTAGTATTACTGGGTCAAAGGGTATGCATTTATTTATAGCCCTTTGGGCATAGTTCCAGATTGCTCTCCAGAATGGTTGAATCAGTTCACAACTCCACCAACAATGCAGTAGTGTTCCAATTTTTCCACATCCTCTCCAGAATTTATCATTTTCCTGTTTTGTCATCTTAGTCAATCTGACTGGTGAGATGTGATACCTCAGAGTTGTTTTGATTTGCATTTCTCTAATCAATAGTGATTTAGAGCATTTTTTTATTTCAGCTGAAGCATAATATATTCTACTCTAGCCTTTTACCTTTATCCCATATGTATCCCCTTGTTTCAAATGTGTTTCTTATAGACAGCATATTGTAGGATTGTGGTTTTTAATCCATTCTGCTATCCGCCTCCATTTTATGGGAGAGTTCATCCCATTCACATTCACAGTTATGATTGCTATCTGTGTCTTTCCCTCCATCCTATTCCCTCCCCTGTTTATGTTTTTATTTCTCTCTTCTCCCTTCCCCTCCTTAAGAGTTTTCCTTTTGACCACCGCCTTCCTCAGTGTTCCCTCCCTGTGCCCCCCCCCCTTTACCAACCCTTTCCCCTTACTACTATTTTGAACTACCCCCTTTTCCCCCCTCCCTTCCTTCTACTGACTATAGGGCACAATAGATGTTTTACTTAACGGGGTATGTTATGCCCTCCTTGGACCCAAACTGATGAGAGTAAATTTCATACAGTGCTCCTTTCCCTCTATTATAATGAGTTTTTATGTCTTTTCACATTAGAGTCCTAGACTTAACTGATTATGTTGATCCCTCCTCAAACAAGAACCAATGAGAATAAAGTTCATATGATATTCATCTGCCTCCCTCCTTTCCCTCTACTGTAGCATGTTTTTATGTCTCTTTGTGTGGCATAATTTACCCTTTTCTGCCTCATCCTTTCCTTTTCTCCCATTGCAGTCCCTTTGTATCTCTTAATAAGGTTTTTTATCATCAGATTATTCATTTATACCCACACCGTCTATCTATGTGTATCACTTTTAAATGTCATGATAATTATATAAATTTCAATATTGACAGATATCAGCTGCTCATATAGGGATGTAAACAGTTTGCTCTTAATGAATCACAAGTTATGTGTGTGTGTGTGTGCATGCATGTGCACATGTGTGTGTGTGTGTTTTCCTTGTTTGCCTTTTTATGTCTCCTTGAGTCTTGTATTTGGAGATCAAGTTTTCCATTGAGCTCTAGCTTTTTCATCAGGAAAATCTGGAAGTCCCTTATTTCATTGAATGAGCATCTCCTTGCCTGAAAGATTATGCTCAGTTTTGCCAGGTAGTTGATCCTTGATTGCAGTCCAAGCTCTTTTGCTTTACAAAATATCAGATTCCAATCCCTCAGACCTTTTAATGTAGAAGTTGCTAGGTCTTGTGTAATCCTGACTGTAGCTCCACTATATCTGAATTGTTTCTTTCTGGCTGCTTGCAGTATTATTTTCTCCTGGACCTTGTAATTCTGGAATTTGGCTACTATATTTCTTGGAGTTTTCAATTTGGGATCTCTTTCAGGAGGAGTCCAGTGAATTCTTTTGATAACTATTTTACCCTCTGATTCTAGGACCTCAGGAGGTCTTTGGAGGAAAACATCTCTTGGAGGACAACATCTCTTGGAGATTGTTATCCAAGCTGGGTTTTTTCATAATAGCTTTCTGGTAGAACAATAATTCTTAGGTTATCTCTCCTGAATCTGTTCTCCAGGTCAGTTGTTTTTCAAATGAGATATTTTACACTGTTTTCTAATTTTTCAATCTTTATGTTTTGTTTGACTGACTCTTGATGCATCATAGAGTCTTAGCTTCGATTTAGCTAATTCTAATTTTTAGTGAATTATTTTCCTCAGTTAGTTTTTGAAGCTCCTTTTTAGGGAAGTATTTTCTCCAGTTAGATTTTGAACCTCCCATCCCAGTTCACAAATTTTACTTTTTAAGGATTTGTTTTCTTCAGTGAGATTTTTTTTCAAATTTGGTCAACGTAGATTTAAATTTATCTTCTACCTCTCTAATTTGGCTTTTAAGAGCTTTCTTGAGCTCCTCCAAGAATGCTTTTTGGGCTTAAGAGCAGTTCATATTTCCTTCTGTGGTCTCAGGTATGAGTGTAGAGTCCATATTGTCCTCTGAATTTGGTTGTTCTTGCTCACTATAATTGGATTGTGTCATTCTTGATTTCATAGTTTCCTTCTTGCCCATTGTGACTGCCTATTTCCTGACTTTGGGAGTAAATTTCTGCTTCTGAGGTACAGAGGGCTCTGACCCATGCTTCTCAAGCTGGGAGCTAGGGGCTTGGTTGTTGACTTTGTGTGCTATAGCCTCTGGGTGTCTAGACTGAGGCCAAGGTCAGGACTCTCAGTGCTTTTCCTGGGTTACCCCAAGGCTCACAGAGTAATGTGTGAGGGAGGGGTGGTCTGGCCACTTCAGGTTTCCACCTTTATGTCCCTAGGCTACAGCAGGCTCAGCAGCTGATGGCCGGCAGGGTTGTTGTCTGCAGATTCCCCTGGTGGTGCTAAGGCATACCTAGGCTTCTGTTTTTAGCATTTGCTGGCTCCTCCCCACTGGGCTTTGGGATCTCCTTCTGGTCAGCTGAGGTGGGGCTTGTTGAGATGCCTCTCCTTCTTCACTTCACCCTCAGCACAGCTTCAGTCACACCCTTCCTTTAGGACTCCCAAACAAGCCTGAGGCTGTTTCAACTGTTTCAGGATTTTACACTGGGGAAGGGGAGGATATTAATCTCTGGGTTTTCAGGGTCATGGAGGGGGATTAGAGCAGCTAAGGTTTTCTCCATCATCTTGGCTCCTGGAGGTTCATGTAGGTGATTTTTAGACAGCCTGGTTGCAGACTGATAGCCCCAGGAGAAGCTGCTGCTGCAGGCCTTGCACTTTCTCTTACCCAGCTCCCACAGATCCTCCTTCTCACGATCCTCCATCCAGTGGTGAGACATCTGTGAATCACCATTAGGGTGGATGGATCTGCTGGCCGGGGCTTGTTCTCACTTTGCTGTGCTCTGTTCTCAGGTCTGCCCTGGTGTAGCCCCAACATGCTCTGCACTCCCCTTCCCCAGACCTACATGGGCACTTTTCTGGGCTAAGAATCTGCCACACTCAGTCTCCCAGTGGACTCCATCACTCTAAAATCCATTCAGATTCACTTTTTAGAAGTTAGTGATGGAATTCATGGAGGAGTTAAGGTGAGTTCCTGTATTTACTCTGCCATCTTGGCTCCACCTCCCCCAATCTTGTCCTTTGTTTTTGAAGAGTAAGTGTAATATGTTTGTTTTGGAGGACATTCATTTCTTGCTTTGTTTTCCACAGTTCTCTACTATGTTTATTTTATTAGCACCTTACCCCAAAAGGATATATCCATGATTTTCATCATATTACAGAACAGAAAATTGAGAGACAAAGAAGCTACATACGTGGCTCAAGTCATGTTAGTTAGTCTTACCAGTTAGTGTCTGAAAAGGAACTGGAATCTAATAAAAAAAAAATTCATGTTTATTCAGTACAACTCTAGTGGGTAACATGAGAATTACTACTAATGTTTCTCCTCCCCCCATTTTACAAATGAAGAAACTAAAGCTCAGGAAGAAAAAATTACACTATCTGTGATCATAGTGACAGAATTAGAACATGAATCTTTTTTTTTGGCTCCCACTATATCATGCTGACTCCTGTACCTTAGACTCCTTTCTCTCCTGTAGCATACTGTTCCCTTGAGCTGGAGAATCTAGGTTCAATAACTGGTTCTGCTCCCTTAATATCAATATTACATTAAACAAGTCACTTAGCATCTCTGGGCCTCAGTTTCCCCATTTATAAAATGAAGGGAGTTGTGCTAGACGAGTCCCTTCCAGATCACATCTATTCTACTCTTCCTATAGTACATAAGTACTGGGAAATATTTCTGAAAAAGGCCAGAATCTCTGCACTTACTGATAGTATGCTTTTGTTTGTTTGTGTTTTAATTGAATTATATAGCCACAAGTCTCAGATAGTTTGGTTGCATTTGTCTAGAGGTAAGAGGAAGGCTTTAAAAAAGCAAGACTTTTTGCTTTACAGTTCCATCATAGTGTAACTTGAGAGACTCATTCTGTCATTCCAAAGTGGGCAGGTCTCTTGGCCTTATAGACAGCTCAGAGAGGTGCCTTACCTGGGGAGCTAGCCTTGATTCAGAGACAAAAGACACATTGTTGAGGTCTGACTCTCCTGATAACTCTCTGTCTTGTGACACTATCCTGACACATGTCATGTCAGACATGATGCTCAGTCTCTGCCCTTCTGGGCAGGACTGGCCCTGGGCAGATGCTCTCCCAGCTGTTATACAACATCCGCAGACTAGTCTTTGCATACAGATAGCTTCCTTTTTGCCCCTGATCTCTCAGTGGGACAGAGCGATAGCCCTGAACATGGTCATGTAGATGGCAAATAGAGCCAAAGCATGGGCTTCAAGTAACTGGGTAATGTATTCAACTCTGTATTATTTCAATTAACTTTTGTGTTTATTTTTAGTTTACATCATTCATTTCCACAAGATTTTGAGTTACAAATTTTCTCCTGATCTTTTCCCTACCCACCCCCCCAAAACAGCCATCCCCCTGTATAACCCCTCCCCCAATCTGCTCTCTCCTATGTCCTCCCCCATCACCCCTCTGACTTCCTGGGGGGGGGGGGGCAAGATGGATCTCCCTACCCCAGTGCCTGCATATCTTATTTCCCAGTTGAACTCTGTATTATTTCAGCACTAAACTAAATTAATTCTTCAGGTGTTTTGCTTCTTTTCCTTTTTCCTCTAGCTTCTGGTCTAGTTACAAGAATGTGTGGGTTAATGGAAATATCTCTGGACCAGAACCCTAGAGTATGTGTTCATGGAAATCCTTTCTGTTTTCTTTCAATTTGTGCTTCTTAGAGTTGTAAAGGTCCAGTTCAAAACTCTCCTCCAGCCGGAAGTCTTCCCAAATTAGGCCCTCCCACATTTCTGTTCCTTCCTATGGGGATGTCAGTAATAACAGAATAAATCTGAGTTTCCCCATCACTTAAATAGTTTGTATATTAGAATTGCAAGTGACTCTAGAAATAACCTCATCTTGCAGGTGACAAAAAGAATGGAAGAGATTCGTCCAAGGTCTTCCTGACTGAAATAGGATTCAAATCCAGAATCCCTCATTCTTAGTCTTTTTTTCCATTATGCCATTATTGCTATTACTGCTCTAACCAGATCTACTTAATAAGTCCATATCAAGCAAAATGGTAGACCCACCATCCTGTGTGCTAAGAGCACTTGGATTCAAATGCTCGGGTCTGCTATGATGTACAGAGCATGGACCATGGATGGAGAGTGATCATTTTGTTGGAGAGAATAAATAGCATCAAGAATCTGTGGCAAGAGATAGACCAGAGAGGGACATTGTTGTGTAGAAGCTAAAAGATTGTGCGTCAGTCTCTGTGTTTGTGGTATGGAACCCCAGGTAATTTGAGGGATGTCAGTTGTGAATGCTTGGTGTTTAGAGATGACTTGGCATGGATTCCTTGAAAGCTGAATTCACAGCTAAGGTGAATATTGCTTTGTGGTCTTTTGGGGAGAAAAGAGGATTGAGCAGATACATGGAAGTGGGTGCCACCCTGTCCCAAGTCCATCCAGCTAGCCAACATAACTAGGTAGAACACTGGGTCTCAGTGCTAATGCTCTTCCTACCCTCCTCCAACCCAGAATTCTAGCAAGGAAAATAAACATCAGAGTCTTACATTAAAAAATAAATTAAGGAATTAAGTCTTCTAAGATTTAATTAAGTCTTGGTGTCTAAGCAGGTCAAGTCATCTAAATTCTCTAGACCTCTAGTTCCTTATCTATGCAATTAGAGAGTTGGCCTTCATAATCTCCAGGCTCTCTCTCAGCACTAAATCTTATGATCCCATTTAATATGAGCATTGACAAAACAGAGAGTGTCCAGAGAAAAGCAACCATGGTGTGAAATGACCATATCAGGGGTACTGTGGGAGGAAATCTCTACATTCGGAGGGAGAGTGGGTTTTATAAACTCAAAAGTGGCTTTTAAATCTAAGGTGGTCTTGCTACCTATTCATAGAGAATAAATGTTTTACTAAGACATGACTAAAGGTCATGTGTAGACTTATGAATGCATTTTCCCCGGTTCTAAAACTATTCATTAGTTAGTACTTTCATTTAAAGTATGCCCTCTCCTTGTTTGGGTTCTTTATGTTAATAAATGGATTTATTAGGGGTATTTTTGAATGGTGTCAGTGTAATATGAAGCTTTGGAAAGCCCACTGATGCAGGAGCTGAAGGAGATGGGTTGAATCTGGCTCTGCTGTTTCCATACTGTGTGACCTGGAAAAAGTCACTTCATTTCTTCAGGTCTTGGTTTCTTTCTCTTTCTTTCTTTCTTTCTTTTTTTTTTTTTTTGTAATTTTTTTTAAAATGTAAGCTTAATTACAAAATAAGATAAGAAAAAAAGAAACTTAAATGCCAAATAAGAAAAGAAATAAAACTTTGCTATGTGCATAACAGAACATTAGAGAGGATTCAAAATAGAGAGCAATAAATTTTCATTTCAAGAAAGCCAATATAATAAATACCACACATTGTGTTCAGAGCTGTTCATCTTTTCTTCAGTTCCTTGTAGGCTTTATTTTGTTCTCTCCTGTACACTTTTTACTTTACCACAAGAAGGTTACAACTAAGCATGGACATTTATATATATATACACACACATATACACACACACATAATACGCATATATACATATATGTGTATATATATGTACATATATTCATATATACACACAAACATATGTATACACATAGGCATACATACATATACATAGATATCTATATTCATACACATATATACTCATATACATTCATATGTATCTATATAAGACTACACTATACTTTGTGCTCTGTTTCTCTGTGGGTGCATAACGTCTTCCTTCATAAGTCCAAGTCTTTCCATATTTTTCTAAATCCACCAACTCATCATTTCCTACACCTTAGCAATATTCCAACCTTATACTGTCTAGTTATTTTAAATAGTCTAAAACAATATTGATTAACATGGCTGACATAGTACAGTTTTCCTATTTTTTTCTTTTGATTAAATCTATTTTAGCTGTAACTTTGTCTGAGATCATGATTACTACCCCTGCTTTTTTTCCCTAATAAATTCTACTCCTGGTCTTTTATGTTTGTGTGTATCTCTTATTTCCAGGGTTTTAGTTTCTTTATCTGTGTTATGAGGGAGTTAACACTAATTGACCTCCAAGACCTTTCTAGTTCTAAATCTACAATCCTGTCCTTTCAAATAGTCCTGGGGAGATGTTTTAAGGCAGTCGGTAGGTGGCAGCATTGGCTTATAATCCAACTAGAAAGAGTTCTTCACCTTCCTCTCTTCTTACTTACTTTACAATCACTCTCCCTTACCCAGTTCTCTTCCATTTCTAGTGACCCAATTCAATTGTTTTGACTTTTACAAATAAGAAGAGACTTTGATTCTCTAGCTTTTCTAATCAGGTTGTCAAATTTTCATTCATTTCTCCTTCTTAGGGGCAATTTCACATTAACTGAACTCTTTGCATTCCATTCTTCTATCATTATCCCCCTTCCTTACTCCCTATGCTCCAGGAAAAGCTCTTCACCAGGAAATTCATCATCATGGAGACTGCATTAGCTTTGGGATGCACACCTCCTCAGAATCCTCAATAGCCTCTACCCTCTGATCGGAGGGCCAGAAGATGGAGAAAAAATTTCCAGGCTTCATAAAAGAGGGCTGAGAAGCCCAGCCAACTCTCCATTTCCCATCAGTTGTGCTCTTTGGAATCCACTGCACCATTCTCCCAGCATCCTCCTCCATTGCCTCCCTCTTAAAAAGTTTCCTTTCATGTGCTGTCTTCTCCAGTTAGATTGTAAACTCCCTGAGGCCAAGAACTGTCTTTTTTTAATTGCATCCCCAGTGTTTAGTGCAAGGCCTGATGTTTAATAAATGTTAATTATAATGTATTGTATTAAATAATTAAGTCTTCTAAGAATGTGCAAGCCAAAAGAAACAGATGTCAACTGGCCCATACTTCTTGGTTTACAAGTGAAGAAACTGAGGCCCATAGAGAAGTGAAATGACTTGCCAAAGCTCACAGTTACACCTACTGGAGAATCTCAATCAGTCCCCTTCTCTCCACTCATGAGGTGACTGCCTTTGCTTAAATCCTCAGCACCTTTCACCTGGACCACTATAACAGCCTCCTAACTGGCAGCTCTGCTTTTAGTCTCTCACTTTTCTAATTCAACCTTTAATACCACTCCCCAACTAATCTTTTTAAGGCATAGATCTGAGGGTATTTCACAACTGGCTTTCCGGGGTTGGGGGGAGGGGGAAATGTATGCATAACACACTTTTAAGTTTGATTTGTCTTATAAGAAATTTCACTATCACTTTCTTAAGTCCAGACAACCAAAAAAACAATAATTTAAACCCTGATTTGTAGCATTCACCAATTTCTGATGTGTAAATACTCATGATGAAAATTTTGAAATTAACTCTTTGAAGTAAGTATAAACTGGCTCCAGAATCCCTTTCACAAGTGTTATTATGTCACTCTGCTCAAAAATTTTCAGTAACTCCCCATTGCTTGGGACTAAAATACAGCCCTTCAGCTAAAACGGCCATCTCAAGTTGTCTCTGAACTCTGAAACCCACCTCCCTTCTCCAAACCTCAGCTTGGGTGTTCTTCCATGACAGAAATATCCTCCCTTCTCACCTCCTATGAAAACCTTCACCTTTGAAGGCTCAGTTCAAGTACTGCCTCTTAGGTGAAACAGGTTCTACTCAGAACCAGAGTTCTACTCAGGTGTATGGACATAACAATTCAGAGCATGTGAGAAAAAGCCTGGCTCTCTCTCTTTGGGTTCAGGCCACCCTCAGGATAAATCTGGGTCTGACTGAGCGTATGACTTAATTACGTTGTAGGATTCCCTCACTTGGCTGTACTCTCTCCTTCCTCAAATTGCCTTGCATTTACTTAGAGGTTTACATGTTGCCCCTGTCCACCCATCCAGGAAAAGGTAAGCTCCTTGAGGGCAGGGACCATTTTCTTTTTGTCTTTGCTTCCCCAGAGGCTTGCACACAGTAAGCAATTCATACATGTTTATTGAATTCACTGAAAATTACCACCTCCTTTCCCCTAACCCTGGCCTCCCTTTTCCCATTCAGTCCCTATCTTACCCCCCTCATAGAGAGGACCAAAAGGAATGAGAAGGGAAACAGAAAAAACAACATGAGTTGTAGGAAAGGATAACTACAAATGTGATCATGATAGGTCATTTCTCCCAGAGGGACCAAGACTAATGAAAAATGTACACTCAACACTCGATTTCCAAATGTCCTTAACAAAGTTTCTCTCACTGGCTCATCTGTTCCCTCACTTATACGGTAATATTAAGCACTGAACTGGTAGTCGGGCTTAACTTTGGTTCAAATCCCAGCTTTGCTACTGACTGACCACATGACCTTCAATGACTTGTGTCATCTCTTTAGTTTCCTCATCAGTGAAATGAGGGAATTGGAGTACATGATTTCTTTTCATTTTATTTTATTTTTAATTTATAGAATAAAGCAAGCATTTCCATAACATAGTATAATAAAAAGATGATTGCACATAAAAACTGCGAATCTATTATGTACAACTCACTTTTCCTTTAAAATATATAATGAAGTTATCATATAAATTTTTTAATTTCCTTTTTTTCCCTCCCCCCCATCCTAGAGATGGCTACCGTTAGACACAAATAGTTATACAGATGTAAAATTATTCTATTCATACTTCTATTTATCAGTTCTTTCTTTGGGTGCAGAAAGTGTGTTTCTTCTTATGTCCTTTATGATTAATTTCAGCATTTATAAGTCAAAATAGCTTATTATCTCAAAGTCATTCTTAAAACAATATTGCTGTTACTGTACGCAATGTTCCGTTTGTGCTGCTTAATTTAATATGGCTGACCAAGTTGTGGTATATGATTGCGATAAAATATTACTGTACTATAAGAAATGATAAGCTCAATGATCTTAGAAAAACATAGAAAGACTTGCACAAAATAATGAAGAACAGATGATTTCTAAAGCACCTTCTTTTACTCCTTAATCTTCATTTTCTTCTCCTTTTTTCCTACTTCCTCTGTCACTCAATCTGTTTCTGTCTCTCTCTCCTCCTCCCTTCCTACTTCCCTATTTTCTTTTCTTTCATTCTCTTCACCTGTCACTGAGAAAAAATGGATTTGAAAAAACCCACAGGTTGACTCCCTTTCCTGAAATGCACTTCCTCTTCACTTTGGTCTACTATAATTCATATGGTACAGTTCATATACTTTCTCTTCCATGTAACTTTCCTTTACTCTACCTACCCCAAGTTGTTAAGATTCTCTCTCCCCTCAAATTACTTTGTGCTATACTTATATCCATAATGATTTCATAGAACATGTGCTCTGGAACCTTGGAAATGTACAGACCCATTGGCCTCACTTTGCTACAATGATACAGCAACTCCTGATTGGTCTTCATGTGTCCCCATAACTGGTGAGTTGTATGAAAGATTATTGACCATGAATTCAAAAGGAATATCTCCCTTTATAAGTTTTAAGAGCTGTGGAAAATGTTTACCTTCTTTCTCTTTTGGGCATCTCTCTTTTTACCTATCTCTCTTAGGACAAAACTGGCACAAGTTTTTCTCTGGACAAGTAGAGGAAATTCATCAGACAACAAGACTTCTCCCACAATGTTATCAAGTTATATCCTCAATCAGACCCAGATTTATCCTGAGAGTGGCCTGAACCCAAAGAAAGAGAGCCAGGCTTTTTCTATGAATTGCTATGCCTATATACCTGAATAGAACTCCAGGGAGAACCTCTATAACAAAACTTAGCTTTGGCTCACATTTAAGGTCTCCATAAGAAAAGGTTCTCAAAATAAAAAAGTACTTTTTGAAGATAGGATAGTTAGTTGTATTCCTTCACCATAAAAATGCCTAAAACACAAAGATTCATAAGTGTACATTAATAAATTCTTAAAACAAAATAACCCATCAGAATTATACTCTCGGGGGGGCCCCCAAAATACCCATAAAATAGGACTCTAAACCAATCCTAGAACTCTAAAACACACACAAAGATACTTCCCACTTAAGTCAGCTCGGCTACGAGGAACCATATCAGCACTGCCAACCAAAACCAGCCTGGCCTGAAGCCATGGCTGTGCCCCGGGGGCAGCTGGACGGGAGGAGCCTCTCAGGTGAGCGGATTAGTGGCAGCTGCGAGTGGGGATTGTGAAAGTGGGAGATAAGCAGTCTGGCCGAAAGGCCTCCAGAGCGGAAAAGCAAAAGGCAGAGGTTTTGCACCCGCCTCCATGTTGTAGCTTCCCGCCTGCAGCCTGCAGATGGCAGGGGGACTGAACGATTGTTCTCAGGCCAAGAGCTCTCATGTTTAGCGGCCTGGATCTGGATCGCAGTCTTGGGCCTTGGTTCTGGAGTCTTCACTATCCTGTCAGCCGCAAGTAAATAGGAAGAGTTCCCAGCCTCTTCCTGAGAGCTACGGCAGGCGGAAGGACCCCAGCGATTTGGGACAGAGCTTTTCCTTCTGGAAGCAGAGCCCCACAGAGATTTAAAAAAAAATCACGGACTGAACAACCATGAGTAAGAATAAGCATAAGAAGCAAAGTAAGAACAGCTCCCAAACCCTAGATTCCTTCTTTG
>CM053588.1:184624904-184649746 GCA_028646515.1 Pseudochirops corinnae | reverse complement strand
GGAACTGAGATTGCTGAGGGCTTGCCTCAAAGATGAAAGAAGGGCCTTTCCTTGGGTATTCAATGCTGAAATGATATCTTAACCTTGTTGTAACTTAAGAGTGGATGGCCTTCTGTACTCTCCTGCCCCTTTTGAGATTCAGGGGTGGGAAGCCTTTGAGTTTTTTGTGCTCTATGATTGACCAAATGAATGTACTTTGTTTATGATTGGAGACTAATCTCCATTTGACAGGAGAGACTTTGTTGTCTGACTAAAATGTACTGCCCAGGAGTGGGCTACTTTGACTAATGTACTGGACAGGTGTGGGATACTTGGACCTTGATACTTTGCATTTGAATTGAGAACTTACTTGCTAAATGAACAAGTTACACTATATTTTGACTTTCTCTGTTCTGTGAATGTTTGCTGAATAAATGGAGTTTACTATGCTGGTCATCTGAACCTTGGAAGTTGCCTTTGCTTGGCATTACACTGGGTCTATCCCCTCTCACTTTTGTGGATGTAAGTTGCCTTCAGGAGTTCTGATTCCCTTTCTCCTGTGGTGGGATGAATGATCTAAGCACTAAATACTTATAGATTATACCTATTGTAAGTTTACCACCTCCCTTTTAAAAATATTTCTCTTCCCTTATGGGAATATTCATTAGTGTTATCTCCTCCAACCACTAAAATAAGATGTCCCCTTTTTCTTTCTTCCTCTTTCAATATCTCCCTTTGCTTACTTGCTCATTCTCTTGTAGGCTTCTCATCCTTAGAGACCACAGAAGTTATATTCCCTTCATTATTAATCTTTGACTTGATTAGGGTACATCACATATTCTCCTCTGTCTTCTTCCTTACATCCCCCCTTTTATGCATCCTCCCTTTCTTTAACCTACTCCTACAAAATATACTGATTCACCTATAGGTCAAATGTTATGAGGTTTAGTCCATGATGTTTCAGGTCTGTTTCTCCACTATCACTTCTCTTTGGCTTTGGCTCTTATCCTTGTTTGCTTATGTACTTTTAGAAGAAATTTCTTAAACTCTGTTGTTTTCCTTGATTGCTATATATTTTTTAAACTTTTCTTGTATTTATATGTTCTGGGATATTTAAAGGCAAAATGTTTTGCTTATATGAATAACATGTTTTCTTTTTACATTATTATTTTTTGCTTCTCTTCTTCCAGATTTTCCTCCACTTCTGTGTAGTTGCATTCCCAATAAGTTATTCTTTCTCTTCTTCCTTTGGCGCTATTTGCTACTGTGCACTCATTTTTTTTTCTAATTTGCCAATTATTTCTGTTGTGAAGGCCATAAATTCTGCTTTCACTATCCTTATTTCTCTTTTAGACCATTAAGGAACATATTGCTATGCTTCCAGGTTCTCTTGGGAATCTATAGAATTCTCTGCCTTATTAGATCTTGATTAATTTTCCCTTTTCTTATAGTTTTATTGAAAGATTTGTGGACTCTTTTAGCTGATTTAGAGGCTATATTTTCTTTTGTTATTAATATCTTCCTTGTTGGTTTACCTGTGTGTGCTCAAGAGCTTTGAATTTTTTTTCCTTCTGAGACCTTTGGTAATTTTAGTCATTTTCTTTTTTCCCCTCATATTGCTTACTTTCTTTCTCCCTACCCCTTGGGGGAAGTTATTCTTTTATTTTTTTAATTAGTAAGTATCCACAGGAATTAAAAAAAAAAAACACCCTTATAACAAATATGCCTCATCAAGTGTAACAAATTCCCACATTGGTCATTTCTCATTCTCACTATGGAGTCAACTGTCTCTTTTCCAGGAGATAAGCATCATAATTTTTTATTATCAGTCCTATGGCATCATGCCTAGTCATTACATTGATCAGAACTCTTAAGTTTTTCAAAGTTGCTCATTTAAAAAAATGTTGTTATTGTATAAATTGTTCTTCTGTTTCTGCTCACTGAAAATTAGTTCTTACAAGTTTTCCCAGACCCTTCCTTATTTGTTACAGCTCAATGGTATTCTATTACATTCATATACCATAATTTGTTCAGCCTTTCCCCAATTCCTGAGCACCCACTTAGTTTCCAGTTCTTCTTCACTACAAAAATAGGTGCTATAAACATTTTTACACATATGAGTCCTTTTCCTCTGATCTCTGAGACACAGGCCTATTATTACTGGGACAAAAGATATGCACATTTCGGTAAATTTTGAGGCATAGTTGCAAATAGCTTTCTAGAATGGGTGGACCAATTGACAATTCCACTTAACAGTGCATCAGTGACTTTTCCCCCACAGCCTCTCCAATATGTGTCATTTTTCTTTCTTTCTATCTTTGCCAATCTAAATCTCAAAGTTCCTTTCATTTACTTTTCGATCTAATTATTAATGATATGGAGCATTTTTCTTTTTCCTGATCTTTTTTTCAGTTCCAAAGTCTCTCCATTTCTCCATCCTCTCCCTTTCCCTCACCTTCTCCCTTCTTTTTGATGGCAGTTTTTCAGAATGTACCTTAAAACTATCTCAGCTGCTTTCCACATTGGGGACCCCAATTTTCACAAGCTTGTCTCTGCCCCCCAGATGACTTCTGGGGGAAACAGAATTGGCCTGATCTGGATGCTAGATTCTTTCCTTCAGTTTTAGTGGACTGTCACTCTGTTCTGCCTCAGTTCTCTGGCTGAGCTCTGTTGCAGAGCTTTCTACTGTGTACTCAAAATGTACCATTATTGTAGTCTGGTCCCTCTTCTACCATTTGGATCTCCAGGACACTGAGAAGGGGAGTTGGGGAAGGGGAGTTTAGTTGAGCTCTCTTGAAAGGGTTTGGATCAACTTGCGCACCCTGCTACCTGAATCAGGGTGGCAGGGGTGAAGGGGTACTTTAGGTGGCTAGGGACTATTGGCCTTCTTTGTTATTAGTTCATCATGTGTTTTGTCTCTTTTGTGTCCTTGGTGTCCTATACTATAGAGGGAGTTGAAATTGCTGTATTATTTGTGCATAACTTGGGCATAATTCCTATTTCGGAGAGATTTGAGAGGTCATGAGAGTCAGAACATGTCTAGTCCTCCATCTTGGTCTCCTAAACTGGTACCAAATCCTCCTGATTCTATCTCCATAATATTCTCTCATCTGTCCCTTCCTCTTTACTCTAACTTCCATCATCTCTTTGCACACCTTCATTACCTCACATTTGAACTACTGTAATAGAAAAAAATACTGCCTTACGGTAGGAATTTTCTTATGTCCCTTTTTGTGCAGTTCATTATTAACCTTTGCCCTCCCCATGGTCTCTTCCCCCCCCCCATTTGCCTTGAAATCTCCTTCCTAGGTCCATACCCTCTCACTCTTCTGGATCTTAATTGCTCCCATCATCCTATCTGCTGTTGTGGTTACCATACCGAGGATGTGACTGTGAACCTATAGAAGATGAGCTGACACCCTAATACTTTTATTCAGCTACAAGAAGCAGTCATTTCATCCACCAATGCATTAGTCTATGGAGCATGAAATATAAAAGGATAATAGCAGGAGAGTATCCTGTCCTAGGATGTTCTTATCTGTATGTCATCAAAATGAGCTGAGAAGAATGAGATAATGATGACAGAAAAAATTTGTAAATTCACAATAACAACAATGATGTGTAAAACATTTTGAACTTCAAGCACCATATAAATTTTTGTTGTAGCTACTATTTTTTCCCCAATGGATTTATAAAGGTAGAGATGCTCTAATATTTCTATTGTTCGCCCCATAGCACTTGGTACCATTTTGAGTACACAGTAGGTGCTCTATCAATACTAGCTGAACGACTGATCATTGATTATCATAATTATCACAGGAAATTATTCAGAAAGGGACCTCTAGGTGGCGCAGTGAATGAAGCACTGGCCCTGAAGTCAGGAGGACCTGAGTTCAAATGTGACCTCAGACAACTAGCTGTGTAACCCTGGCCAAGTCACTTGACCCTGACTGCCTATCCAAAAGAGAAAAAAAGAAGAAAAAAAAGGGTCAGTGGTTTCTGAGAAATAAAGTGCTGAGTCACTAATCCAGAGACACTTATTAGCTGTGTAACTCTGGGTAAGTTACTTAACCTCTCTATCTGCCCCTTTTCTCAACTAGAAAATATATTAAGTACAATAATAATAGCACCTATCTACCAGGATTATTGCGAAGATAAAGCGAGGTAATACTTATAAATTGTTTTGCACACCTTAAAGAGCTCTATAAACGTTTATTATTACTATTCCTGTTCTAACGTGAGCACAGGTTAGTGGGAACCCCCACCCCCACTACTCAGAAATTTCCTAAACATTCTACTAGTTAAGAGATTCATCTGAGTTACTGCCACTACTACTACCACCACCAACTACCACCATAAATCACTACCATTAACAACCTTAGAGGATAAGTAGAAAGTAAAGTCTTTGCAGCAGGTCTACTGGGTTTTACTTTGATCTTGGCATCCTGGAGCCTAGTATAGCCTTGTACAAAGTAGCAGCTTAGTAAATGTTTGTTGGGTAACATTTTAAGCAAACTGTGATGGTACATGCATCATGATGCTTGATCCTCACAATAACTTTTGGAGGCAGGTGGCCAAAATATAATTAGCCCCATTTTCCAGAAGGAGGAACAGGCTCCTTTTAAAATAGGGCCAAGAAATATTTATTGATATTTTTAGGCCCCAACAATGTTAGACATTATTAGTGCCTTCATGGAAGACAAGAAGTCACAATTTAGCTGTGGAGACAAGCATTATGGATAAGAAATTAAGTAACAATAATAGATTTTTTGAGGGGTGAGGTTTAGCTGTTATCGAAATGTTATTTAGATCTATCCATCATTCATACCTTATAATAATATGGCTCAAATTTTTATATAGTACTTTTTTTTTTTGCTTTTTTTTATGGAGGAGGAGGATAGGGCAATTGGGGTTAAGTGACTTGCCCAAGGCTACATGGCTAGTTTTGTGCGTGCGTGTGTGTGTATGTGTTAAGTGTGTGAGGCTGCATTTGAACTCAGATCCTCCTGACACCAGGTCTGGTGCTCTATTCACTGCACCACCTAGCCGCCCCTAGTACTTTAAGGTTTGCAAAGACTTGCCATGTATTTTCTCTTTTCATTCCCCAAACAACCTGGGAGGTAAGTCCTTTTATCACTCCCATTTTATAGATAAGGAAACTAAGATTCATAGGAATGAGTGGACTTGGCCAGGGTCACACAAACTAGCAGCAGAAGCGATGTTTAAACAGAGATCTCCCCTGACTCGGAGGCCAGTGCTCAGCTAGCCCATGTCCTTCTGATAGTGAATTGGCTTCATCAGATGACTTCAATGCTAATATCCAGTTTAGATCACTGAAGAGCAGACATATGTTGATGTATATGTGCACACTTATACATATATGAATACATATATGAAATGAAATATAGATTATATTTTTTAAGAGGGGATAGGGATTTGAACAGGGATCCTATATAATATTATGTGCATAATAATGTTTACCAAAATATATAACATTGCATATTTATACACAGATATGTATATTTATGTTTCTATATACATATATCTCTAAAAAAATCTAGTACATATGTGTACTATCTAGTATATGTAACTCTCTATAAACACTATATATGTGTAAATATCTAGTGTATATATCTATATCTATATATGTATGTTTATAAGTAATGTGTGAGCATGCACCTGTTAATGAGGTAGAGGACAAAGCTCTACCTGTGTAGGCTCTTTTTCTTTCCTTTTGTTTTGTTTCATTTTGTTTCAAGCAATTGGAAGAGAATCAGATTTAAAAGTGTTTTACAAAAGGTAACAAAGTATGTGCACAGGCTGCTTTTGGTCTAGCAGCCTGGAGAGAAGAAGGGAGAGGGAGGAAGACTGGTTATGTGTCTTTGGGTTATTTATCTCCCACTAGTCTCTGCTCATTCCCTTAGCTCCCACTTTCCAGTGGCCTCATCAGGAGGGTCAGGGAGGGAGACAGAGAGGTGCATCTTTCTAAAGATCCCTTCACCACCACCCTGCTCCTGCCACCCCCAAATCTCTGTGCCTCCATACAGCTCAGTAAAAGGTACTACTCCTGTGGGATCTTCATCCTGTGATTTTCATCTCTTTCCTCCCAATTCTTTCAAACATGAAAAGTTAGCATGGAACCTAGAACCTGGGAATCTGGGTAAAATTACCTGCTCAGCAGGTCACTCCCCTCCCTCAGTTCATCCTGCTCCATGTGGGCATGGCCAAAGGTGGATTTTAATATACACATACTTGTTTTTTCCTTGCCAAAATTTGTGATGTCACTGGAATAGGGAACTGTTGGTAAAAAAACAAATTAAGTGACTTTCAGGGTCACATTATCAGCATCTGGCAGAAGGCAGAATTTGAACCTAGGGCTTTCTGACTCCAAGTCAACTTTCTACCTACACCATATTATCTTACATGCATAATATATACATATAGACATATATACATGGATATATGTATGTATGTATATGCACAACAAGCTCTCATGTTGCCCCAAATTTTCAGCTGTTCAGGGAGAAAGGAGGAGCAAGAACTCAGTCTGGCAATAAGTGAAAGACTGGAACATCATGAGGGCCTTGAGAGTGAGTTGTATTAGGCCGAGAGCTGACTGTCCTTGGACTCCAGGAGGAAGAAGATTAGTGAAGAAAGAAAGGTGGCAATACAAATTTCTTCCATTTTGCAGTTTTACCTGAGGTGCCATATAGTCTGGGGCAGCTAAGTGGCACAGTGGCTAGAACACCACATCTGGAGTCAGGAAGACCTGAGCTTGAAGAAGAGTCTTTGTAAGTTCAAATCTGGTCTCAGACTTAATAGCTGTGTGACCCTGGGCAAGTCACTTAACCCTGTTTGCCTCAGTTTCCTCGTAAGCAAGATGAACTGGAGAAGGAAACGGCAAACCACTACAGTATCTTTTCATAAAACAAAACCAAAACCAAAACCAAATTCAACGGAGTTCGAAGAGTTGCAACAACAACCCATGCAGCTGGACCAGCTTCCTCTTCCAAGTTAATGTGTTGGAGCACTCCTTTGTTCCACTAGGTGGCACTGTTGAGCTGTTCGAGCCGACCTTTACTTTGGCTCTCCTTCCCTATTAGTGTTTCATGCGATTACAAAGCAAGCAAGCACCAAAAACCAGACTATTTAAATCCCCTGTCAAAGAAACTTTGGCGCAGCTAGTTCAAGCGAGCGAGCCGGCCTCGGTAATTTGGAGGGCAGGAGGAGGGTCCTAGTAAAGGAATTTAGAGGGCTCAGCTTTGCCCCTCCCTTCTCGTTACCCTGAAGAAACGAGCTCTTCTCGGCATCGACTTTCCAGCTGTTCCGCGTCACCTGCGCACTTTGTCTGGCATCACGGCTCCCCTCGGTGCTGTCAGCGAAGGCCTCCGGACGCTCATTGCCTCTCTACCTTTGGCTCCTCTCCGATTGGAGTAAAAGGCGACTGCCCAGCCGCATCTGCTACCCCAAGGAGCCGGGAAGGCAAGCCTTGGTCCTTCGCACACGGGCATTCCTGAGACTTTTAAACAAACACTGCTGGGGGCAGGAGGCGGGAGGTTGCCCTGAGGTTTCTCTCTCAATTTGCAGCCCTCTACTGAGAGTCACCAGGGACTCTCCCAGATCACAGGAAGTTAGAGCTGGAGGGGCCTTGAGAGCTCTCTGACTAGTTCATAGATTCAATTCAATCCAATGCAATTCCTGCCAATCTTGTTAAGTGACTCCTTTATCCCCCTCCCCATGTACTTGGCACCGGATGGAAAATGGGCGGGGGTGGGGGGGGTGGGGGGGGAGAGGAGATGTGTGAATAAGAAAAGATCTGTGATTTAATCAACACCAAGAACTTCCCAGTATGAGGACTCCCTCCCGCTACACAGATTGAAACCCCTTTATATTTAGAGGATATTAGGGCACATGCCTACGGGCACACAATTAGTAAGTGTTAGAAGCAGAATTTGAGCCTAGGTCTTCCACACTCCACCCCCAGCATGCCACTGACACAGATACACCCAGTGTTGGAGTGTGTGGGTGTGTAGACAGTCCCCAACTCAAGGAGCTTTTAACCTGAGTGAGATGCAGAACACAGTGACCATAGGCTCATAGCCCTGAAAGGCAGGATGAAACTGAGGTCCAGAGAAGTTGAGACTTGCCCAAGGTTATACAGATAGAAAGTAGCAAAGCTGAGATCTGAGCTCAGCTGCTGTAACTCCCTATTTTGTTCTCTGAATAAAGAGGCTGATATAAGGTAGAATGGGCATGAGGGCAAAGGGAAGATCCAGACAGAGTGCTCAGGGAATGTTTGAAGAGCACAGGATTACTTTCAGCTAGAAGTGAAAGAGACAATTAGGGAAGATTCTATGGAGGAGGCGGCACGTGACCTGGATCCTGAAGGAAGGTTTTTGACAGTTTGAGATAAGGAGGATTAGCTTGTGGGAGAAATTCAGGGAATGAGGGATAGTGTATAGGAATGTGTAGAGAAGAGACATGACAGGATAAGGTTGTGAAACAACCAGGAGAGATGGTATCATGGAAAGCTTTGGATTTGACTTGGCTACCCATTACCTGTATGACCTGGGGAAAGTCACTTAACCTTTTTGGGCCTCAATTTACTAATCTGTAAAAGGAAGAGGTTAGACTAGATGAATGAATGAAGTTCCATCCAGCTCTAGATCCAGAATCCTATGACTGAATGACTCAGTGATCTGTGAGATCCCATTTAGCTCAAAATCTATGATTCTGTGGTCCAAGTTCTTCAGTTTGTAGAATTCACACAGGGGAGCAATATAAATACAGCCAGAAAGACAGGTTAGAGGCAGATTATGGAGGACCTTACAAGGTAAACTGAATCCATATGTTATTCAACAGGGTTTTGAACAAGGGTGTAACATAAGTGAGAAAACTGAGGCACGGAAAGACAAGGGGGATACTCACATTGCTAATTAGCAGTAGACTTGGATCTAGAAGCAATTCCACTGTTTGACAGGAGTTTAACAGAGCCCCTCTTGCAGGAATATTTTAATTTTCACAGAAGACTGAAAAATTGAGTTCAATTCAATCCAACATTTAAAAAAGTATACAGAAGACACTGCACTAGGACCTGAAGAAGATACAATGGTTAACTAGATATAGTTTTAGGGCTTAAGGAGTTTCTAGTCTATTAGTGGAGAGAAGACTTGTAAATAAGCAATTATACAGAAAAGAGAATAAATAACTGTATAAAAGAGGTACAAACAAAGCCGTCAGAGAAGTCAGAGGATTTAGAGCTAGAAGATACCTCATTGTTCTGCAGATAAGGAAACTGAGGCCCAGAAAAACAAAGTGAATTGTCTATGGTCACACATGTATTCAGTAACAGAGCTGGGATTTAAACCCAGGTCTTTTGACTCCAAATTCAGGGACTCTTTTTTCTGTGTTAAAGTTCTAAGGAGGGGAAGACCACTTCCATGATGGGGAATGAGGGAAGGCTTCAAGGAAGGCTGTCATTTGAAATCTTGAGGTCCAAAAGAAGCCTTCTGACTCTTGATCCAAGTGCCATTTCTACTTCTCCAGGATATCTGTCAAGAGAATACAGGAGTGTTAATACTTTCTGAGAGAGGCTTTTGGTTGATACTGAAGTGTTGGAGGCAAGACCTGAACCCAAGTCTCCTCAACTCTAGGTTCACCACTCTACTATGTGAATAGGGAAGAAAGAAAAAAGGAAGAAACACAAGATCCCAAAGATCAAAATGGGCAGGATGGAGCCTAATTGTGTCTTTCACCTCTAGCTGAAAATAATCTGTCCTCTTCAAACATTCCCGGACTACTCTGGATCTCCCCTTTGCCCTGATCCCATTCTACCATACTATCAAGTGATTCCCTCAAAATTCCCATACCACTCAGCTAAGAGAACCCCAAAGTCTGCTAGCAGTATGTTCTCCCACACCAAAGGCGGGGAGCAAAGAGAAGATGAAAGGTTTCCTTTGGTTAAACCAGCTCCCATATGCTGCTCAAAGTCAGAGCTGTCCTTCTGAGTGAGTGGAGTGGGCTGTACTGTTTCTACTATTATTTTAGAAACCTCAGGAAACCTCACCCCATCCAAAAATTTCTTACCCAGCAGTCCTTCTCAGAGTCAAAGGATCTGAAGTGACCTTAGGTTCTCTAGATGAGCTGATACTTCAACAGGAAGTCCCAGCATCCTGGCCAATCATCATCCAGCCTCTACTTCAAGATTTCCAGTGATGAAGAGAGAATTTTCTACTCCTGGGAGCAAGCAACCTATTCCAATTTTGGATAGTCCTTATTGTTAGGATTGTTTTTTCCTTATATGGAATTGAAATCCTCCTCTCTGCATCTTCTAGACATTTTTCTCTTTATGTTCTCTAAACATACCTAATCCCTCTTCTGTCTGATGGCCCTTCAGATACTTGAAGACATATTCACCCTAAGCCTTCCTTTTTCAGGTTAAAAGCCCCAGTTACTTCAATAGACTCTTACAGCTTGACCTCCTATCCCTTTAATTACCTCAGTTGCCCTTCTCTGGACATGCTCCCATTTGATAATATTATGTCTAAAATGTGACATTCAGTTCATACACATATTTCCAGGTTTCTCTGAAACTGACAAGCAGAACCAAGAGAATAATTTATACAATAATAACATTATAAAAAAGCAAAACAAAACAAAATCAAACAGCTCTGAAAGACTTAAGAACTCTAATCAATGCCACGACCAACTATGGTTCCAAGAGTCCCAGGATGAAGAATGCTACCCACAGGCTTGATATAAACAACATGACATACATTTTTGGACATGGCCAGTGTGGGGATTTGTTTTGACTATGCATATTTGTTTCAAAGGTCTTCTTTTTTCTTTCCTCTCAGGATGGGGAGTGGGGGGGAGAAGAGGATGAAATGAATGCTTCTAATTGAAAACAATTGCTTTTTTAAAAGTGGGAGACCCAGAACTGAACACAGTATTCTAAATATGTCTGAACATGACAGAATACTATGGAACTGTGTCACTTTCCATGTTCTGTATAATGCCATGAAACCCTGGGGATAAGGGTTAGGTTTGGAACCAGAAGCCCTGAGTTCAAAATCCAGCTCTGTCACTGTGTGACTTAAGCAAGTCACTTACTATCTCTGGGCCTCAGCTTCATCATTTATAAAATCAGGAGACTGGACTAGATGGCTCCTTCGTGTACCTTTGAAATCTGAATCTATGATCCTTTGATCCAAGGTATGGGAAGTACTCTTAGACATTTGTTTCTTTTGGTTTTGAAGTATGAACTCAATTAAAAGGCAATTACATCTTAGATCATTGTCAACTATCACTTTGTTCAATTGTTCCAGGTGTGTCCGACTATTCATTTGGGGTTTTCTTGGCAAAGATACTGGAGTGGTTTGCCATTTTCTTCTCCAGCTCATTTTACAGATAGGGAAATTGAGGCAAACAGGGTGAAGTGAAAAAGGCAATTACATCTTAGACCATTGTCAACTATCACTTTGTTCAGTTGTTCCAGGTGTATCTGACTATTCATTTGGGGTTTTCTTGGCAAAGATACTGGAGTGGTTTGCCATTTCCTTCTCTAGCTCATTTTACTGATAGGGAAATTGAGGCAAACAGGGTGAAGTGACTTGCAAGGGTCACACAGCTAGCTGTCTGAGACTGGATTTGAACTCAGAAAAATGAGTCTTCCTGATTTCAGACCCAGCACTCTATCCACTGCACCACTTAGTTTCCCTTTAACCAACACTTTAGGGAAAATTTATTTATACTATCTCAGACCTTGGGTATGTCACATAACTCTATGAGCTCCAGTTTCCTCATCTGCAAAATGATGAACTTGAATTCATGTCTCCTAAAGTTGTTTTTTCCTTTAGTTCTAATATTCTAATGTTCTAAGATAGTTGCTTGAGTAGAAGAGAGCAGGGCTTCTGACTATGATTCTAGGGTGATTGGAAGCTAAAAATAGACTTCACAATTTTCCTTGGAGGCAGCCCCATATTTACAGAAAAATAAACATGCATTTTATTGACATTGAGCCCCTAAGACAGTTAGCCCAGACTGTTCTAGCAGCTTGTCATTTTAATGCCTTCTCACTCAGATTTTTAGCAGATTTAGTATTTCTTCTCTTCCAAAAGCAAGACTTATAATACTGTGGAGGTATATTTTCCTCTGAATATGACAAGGAATATCCCATCATATTCCCTAGTTTCCTTACTGGGCCACCAGCAATGCCAATGTGAAGCAAACCTCTTGATTGTCATGATATTATTACCTCTGGTCAGGGGGTATCAGCTGAGCAAGATTTCACCAACAAAGCCCTGGCCAAAGAAAAGCTTTCACATCAGTAGCAGGCGGAAGAAGAATGCTGAGTCTGTGAACCAAAGCAACACAGTAATTGTTTGGACTGAGGGTCTTTCTGGATTATTCTTAAGAGTGGAAGAGTTAGTCCAAAGATAGCAGCAGCAGAAGGAGCAAGAAGTAGGCTAGAACAGTGTGGCTATGGGAGAAAGAACAATAGAGTTGGAATCAGAAGATCAGGTTTCAAATCCTGACTCCTGATAATTTTGACTTGGGTGACAATGGACACATTGCTATGTCTTCCCGGGGTTTTTAGGGAGGAAGCAAGAATCTAGTTCATACCAAATGGTAAGAATGATGTCAAACCCCAGGGACAGTAGGTTTCTTTTGGCCTGGAAATTCTCTCCCTCTCCACTCCCTTAGGTGTCTTTACTTCTACTTTTAGGATCACAGATTTCTGTCCCTTCCAAGGGAACATAGAGGCCACTGAGTCTAGCACCCCTATTTTATAGATGAGGAAAATAAGGTACAAAGCCTGAACTCAAATATGACAGAGGGCAGACTGAGGGAAGGGGTATTCAGTATGCTTGCCATCTTGGGGTGGGGGGTAGGGGAAACATAGGAAGAAAATCTGTAACTCAAAATCTTTGGGAAATGAATGTTGAAAACTAAAAATAAAATTAAAAATTAAAAAATGAAATAAAAAAAGTCTGAATTCAGGTGTTCTTGATTCCAAGTGTAGTCCCCTATCTGCCCTGTCCACCATTCAAGGTCACCCCTCATTTTATTCTGTGATATCTGCAAAGATGAATATTCCTCAGCTGTTCTTCTTTGTAAGGGTGAGACACGTCTGTTCCTCCATGAATACTTGTTCAGATTTCCCAGGGAGCACATCTTCCTGGACAGTGCACTCATACTCAGTGCAAACAGAGCAAAGCATCTAAATGTTCATCACCATCCAAAAGGAGGCTAGCTCTGCTCCTAACTTCTCAATCCCTGTCCTGGGTTTCTCAGTATTTTAATTGGTGAGAAGATAGAGTGTTTCCTGCTTCTTGATCCTCACTTCAAAGTTTTTAACCTTTTGATTGGTTACAGCCTTGCTTATGGTATCTGTAGTTTAAACCTGCAAAATTTTTTATCCTCTCTGGGACAGGACTACACAAATAAGTTAGGGATATTGCCAAGCAAGTGAAAGCTTTATAGATATATTTCTCTTGTAGTCCTAGTGGTACTTCTCAACTTGCAGAATCGAGTCCCCAGAGAACATTCGCCTCAAGTTTAAGGTGTTCTGAGTATCTGCATTCCTAGAAAAACATAGCTCATGAGCCCCCATGTGTTTCATATAATTGTCAGACAGAAGATGTAATTAGCTGTAGAGAAGGATATTTAATGAAATGGTATAGTAAAAAAAGTAGCGATGAAATATTTCTCCTATAATATACACAAAATAATTCCCATGAATACAACAATAGGAAGAATGAATATAAGTAGGTAACATACATAGGAAAGTACACATACAAAGAGCATATATAGTCCAGTTTTACATGTGAAGAGGTACATATATAGGAAACACATGTGGCCAGGGCACATGTGTGAAAGAAAAACTCAGATGTTGCAAGGCCATTGAAGTCTTTTAATGCTGTTGTTATTATGTTCTTTTGCTGGGCCTGTTCAGCACTGTTCTTGTAGTCTCTGATCGATGCTGCTTGGCTAGATGCTGCTCCTCTTAACGCTGTTCAGCTTTGTATGATAACTGCCAGATACTAAGACAGTGGTGGATCCCATTCATTCACTGCCTCCAGCTTCCAGCTCAGCTGAAATTCTTCACCATCTTCCTCAAGGGAAGGACAGGCATTGCCATGCTCCTCAAGCTTAAAGCCCACAGGTTTTTCTTGCTTCACCTCTTTTAGAAGAAGACAAAACAAAAACAACCCTTTTCTATGGAGGGAAAGATCTTCTTGGCTTTTTTCCTTACAGAGTGAATAACCTATTTCCCCATATTCTTGGCTATGAGATCTCTCATGTTCCCAGAAAGAGCTTCTCAGCTCCAGATGACTATCTCTTTAGAACAAAGAGTAGCAACAATCTTAACCAAGTAGCTAATGCTCACATCTCTCTTCTTTGGGCTAAACTTCTTGGTTGCAGAGTTTAGTGTCTCTGAGGGTGAAGTTACTCTAGGTCATAATGAACATTCCATATACTTCCCAATTTTAATCCCAAGAAGTTAGACTATAAATCAGGTTATGATTATTTTCCTAATAACTATCAAATAGTTCTTGGGGGTGTGGGGTTACTGCTCTAACTCCAAATGTCTCCCATTCACTATTGTATATTATTGGGCCCAGGAACAGGTGCAAGGACAAAGCTAAGCCCAGGGGGCAAGGTCATTTTCTTTTCTACCTGCCTAGCTGCATTCCTGGCTTTTCATATGGAGATGTAGTCAGTCAAAGCCTAAAAAGGGATTTAAATTACACCCTTACTGACCTAATGATATACATTTATTTCTTTTACTCCAAGGGAGGGGAAATGTCCCAAATGGATTTGCCTTCTATGGTCTCATCAGACAGAGCAGAACTTTCTTAAATTGCATGGTACAGTGGAGTATTTGTGCATGTAAGTATGTATATAAGTCCTGAAGGCTTTTCTTTGAATGGGGGTGTGGGTGGAGAGGGGGTAAAAAGTGGGAAGCCTCCTGTGTAATTTACAGATGAGCTATTCAGATAATCTGTAATTGAGGGTCAATCTAACAGTCACTTTTAAGGCCTTAATAATAATAATAATAAATATATCAGGCCTCAGTTTTCTCATCTCTGAAATAAAAAGGGATTGAATTGTATGATCTCCAAGATAACTTTCAGACCTAAATACAGTGATCCTATGAGTTGAAGTCCAGAACAAAAAAGGCTTGAATGAGAAATATGGCATCAGGAAGGCCAGGAAAATAATCATAAGCTAGGAACAATGAGCTAAGGGACAGCCTGCTGCCCTCAGTACACACTCTGATGGACCATTATTTTATAGAAAGATCCTGATTTTATTTTTTAAGTTAAATTATTTATTTTTAGTTTTCAACATTCATTTCCATAAGTTTTAAATTTTCTTCCCCTCTTTACCCTCCTTCCTCCCCAAGATGGCATGCAATCTGATATAGGCTCTTCATAGACATTCCTATCAAACATTCCTATTTTCACATTAGTCATTGTAACAGCAATCAATTTAGCAGATACTTAGCACTTAGTAACTTAGGGCTAAATATGGAAGGTGTGAACTCTGTCCCCTGTTGAGAGGGCGTGAACTCCCCTGTTAACAGTGGCAGAAGGGGATTGGCTGAGACAGGAGGCCAGTATGTGTATATAAGAAGAATTCTAGAGACAGAGAGATGGAATCAGAATGTTCCTCCTGGTGGTTCCTGTTGGAGGAAGCAGGATTGTCCCAGCATCTGGGTGCTGGGTTGCTGGACTGAAAAACTGAGTTGGAGTTTTCTTGGGGGAGAGAGAGAGAGAGAGAGAGAGAGAGAGAGAGAGAGAGAGAGAGAGAGAAAGAGAAAGAGAAAGAGAGAAAGAGAGAGTGAGACTTTCTCTCCCAGCTGCTAGCTGAATTGCTGGAGGACTAAAGAAGCATGACCAGGATAAGCCTTTGTTTGTTTGTGGTCTGGCTGATCCTTAAGTTCCCTGTGAACTTCAGCATGTACCAGGAACTGCCTGGAGGAGTGAACAAGGACCTGGGAGCTGTCTACCTCTGAGGACTGGACAAGAACCTGGGAGCTGTCTGCCCCTGAATCCAGGTGACTGTTTGGTGGATTCAGGTAGGAGCTGGGACTATGGAAGGGGATCCAGGGAATCAGAGACCACCCCGAGTCAAGACAAAGAAAAGGCCTCCCCTTGGATGAAATTGAGGTTTGCTGGACACCAAGGGGTGGAGGGTTTGTGTGGTTTTTCTAATGATTGTATTTAATGACTGATTGAGTTGATGTATGATTGCCCCATGAGTGGAAGATTAATTATTGTATTATGAATTGATTTAATGATTAAGTTAATGATTTGCCCCACAAGTAGAAGATGTGAATTGACTGAATGATTTGCTCTAAATATTGTGGCCACTGTCATGAAAATTGTGTGGTCATTCTAATGTTAAGCTGTTATGAATACTATATTGTGATTTTCTGTGATAAAATGTAATGTTGTGAATATTATATTGTGATTTGTAATGAAATAAACAGAGTGTTCACTATACTGTGTAATCTGAATCTTAAAAGCTATTCACAGTAGCATTCTTTTGGGAATCTGCTGGTGCATGGCATTACAGTCATGTTGTATAGAAGAATTATGATGAATGAGAGAAACCATGAGAAAGAAAAACAAACAAAAAAATAGGCTACTTTGCTCTGCATTCAGATTCCATAGTTGTTTCTCTGGATATGGATGGCAAAGATCCTGATTTTGAAGGAACAATACTAAGATTCGTCAAGAATCTCATAAACGATCTAATATGAGCCCCAAATTCTAGCTACTTCTAAGCAAGGTATTGTGGGAGACACAAGAGAACTATAAAACTGTGACTGGCCTGCAGCCGAATGGGAACAAAAGAAATCGAGAACAATTACCATTATTGGTTTAAATAAAGGAAGCATTTCCCCTCCATATCTGGCTTATATAAAACCTGAGCATGACCTGTAATCCGTGGTATTTTTCAGTGTTTATCTATTTTTTCTCCTTCAAAAGGATTCTCATTTTAAAAGCAGTCTGTCTTTAAGGCAGTCTATGTTTGGATCAATGTGAAATACAATAACAGGTAAACTTTATATTATCAATATTTACAAAGCACTTTATGCATATTATCTCATTTGATCCTCACTGTATAATCCCACCAAGAGGGTACAGCAGCTATTATTCCCATTTTTACAAGTAAGGACACTAACTTCTCAAGGGATTAAGTTATTTGCCCATGATCACACAAGTAGACAGCATCTGGTCCAGGACTCAATGTGGTTGATGTGGAAGCACACTGAGGGCCACCTTGTTTATTCTTTTAATAATTAGAATTCACATTTTCTAATTATCTTCCTTTAAAGTCCTTGATCTAGTCTGAATGAGGGAACCTTAGTCTTTTTTCTAAGTTATCAATTGTGAAGCAATGTCCTCTACTGAAATCTTTTCACTACATTCTTATTGATATAAACGATTTTTATTAAATTTCTTTTCAATTATTCTCTTTTGACTTTCTAATGGGAAGAGGTCTGCTCAGCCCAGGAAGGACTCTTCCCTGAAACTGGTCAGAATAATGATCAGACTAAGAAGAAGAAGGTCTTTGATTAATTCAATTCATAGAAGTATCTCTTGAATTTACCTTTGACCAAGTTGAAAAGGAAATCCTTGGAGGCAGTGGTTAATAAAGAATTGAATAGTTTTAGGGAAATGATTCTCTAGGGTAAAGAGAAAGTTGTTACTATTGTTCTGTTTGATCAATCAAAACTGTTACCTACTGCTTGTTACTCCTGTTTAATCTTGATAACAGAATTTGGTCTTTTGTTTGGAAATACTATAAATTGTGAGTGGAAATGACTTGCATGAGAGAGATTCTCAAAAGCACATGGATTTCTGTCTCTTTGGATTTTCTCTCTCTAAGCAGAAAGGCTTAGAATTACTTAATTAATATATTTGTTTCTGGAATATTTGCACCTAAATGACAGTGTTCTGAGACTTTCTTCCATGATGAGGAGATATCACTAGACAACGTGGCTAGACAAGTTTGTGTGGAAAAAGGTCTGAGAATTTAGTGGACTACAAGCTTATTATATAGTGGACTACAAGCTTATCACTTAGTGGACTACAAGCTTATTATTTAGTGGACTACAAGCTTATTACTTAGTGGACTACAAGCTTCTTCACAAGTACATGGCAACCATAAAAGATGATTCATTCTTAAAATACAACAATAGAAGTAAATTGTCCAGAACACAGGACTTGATATATTCTGCTGGCATCATTTGGAGCATCATCTATTCCAAGCACCAAATAATCATTTTGTTATGTCACTGCGTAGTCACAAATGTATTGTTCTCCCTCAAGATGTGGATTACCATTAGGGGAAAAAATTAAAACTAAAAGGACCATAGACTGAGAGCTAGAACGATTTCAAAAATCATTGAGACCTTTCTTCTCATTTTATATTTGAACAACATGGAGCACAGACTTATCTAAAGTCATACAGGTGGTAAGTTACAATTTTTTTTTGTTCTGAGCATAACAAAAAACAAGATAAACATTTTAATATATACAGTATAACCTAAAAAGTTTATACATGAGACTGAATTTCTATTATGTATAGTTTGATATTTTTTTAGCACATAACAAATTCAATATATAACTTTCTTTTTTGCGGGGGGCATGGGACAAGATACTTGTACTTTATTTTTGGAGGCAGTCAGGGGTAAGTGACTTGCCCAGGGTCACACATCTAGTAAGTGTCTAAGAACACATTTGAACTCAGGTCCTCTTGACTCCAGAGCTAGGGTTGTATCCATTACACCACCTGGATGCCCCAAATATAATTTTGCTTGTCTGTGTTTTCTTTTGGCCTTCTTCTTGTTTTCATGGCGCGCACATGTGTGTGCGTGTGTGTGTGTGTGTGTGTGTACATAAACATGAGCTATTTTGTGAGGTAATCAGGCTAGTTAGTAAGTGTCAAGCGTTTGAGGCTGGATTTGAACTCAGGTCCTTCTGGGCTGGTGCTCTATTCACTGAGCCACCTCACTGCCCCTAATCAGAATATTTTTTTTAAAGCACTTCAATGACTCTCCTGTCTTGTTCTTTTTGTTTATTTCCCCCTCCTTTGAATACTCTGTTGATACCCCCTTCCCTTCCCATTTAGAAAAATAAAGAAAAATAAAACCTTCATAGCAAATATGCATAGTCAAGCAAAACAAATTCCCACATTGTTCCAAAGGAAGAAATTCAAGTTTATTAACAGTCATTAACATCAACACTAATAATTAGAAAAATGCAAATTAAAACAACTTGGAGGTTTAGCCTCACACCTATCAAACTGGCAAAGATGACAAGAGATGAAAATGACAAATGCTGGAGTGTACGTGGTTTTCCACAATTTCACTAATACATTGTTGGTGGAACTGTGAATTGCTCCAGCCATTCTGGAAGGCGATTTGGAACTAAGTCTAGATTGTTAACATACTGTGTATATTCTTTTACTTTGATTTACCACCAGTAGGACTATTTCCCAAAGAGATCAAAGAAAAAGGAAAAGGACAATATATACATAGATAATTATAGCAGCTTTTTTGTGATCACCAAAAGTGGGAAATCAAAGGGCTCTTCTCCTATTAGGGAATGACTAAACAAATTGTAATATTTAAATGTAATGGGATATTATTTTGTCATAAGAAATAATAAAAATGGACAATTTTTGAAGAAACTGGAAAAACAATTATAAACTGATACAGATGAAAGTGAACAGGATGAGAGAAATAATTTATATAATGATTAAAATTATAGAGAAAAATTATATTGATGTAATCATATGTTTTAAAAAAATTTTGTTATGAATTTGATTAATGAAGGTTATCATTTCCCTAATGTTAAACCAATTCCTGGTATACCTTGTCATAGTGTATAATCTTTATGATATTTTGTTTTAAACTCTTTGTCAGTATTTTATTTAAAATTTTTGCATCTATGTTTATTAGATACTTTGGACTACAGTTTTTTTTTTTTAAATTTTAATTCTCCCTGGTTTATATATTGAGATCGTTTCTGGGTGACAGAAAGGATTCAGTAGGGTTCTTTCTTTTGATATTTTTGAAAACAGTGTAATATTAGAATTAATTGTTCTTTCAGTATTTGATAAATTCACTTGTGCATTCATCTAGTACTAGAAATTTCTCTTTGGAAGTTCATTTATAGCTTGTTCAATTTCTTCCTTTAAATTTGTATTGTTTAAATTCTTTATTTCTTATTCCGTTAATTTGGACATTTTATATTTAATAATAAAACTAGCATTTATATAGTGCCTATTATGTGCCAGACACTGGGCTAAGTGCTTTACAAATATTCTCTCATTTGATCTTCACAACAACCCTGGGAGTTAACTGTTATCATTATCCCCATTTCATAGCTGAGGAAATTGAGGTGAACAGAGGTTAAGTTCCTTGCCCAAGGTTGCACAGCTAGTAAGTGCTTGAAGCTGAATTTGAACTCAGATCTTTCTAACTCCATGTCCAGAACTCTATCCATTGCACCACCTAACTGTCCCTTGTAAATATTCATTTAATATTTAAGTTGGTTTGATGTTAGGAAAACTATAAACCAAATTAACAATATGAGTAACAAAATCAACAAAAATCATATAACCATTTCAATGGATTTAGAAAAGGCTTTCAACAAAATGTAACACTCATTTCTGATTTTAAAAAAACACACTAGAAAATACACAAATAAATGGACCTTTCCTTAAGCTGATCAACAGTATATATTTAAAACTAAGCACTACCAATGTATGTAATGGAGACAAACTTGAATCTTTTCCAAAATAATCATGTTGAACAAGGATGTCAACTGTCACCATTTCTATTTGATATAGGATTAGAAATGCTGGTTACACCTATATACCAAGAAAAGGAAAGAAAATAAAGACAGTGAAAGAAGAACTAAAATTGTCACTTTTTGCAGATGATATGATGGTATACTTGAAGAACTCAAATCAACTTAAATTAACTGAAACAATTGTTAACTTCAAAAAACTTGCAAGATATTAAATAAATCCACACAAATCATTAGTATTTCTATATGATACTATCAAACTCCATTAGGAAGAGATAGAAAAGGAAATTCTACTTAAAACAACTATAGAATATAAATTTGAGAGTCTACCTACCAAGATACAAGAACTATATAACTACCACTGCAAATTATTGTTTACAAAAATACTACTCATGGGTAGGATGAGTAAATATATTAAAATGACAATACTACCTAAATTAACTTATTTATTCAATTCCATGCCAATCAAACTATAGTAAAATCCATATGGAGGGAAGAAAGTTCAAGAATCTCAAGAGAAATAATAATAATAATAATAATAACAAAAAAGGGGGTGTTAATGGTAACAAAGTGGACCTAGCAATCCCTGATCCCAAACTATACTATAAAGCATATTCTTAAGACAATAGGTTTTAGACATAAAAGATCACATCATACACAAATTAGAGAAAAATGGGGGTGCCTATCAAATCTATTAATAGAAAAGTTCATGAAGAAAGAAGGAACAGATGCTCCTAGAAGATAACATTTATAATTTTGATTACATAAAATTTAAAACTGTTTAAAGTTGTACAAACTTAATGAAACTAAGATTAAAAGAGGAACAATTAACTAAGAAAAAATCTTTGCAGCAAGTTTCTCTGGTCTCATTTCCAAGATGTATTTTAAAAAATGACTGAAATTTATAAGAATAAGCCATTCTCCAAGTGGTAAATGGTCTTAGGATATGAATAGGCATTTGTTAAGAGAAGAAACCCAGGCTATCTATAGGTGTATGAAAAAATACTCCACATCACTACTAACTAGAGAAATGCAAATTAAAGCAATTCTGAGATTCCACCTCACACCCATTAAATTGGCAAAGATGATGACATAAGAAAAGGATAAATGTTGGAGGAGATGTAGGAGAATTGATACACTGTTAGTGGACGTATGAATGCCTTCAACCATTCTGGAAAGTAATTTGAAATTATACACAAAAGGTACTAAACAGAACTACTTGAACCAGCTATAGGTAGGACCATACCCAAATGAGATAAAGAAATAGGAAAGGTTCCTCTATATACAAGAGTATTTAATGCAGCTCTTTTTGAGGTAACAAAAAACTGGAAACTAAAATGATGCACCTCAGTTGAGGGATGGCTCAATAAATTGTGGTGTATGAATGTTTTAGAACATTTTTGTCCTGTAAGATATGAAGAAGTAGATTATTTCAAAGAAACATGGAAGAACTTGCATGAACTGATGCATTGGGAAGTAAGTAGCATCAGAATAATCTATGCATTAATATTATAACAATGAATAATTTTGAAAACTCTTATAAACTAAGGGAGAATGAAATGTGAAGAACCAGGAGAACGATTTATATAATAACAACAACTCCTGTGAAGACAAACAACTTGAAAGTTGTAAGAACTATGATCAGTACAATGACCATTCATGATTCCAATGGACCAATGATTATTAAATACACTATCCACCTCTGGACACAAAGGAAATGGATTTAACATGCAGAGTGACACACATACATCTGTACATATGTGTGCATAAATGTATGTATGTATGTACGTATATAGCCAATGAGGGAATTTCTTTTGCTTGACTATGCACATTTGTTATTGGGAATTTGTTTTTCTTCTCCTTTTTCAGTGGAGTGAGGGTAGGAAGGGAAGAAAATATATTTGCTAACTTAGAAAAGCCCATTTTTTTAAAAATTGAGAGTTGTGGGTTCTGCAGATGTGGAATGTTGTATGCACTTTCAGATGTGTTTACTATATTGTTAGTTTTACTTAATTTTTTATTTTGTTACTAGAGAGCTATTATAGAGTAGGGGTAATATGGAAATATGCTAGGTATCAGTGCAAATTATGAATTGCTTAAAGTGGTCATGTTATTTAAATATCTCCCCTGGTCTAGAACCAATGACCATAGTTTACATAATTGTAACTTTGAATAGTGCAAATTTGAATACTTGAGACTACTTCACAGGATTCATTATTTGCTCTAATTGGTACCTAAGTATAACATAAAAGCAAAACATGTCAATAAAAATTTTTAAAAGTTTCCAAAGAGAGAAACAACTTTGAAAGACTTTAAAACTCTGATAAATGCAATGATAAGACACAAGCCCAAATAATCTACTATTCATTTCCTGACAGAGAGGCAATGGCCATAAAATGTAGAAGGAAATAGATTTTTATATATGGCCAATGGGAGAATTTATTTTTCTCAGACTATACAAGTATGTAACAAGGGCTTTCCTTGTTGTTTATTTTTTGCTCAGTGGCAGTGAAGAGTGCCATTCGGAGGGAGTTTAAATCAATTTTTAAGATGCCTGTTAATGGAAAACAAACCTAAAAATAATAAACCATTAAAAACAATTCCCACATTGGCCACGTCTGAAAACATACATCATATTCTGCACCTTGAGTCAGAGATATTCAATTGTAGATCTAGAATTAGAATCCAAGTCTCTAAATCCACTGCTTTTCCCACTATTTCACAGGATTTCTCATGCTTATGAAATTTTGTTTCTTAGACTAATATGTAAGAACTCATTTCATAGGTGTAGACTACCTCTGAATTATCTTCACTGACTTTAAAATTTCTAGAGGGAAAAGAGATACTAAAGTACAGAAATGAAGGCTGAATTTACACTTGAAGAATATTTTGACTTTATATTAAAAAAAACACAATCAAACAAACCCACAAACAAGTGAATTTAGTCTCAAGTCAAATCAGCAAGTTTCATGGTTTCTGGTTGTTGATTTTGTCTACCTAATACCAAATAACATCTTTGGTTGGACCTTTCAATCTTCAGGTCATTGCTTTGGTAACAGATAGATCCTAATAGTTCAGTTTCTCATATTTGGCCTTTGTTAATACAACTATCTCCTGGGGGGGGGCAGAGCCAAGATGGCAGCATAGGAGCAGAAACATATCGCAGCTCTCACAAAGCCACCCCAAAATACCCATAAAATATGACTCTAAACTAATCCTAAAGCTCCAAAACGCACACAAAGATATTTTCCACTAAAATCAGCTCGGCTACAAGGAACCATATCAGCACTGCGAACCGAAACCAGCCTGGCCTGAAGCCCTGGCTGAGCCCTGGGGGTGGCTGGACGAGAGGAGCTGAGCCCCTGCTGGAGCCTTGGTTGAGCAGATTGGCGGCAGCTGCGGCTGTGTTCAGAACTAGGTCATTGGAGTTTGCGAGGTTGTGGGAGAAAAGTGGTCTGGCCAAAACGCTTCCAGGGCTGGGAAGCAAAAAGGCAGAGGTTTTGCACCCACCTCTGCATAGCAGCTTCTGCGCCCTCGGCCTGCAGACTGCAGGGGGATGAAGCGATTGTTCAGAGGCCGAGTGCTCTCGCATTGAGCGGCCTGGATCCAGATCATGGTCTTGGGCTTTGTTATTGTGGGTCTTCTTTATCCAGTGAGCCGGAAGTGGGGAAGGGACCCAGCACCTTCCTGAGAGCTATGGCAGCTGGGAGGATCCCAGCGATTTGGGACAGAGCTTTCCCTTCTGGAAGCAGAGCCCCACAGAGATTAAAAAAAAAAAATCACGGACTGACCAACCATGAGTAAGAATAAACATAAGAAGCAAAGTAAGAACAGCAACCAAACTCTAGATTCCTTCTTTGGGGAAAAGAAAGATCATGGCAGAGAGAGGGAGGAGGAGAGTGTAGCCAGAGCTCCCCCACCAGGGGCTTCCAATAAACATGAAGATTGCCTTAAAGCTAGAGATGAGCTGAAGAAGAATTTTGAAAACCAAAGAAGAGAAGTGGAAGAAAAATTGGGAAGAGAAAT
>CM053588.1:184590986-184624404 GCA_028646515.1 Pseudochirops corinnae | reverse complement strand
ACTTTGGCCACATGTGCCAACTTCATCACGACTGGGTTGGCTTTGACTTTCTGGTTTTGGGACTCAGTCTTCTGGTATTTAAATGAATGCACTATCTATATTTCTTATGTAGAGAGCCTGTTCCATTTTGTGATTAATAACTATATCAGCATATTTATAGTTACTGTAGGCATTGTGAATACTGCATTGCTGATACAGGCGCCCACAGACTTGTGCACCAGGCTAAAGCCATTAGAGAAAACAGAACACATTGACCAGACTCCCACTGAGCTGGCCTCCATAGCAGGCTGCACCAAAGATTTCCAAGCATGATGATCAAGGAGACCGGGTGACACGAGGGGTCACAGAGGCCAAATCTACACTCCGCCTGCAAAGCCGGAGGGAAATTACCTTGGGGATGGCATATGGCCCAGCCTACCTAATTAAATGGCAGGAATTTCTATCCAACATAGCCTAATCACCATCCATGCTAATCACAACAAATTGAAATTTATCAGCCTCCAACACCCAGAGGCTGCTGGGCATGTTAACAAAAACCAGAACTAAAAACAATATGTTCAACAAAATAAAAATATGGCCTGAAACCCCTTTGCAATAACTGAACCCTTTACTTCCTTTTTTTTTTAAATAAGTCAACCTTATTATTCTCACCCAAATATTTTCCCTTAATTATGTTCAAGTGGTGGTATGATGGTGAAGCTACATGTCCTTATGTTTTTGGCAGCCGGGGTTCCTAATAAAAAGTAATAATAATAATTAAAAATAACCTGCTAGGCCCTCCTTTCTCCCCCACCCCCTGTTGGCTGCATCCTGATCCAAACTGGCTCTGAACCAGAAAGGCTGTTCCTCTACAGAGACTCTCAAACATTTATTCATAACATAAAGCCCTGGCAAATGACTCTAATTCTCCTGTTCCCCATACACTAACGAACATCTGCTAGTGTTTCTTGAGTTCAAGGACTTTGTGGGTAGGCACGAGAAAGGAGACTTCATTTTAATACATCCAAGAGGACAGAGAAGGAAGAGACAATGTATAATATGCCATGACCTGGGCATTGGGAATAGTGAGTCAGAAACCCAGGCCAGCTCTCTGAGGATATTTAAGGTTTAGTTGGGTGGTATGTGTCAATGACTGGTTAGTTTGGTGGGTTTTGAGACAATGCTAACAAGCTCAAGCTCATCAGTTGGAGCCCATGAAGCCCATTAGCTTTTCTGTGTTCCAAGGCCATAGACTAGACCCAGAGCCACACCAGATCAGCTCCCAAATGCATGCTTTTTGTCATGGGGATGGGATGTGTTGGGGGGATGAGTTGAAAAAGAGTAAAACATCAGTACGTCTCCAAACATACTCCTGAAAAATAACTTAAAGAGGGTGAAACATTAACTTCATTGTCACATACAAACAGCAAAACTTGACATTTGTAAGATTTATAAATCAATCAATAAACACTTAATATGTGTGTACTAAGCCCCAAGCACTGCCCTGGGTGCTGAGGATACAAATGCACAGCCTGAAGCAATCCCTGCCCTCAGGGGGCTCACATTCTGTCAAAGTCCTCTCCTCACAAAGAGGCCATGACATCATATCGGTATCCCCAATTTAAAGAGCAGGGAATTAGGGCAGAGAGAGGTAAAGAATAAATATTTCTCAGGGTCATCACGTAGGAAATGTCAGATCTGGGACTTGAACCCAGGCCTTCAGACTTCAAGACCAAAGTTCTTTCCATTAGCACTTGGTTAATGAAACTGGTACCAAGAGAATGCTTTGTCACAGGATAGAGATTAAATTCAAACTAAGCTGGACCTTGTGATTTCCTTCACATACAGGTGCCTGTATACATTCTCAGCAGGACTTGGGTCTCATCGGTCCTTATTAAGATGTGAGTGGTTAAAATATTGCCTTTAATGAATTAATCCCCAGTGTCAATTGAGGCCTACAGTTCATGCTGGACCCTTTGAGAGGACATAAGAGGCATGAGACAGGAGCTCTGCCCTCAGAAAGGTTTTCAAGAAAAGGATAATACTTTTATGTATCATAGGTTTAAAGCCAGGGGTAGGGAACCTACAGCCTGGAGGCCACATGTGGCCTTCTAGGTCCTTGGGGGCAGCCTTTTGACTGAGTCCAAGTTTCACAGAACAAATCCTTTTATTAAGGGGATTTATTCTATGAAATTTGGATTCAGTCAAGGGGCCACATTTGAGGACCTAGAGTGTCACATGTGACCTCCAGGCCACAGGTTCCCCACTCCCAGTTTAGATATCTATATCCATAGTGTACCTACTCAGTGCCTATTGTAGGGCTAGAACCATGTTAACTCTCTGAAAGATACTGAAGGAGTATAAGATGTAGTCCCTGTTCTTACAATCTGTTTGGGAGATGGGATCAACATTCATGAAATAGCCAAATAAACATCATGTAATAATAAATAAGAAGTGCATTGTAAATGCTTGTTGACTTGGCTCTAAAATACTGTATATTCAGCTTAAATATGATTTCAGAAGAACTATCACTGAACGGTTAGAATTAAAGGCTAGAGGACACATGAATTTGCTAATTGTTCTTTTCTATGGACTCTGATAATTATTCTTTCTAATGTGCCTCCTGTAGACATTAACCACATTTTGCCATTACCCCACCACAGATGTATTTGAAGATTTAACTGATCAAATTAGTTTAGTTTAGTTTTTGTTTTGAAATCATACTTGTTTGTGTTTATGCATAAACATAGCATGAGGGTCTTTGCTGTAGTCAGATGCTGGTGGCTTTGCTTATTGACATGAGGAATATGAGGTGGAATGTTAGGGAGGGAAAGCATTGGTAATTGAGGGCAAGCTAAATGAATATTCTGCAGGCCCAACAGAATTTCTGTGGCCAGACAATCTTTGCAAACTTTGCATGACCGCCAGATGACAGGAGAAGATGGGCATTTCCTGCCAAGGGATCGTGTCTAAATATTTCTTCCCTTCCCGTCTAGAAAAACTGCAGATTGTTGACTTCAGTGGAGCCAGGGATAACTTTTTAATCCTGCCTTTTCCTGACTGAAACAAGTTAGCTAGCCATGCAGGGTGGTGGAGATGAGACTGAGTCTCTTGCTCTATCTGTCTGCCAGCTGCAATGGCAACAGATTTGAAGAAATGAGGGAGGAAAAAAGGACCACATATCTGGCCTAACTTCCAGTCCTGTTTGATGAGAAAGGGCAGGACCCACTGTCCCATGAATACAAGAGCCCAGTTTCTAAATAGAGCACTGAGAACCATGTGATGTTGGGGGGGAGAAGGGGAGAGTTGCTTCTTCCAAGTCCCTGGAATTTCTTACAGCTATAGAAAGGGTTCTTTTAACATGAACATTTTGCTATCTCTTTTCCTCAAAAAAAATCATTTTCAGTGGTTGTCACCTTTGAATCAAAGTATTTTTGTATTCATAGTCTCATCTAAGGCTAGCATTGGTGGAAGTATAGTATACATCTATAGCATAACAAAGAACCTGGGGCTAATTTTTTTTTTCTTTTTGGAGGGGGGAAAGCAGGGGAATTGGGATTAAGTGACTTGTCCCATGTCACACAGCTAGTAAGTGTTAAGTGTCTGAGGCCAGATTTGAACTCAGGTCCTCCCGACTCCAGGGCCAGTGCTCTATCCACTGTGCCGCATAGCCTCCCCTGGGGCTAATTTTTAAAAAGTTACTCTTATTCTATTTCAAAATCATCCTTCCAGAAGTCTACATTCAGAGAAAGATCGAGAAAGAACTGAGTTTAGATACAGACTGCAGCAAACTACATGCTCTCTTTCTTTTCCATGTTTGGTTTTGTTTCCTTTTTCCCATTGTTCATTCCAGCGGTTACAACCCTTCTATACAACCAAACTAATGTCCAGTGTGAAAGTATTTGCAGATCCTATACTTAATTGCATGCCACCATGGTCGGGGGAGGGGGGAAGGGAGGGGAGAAATTTGAAATTCAAGGGAATGTGGAACTGAATCTTGTAAACCAAAAGTAAACAAACAAATCAATAGAAAAAAAATTTTTAAATCATCCTTCTGTAGGAAAATGATAAGAAATCTAGTGGTTTTGGACAATATGAGTTTAGGATAAAAGAAGACAAGATATGAAGGGAGAACTCAATTTTAAGGAAGATTGTGCTCATAGAAAGCAGCCTGGAAAACAAATGGCTGTATACCAAATATTACCAAACAAGATAAACTGCAAAAGAGTTTGTTGAAGAACTCTAAGACTAATGAATAATAGCAGCTACTATTTACATGGAGGCTGCTAAGTAGCACAGTGGATAGAATGCCAGGTCTGGAGTCAGGAAGACTCCTCATACACTTACTAGCTGTGGGACCCTGGGCAAGTCACTTAACCCTGTTTGCCTCAGTTTCCTCACCTGTAAAGTGAACTGGAGAAGAAAATGGCAAACTAGCCCAGTATCTTTGGCAAGAAAACCCCAAACAGGTTCATGGACGTGACTGAAATGACTGCACAACAGTAGCAAGCATTTATATAGCGCTTCAGGGTTTGCAAAGTACTTTATAAATCATCTTCACAACAGCCCTGGGAGGTAGGTGCTATTATTAGCTCCACTTTACAGATGGGGAAACTGAGGCAGGCAGAAGTTTACCAACTTGTCCAGGGTGACACGGCTAGTACGCGATCTGACTTCCTGAATTTAGGCCCAGTGTCCTGTCCACTGAGCTACCTACTTAGAATTAGAATTAGTAATAATCTTCCCTTTGTTCACTAGAGCGTGAGAGTTTTCTTCTGAGAGGAAAATGATCCCATTAGGTAACAAACTCATTTTAGAGAATCCAGAAAACCTTTAAATTACTTATTAAAAGGGGAAAACATAGGGAGAACACAATAAGGTGGCATAGAAGGTAAAATACTAAATTTGAGAGTCATGAGAACTGGATTCAAATCCTGCTTCAGACACATACTTGATATACAAGCTTGGGCAAAACCTCAGTTTTCCATCAGTAAAATGGGAAGAATAATCATAATACTTACTGCTCAGAGTTGTTGTGAGGACCAAATGAGATAATATATGTGAAGAACTTTGTAAATCTTAAAATCTTGTAGAGATGTTATCCATTATTATTAAAAACAAATTGTACTTTTCCCCCCCTGGACTTCTGATTTCACTGGTACAGGAAATTCCTGATGAGTAAACTTTTTTCACCCATGAAGATTAGCAATGTTGAAAAGCATATAATTCAGAGAGCTGTCTGTGGAGAGTGACAGGTTAAATGTTGTGCCCTTGGTCACATAACCAATATTGTCAGAGACCAAGCTTAAATCTGGTTCTGATTTAAATTTCTAATTCTTTATTTTTATTTTTTTGCTTTTTGGAGGGGAGAAGGTTAGACAATTGGGGTTAAGTGACTTGCCCAAGGTCATACAGCTAGTAAGTGTTAAGTGTCTGAGGCTGTATTTGAACTCAGTTCCTTCTGACTCCAGGGCTGGTGCTCTATTCACTGCCCCACCTAGCCGCCCCTAAATTTTTAATTCTTTAATAATTTAAATTTTAAATTTAAATTTAAATTCAGATTTAAATCTGAATCTGATTCTAGAGAGACTCACAACATTATGCTGTTTCTTATACAATATGTAAATGGACAAAAATCACACAAAATATCAGTCAGAAGGCAGATTAGCAAGTGGTCTTTTAACTTGTCAAATAGACACATACAAGCGCCAAGCTGAGATGGAAAAAAATAAGATGTGGAATCAAGAGAGACCAGTGTTCAAAAGTGACCTATAAATCTCACTAGCTGCGTGACCAATGTGGGACTGCTTAACTACTCTGAATCTCGGTTTCCTCATCTTTAAAATAAGGCCTCTACTTTACATTGCTGTTGTGAGGATTAAATGAGATAATGTACGTCTAGTGCTTAGCACACCTGAAAGTGCTAGATTAATATCAACTCTGATAATAATTATTATTACACCAAATCCTAGGAGAGGTTCTGATTTGCAGCCAAAGAACTCACAACAGCATCTTGACTTTTGATACGGCCACCCAAATATCAAAGTAGAACTAATTAAAAAAAAAAGACTATCGGCATAGAATAGACAAACAGAACCCGCTCTTAAATTAAACTTTGGCCCTCACCTGCAGACACTTCATATTAGCAACATGTTTCCCAAACTGGCTCAGCTTGGCCTTGTACTATAACTTCAGAATCTGGAGGTCAAGAAGAATCTCTGGCTGTGAAATAAAATAAATACTCTTGTCATTTCCCTCATTTGTTCTCTGAAGTACCCAGAACAATTATCTTTACTGTCCCAAATCCCGGGCAGATGGAATGTGATAGTGTATAGGTGTGTTTGGTCTTATTTAGGTTTTTGATAATCAGTGTAATAAGTAGATTCATTTTGGAATCCCAAACACATTTATTAGGGACCTGAAGAAAAAAAGAGAGAGAGAGAAAAGAGACAGAGACAGAGAGACAGAGACAAAGAGACAGAGAGAGAAAGACAGAGAGACAGAGAGAGAGGAGAGAGAGACAGAGAGAGAGAATGAGAGAATGCTTTTGGTGATTTGAGGTAAGTTATATATGTGTATATATATATATATATATATGTATATTATATATAACAAATAGTATATAAAGAGTATAAAAGTATGTATGTGTATATACACATGTGTATACCACATGAATGTGCACATATGTGTGTGCTTGTGTAATACGCTACATATTACATGCACATAGAAAATATTAACATATAGAGACTATATATATTACTTAAGCACACATATATAGATTTACATATATATACTATGTATACATACACATACATACACACACATATATATGTATATATACCCCCATGTGGTATACACACACAGAAGAAGTACATCTTCAGTAAATATATCACAGTAAGTGATGTGTGTGTGTACATACACACACATATATTCCACGTGCACACCTACACAGAAGTGCACCAGCCTTGTCATACTATGACATTATCCATTCTACAAAGATGGGCTTCAGCCGTGTGTAATCCCAGACAGTGAAGGGATGTAGCTCACCTAGCATTGTAAGGTGGGTACTCTCACATCCACTCCAATAATCTTTAACTGAGAATTCCCTCATAGTTTTCAGAGCCTCCAGCCCTTCTGATGCTGGAGATGCAGCTAGTTTGGGATCAGTCAGAATACAAGGCCAGGCTTCACATGGCTGCTTTCACCAAGCCACTGTGGAACTAAGTTATTTCTTATTCTCTGGGAGACCATGGCAGGATCCAATTACAGTTTATTCATTTGTTAACACAGTTCTCATGCCCTTGTAAACATCTTTATTAAGGTAATGCTGGCCAGTCAATTAACTGAGCTACCAGTGGTAGGCCCTAGCAAATCAAACTGTGTGTGAAGGGATAGAAATCTATATGGAGTTCTCTTATTGGCCAAACTGGACATTTGAATGTTATAAGCACCATGGCAATAGAATGCATGCAAGAAGTTTTGAATATATTGTAACAATTGCATTTTGCCTAATATGAAAGGCCTAATATGGGCTGTAGGCTCTCAAAAAGCCCCTTCATTAGACTCTGTCCCCTCAAGATAGCATCCTATACCTCTCTTTCTTATTAAAATTAGAAAAATCTATCCTTGCTTTTACTTTCTCTCTTCTCGGTTACTTTTCAATGGTTTGCATTGTGGCTTCTGTCCCTATCACTCAATTGAAACTGCTCTCTCCAAAGATCTCTTATTGCGAAAACTTATATTGTTTTTTTCCCCCAGTCATCATTTGTCTTAATCTCTCTGTAGCACTTAACCCTGTTGATCACCCTCTCCTCCCCGATACTTCTCACTGTCTTTTCTTGACACTGCTCTTAGTTCTCCTCCTGTCTATGTGACCCCTCCTTAGTCTTCTTTGCTAGTTCATCATCCATATCACACTTCTTAACTGTAGGTACACCCCAATGCTCTTTACTTCTCTTTACCATCTCACTTAGCAACATCATCAGCCTCCATGTGCAAATTCTCCCAAATCTATATATCCAGCTCTAGTCTTTCTCCTGAGTTCCAGGTCAACATCTCCAACAGCCCATTAGACATTTCAAACTGGATGTCCCATATACAGCTCAGATACAATATGACCCAAACAGAGCTCTTTATTTTCCCTCCAAAATCCACTTATATTCTGAATTTCCCTATTTCTATAGATGGTACCACTACCCTTCAAGTCACTCTGTTTACAAGCTGATGAACCCTCAAGTCCACCCCATATAGCCAATTAGTTGCCAAGCCTTGTCATTTCTATGTCCATTGCATCTCTTTCATCCTATCCATAATCTCTGCTTACATAGCCATCACCGCAATTCACCCTCTGATGATGTTTCTTGCTTGAACTGTAGCAATATCCTCATAACTGGTCTCCCTGCTTCATTTCTCCACTTTCTGTTTTATCTTCTACAACTTATATAGTGATTTTCCTAAAGAGCAGTTCTTAATAAATTGCACTGGCTCCCTATTGCCTCTAGGATCAAAAATCTTGATTTTTAAATCCATTCATAACCTGACCACCACCTACTTTTTCATTCTTTTTGTATATTACTCTCTCTTCTGCACTCTTAAGGTCCTACCTACCAAACTGGTTTTTTTTGCTGTTCCTCATATCCTGCCTCATCTCCTGTCACCATGCTTATGTATTAGCTGTGCTTGGTGTCTGGAATGGGTTTCTTCCTTGCCCTTATCTCAGCATTCCTAGCATGTGACCTTTCTTGATCCATCCCATTTGCTAATCCCTCCCCCCCCCCCAACAATTATATTGTGTTTACTTTGTAAATAAAGGGTGTCCCGAAGGTCTTACTGAAGTTTTACACTATGATAGGTTCTATACATACTTAGAGATGTACATGTTGTGTTCCCACCTCTCCTCCCACCCTGTCATAAGCTGTAAGCTTCTTAAGAAAACTGAAACAGAAATCACTGGCATGGGACCACCCAGCATGGCATGCCCACATCAAAGAAAGTGCTGTCCTCTATGAGCAAAGCAGAATCACAGCAGCACAAAGGAAATATGAGGTGTACAAATCTAAAGACATCTCCATCGCAGGATGAACAACAAACTTCTTGAGGGCAGGAGATTTTCATCTTTGTTTAGCACAGTACCATACCCATAGTGGACAGTTAATAAATGCTTGTTTGATTTATTATTTTATGCATGCCAGTGAGAGATTAGTCTTAGTCTTCTTGGCCTCAAGGGAAGAACCAGGACCAATGGGAAGCAGTGATAGGGAGGCAATGTTTGCCTCCGGATAATCTTTGCCTTCTGAGGTGTTAGGAATGGAATGTGTTAGAGTGAGCACCCTATCATTAGAAGAGTTCCAGACCATCTAAGAAGGATTCTAGAGAGAGAATTCTCATCTAGGGTGGGAGGTTAGACTGGATATTTCTAAGGGATATGATTCTAAATTATCTAAAAGAGAGTCGCATTTTAACACTTAGCTCTCCATGAAGCATGATGGCATAGTGGAAAGAAGAATAGACCCAGAGTTAGGAGAGACATGTCTTTAACACTTATTATGTGCTACCCTGAGCAGTCTTCCTAAATTTGATTAAATTGATTAAATAAAATTAAATTTCCTTATCTGTAAAATGGGAATAATGATACTTATGTTACCTACTTCATAAGCTTACTGGGAGGGAAATGTCTTGTAAACCACAAAATACAACCTAAATAAAAGTTGTTATTGAAGCTCTTACCTCTTAGGAATTTTTATCACCAGTAAACAGAGCAGCGAGGTGGGACAGTGGATAGAGCGCCAGGCTTGGAGTCAGGAAGACTAACCTTCACTAGTTCAATGTGGCCTTAGATACTAACAGTGTGACCCTGGGCAAGTCATTTAACCCTGTATGCCTCAGTTTCTTCATCTGTAAAACGAGCTGGACAAGGAAGTGGCAAACCACTCTACTATCTTTGTTGAGAAAGCCTCAACTGGGGTTCCAAAGAGTTGGACATGACAGGGAACGACTGAACAGCAACGATAACAGAGAGCAAAGGTATTTTTCAACACAAGAAGTCTTCCTGCACCCCTAAATCATACCACATAGTGTCTGCCTCCTGAGGAGGTGTGAGACAATGGGAAGAATTAGGGACTTGGAGACGCAAGAGATCTGGGTTTGAGTTCCCGACTCTCCAGGAGGTTCTGGGAGACCTTCTATTCCAGACTCATGAATACATGGCAGAAGAGCCCATCCAGGCTTTGCTTGAAGATTTCTAGGGAGGGAAATCCCACTATGGCTCTCCCAACGCAACCCATTCTCAGTTGTAGCACCTCTAGTAGTTAGGAAGCTTCTTCATATGTCAAGCCTAAATCTATATCATCATTACATCTAAAATAGTTGTGTAGTGGTGGCTAGGTGGCACAGTGAATAGAGCACTGGCCCTGGAGTCAGGAGGACCTGGGTTCAAATTCGGCCTCAGACACTTAACACTTATTACCTGTGTGACCTTGGGCAAGCCACTTAACCCCAACTGCTCTGCCTTCTCCCTCCAAAAAAAAAACAAAAACAAAAAATAAAAATAAAATGATTGTGCCAATTCACAGCTCTATCGATGCCTCAGTGTGCTGGCCTTTCTACAACCTCTCCAGTATGAATTAGGCCTACCTTTTATCATCTTTGCTAATTTTCTGGTTGGGAAGTGAAACTGAAGGGTTGTCTTGATTTTTTTAATGCCCCCATTTTAAAGATAAATGAAAGGAAGTTAAGTGATTTGTTTAAGGTCATACAAGTAGTATCAGAAATAAGATTTGAACTCACATCTTTTTATCCATTGCTCCTTGTTCTACCCCCAGAGCACACAGAGAATGAATCTAATTACTCTTCTTCATAACAGGCCTTCCAGTACTTGAAGATAACTCTCATGCTCTCTCCTAACTCTTCATTTCTTCAGACCAATTGACCCAGTTCTTTCAAGTCATAGTTATACACACAGTCTCAAGGCTCCTTATGCTCTCCTTTGCCCTCCTATTACGAGCTCCAGGTTATCAATGTCCTTCCTAAAGTGGGACATTCAGAACTGAACACAGTACTCTAAGTGTGGCCTGACCAGGGCAGATTGGAATGAACCATGATCAAAGCATGGCATGTTCTGAATGCTATGTGTCTCTTAATGCAGCCTGCGATTGCATTAATGTTTTTAGCTGCCTCTTATCGATCATGCAGTTCACCAAAACCTCCTTTTTAAGTTTCCATGAACTGCTTTCTGGCCATGCCTCTCCTATCTTGAATCCTGCTTCTCACACTAAGCTGTGTAACTGTGTAACTTTGGACAACCCACCTAAACGTCTCCAAGTCTCACTTTCCTCATCTGTCAGATGGGGATAATGATATCTGCCACGCTTAACTTAGGTATTGTGAGGATGTCGTCATAATGGCCAGCCTGTATTTAGCACTAGCATGTGTTATGCTCTGCACTAAGTTCTTGGAGAAATCTTATTTCATTTGATCCTCACAATAACTCCAGAAGGCAGGTGATCCTATTATTGCCATTCGATCACTGAGGAACCTAAGACAAACAGAGGTTAAGTGTTCTTGCACAAGATCACGCAGCAAGTGCTTAAGGCAGGATTTGAACTCAGGTCTTACTTACCCCAGACCTAGCTCTCTATTCATTGCGTGACCTAGCTGCCTGATGAGATGTATGTCCGAAGCACTGTATAAATCTCATTAATATTGGTGCTAACAATAACAATAACAAATGGCTTGTTCTGTCTGGTCTCAGAGGACAAAGCTAGGTCCAATGCTTGTAAGTTATGGGAAAGGAAAGTCTGATTGAACATAAGGAAAGCTGTATCTTAAAAAATATATATTGCTATCATCTGCCTTTACGTCACCTTCATCTTCAAATACATCCCTTCCTTCTCCCTTCCCTGGAGAATCATCCCTGGTAATATAGAATAAAAAAGGAAGAAATTCAGCAAAACTAACCAACACGTCAGCTGGATCTGACAGCATCTGCAGGAAGGAAAAGCCTTTCTCTCAATGGGAGCCGTCCTCAATGGAACGGGTTGCTTTACAGAGTTGTGATATCTTTGGCACTAGAGGTATTTGAGCAGGGCTCAGCTGACCACTTTTGGAGCTGTCAAACAAATCAATCCATTAATAAGCACTTATAAAGTGCCAGCTGTGCTGTGGTGTTTGTGACTCGGAAAGACAAAAATGAAACAGTCTCTGCCCTCAAAGCGCTTATATTCTATCATGGTTTTCAAATTAAATATACAGGTATGTACATAATAGATACAAGGTAATTATGAGGAGTGAAGGCACAAGAAACTGTGGGGATCAGGGAAGGCTTCATGTAGACAGTGAGGTTTGAGTTATGTTTTGAAGGAAATGAAGAATCTAAGAAGTAGCAGTGAAAAGGAAGAACATTCCAGGCATGGGGGCAGCTACTGCAAAGGCACAGAGGTGGGAGATGGATCACCTTGTACAAGGACCAAGGAGTCCAATTTGGTTGGAGCTAATAGTTCATTTAGGTAGCTAACATATAATAAGCCTGGAAAGGTAGGTTGGATTCAGGTTGTCAAGTAACTTAAATGCCAAATAGGGTTTTTTTGATCTAAGATAAAGAAAGTAACAGAGTGGCTGGGGCTTATTGAATAAAGGAGTGTCATGATCAGAACTGTGCATTCAGAAAACCACTCTAGTTGCTCTGCAGAAGATAAATGCTGTAGGCGGTATCCATGATTTGGAGACTCACAACTTCCCTCAGTTTTTCTGCTTCTTTTGTGTTTTACCTCTACCTGCTTTCCTCTTCTCACCATTATTAAGAATCCTATCCCCACCAGCCACCACCACCATTGTCATCAACATCATCACCTTAGGTAGCATTTATACGGTGCTTTAAGGTTTGCAAAACACTTTACAGTTATTATTCCGTTTGATCCTCACAATGACCCTATGAGTTAGGCTGGTATTGTCCCCATTTTACAGGTGAGGAAACTGAGGCAGGCCAAGATTAAGTGACTTGCCCTGGGTTACACAGCTACAAAGTATTCACCTACCTGCTACCACAGGGACACCACCTTTAGTCAGAAATGAGTCTTAGAAAGGGAGCTACACAGAATGTCCCAGAGATCCAGATTTGAATCCTACTCATGTGCTTTGTGAACCCAAGCAAATCACCTCACATCTCTAAGATTCAATTTCTTCATCTATGAAGTGGAGATAACCTGACTTCACAGAGTTGTCATTGTAAAGCCAAGCGCAAGCAGGTTTCTAGAGGGCTGCTGTTGTGAACAGCTTTAAGGTTCTCATCACACAGTATAGTGAATTCTCTATTTATTCAGTAATAAACTAAGACAAAACATTCACAGAAACCAAAGTACAGCATTCACAATGTTATAACATAACAACTTATTACTAAAGTGACCACACAGTTTTCACCAAAGTGGTCACATAGTTTTAAACAAAAGATATCATTCAGTATGTCCTTAACTCAATTGTCCTTAAGGAGCAAGCCTCCTTAAGGGACACAAAGTACAAAGGTCAAAGCTCTCCACCCCTAGGTCACAGTAAATCATGATCTCAGTCAGCATTAAGTATCCAAGAAGAAGTCTTTTCATCTTGACTCCAGGCTGGCTCTCAGATTCCATGGTTCCTCTTCCATGGTCTCAGCTCCTACCTGAATCTACCCAACTGTCACCTGGATTCAAAAGGTAGGCAGCTCTCAACTCCTCATTCAGCTCCTCATCCAGTTCCTTGTTTAGTTTCCATTCCATATTGAAGCTCACAGTGTCCAGTCCACCTCAAGTCCTTCACAGTTTCTGTCTCTGGGAAGACAAAACTTAACAGAGCCAAAACAACATTCATGCACATTGCTGGCACCATTATCAATTCACTATCTGCCTGTGAAATCAACACAGACCCACAAACAGGGTCTGAGAACTCAACACAAATTGTCAGTATAGTCCCAGGATCTCTGAAACCCTCCTCCAGGACTTCTGTAAACAGACAACAAGAAAATCCTCTTTCGGGGCTTCCAGTAAGTTCCCAGGGCTTCTGTACAAAGTATCGCAAACAAAAATCAACACAGACAGAACAGACAAACAGAGTGCTGCCACCACAAAGTTCCCCTTCTCAATTCTGCTCTCTCCCAGGTTGGGCTTCTCCTTACATATGGTCATTAACCTCCTCCCTGTTCTGCCCCTTTCTGTTGCATCAGCAAGTTTCTCCCACTGTGGGGTTCACAAGTTCTGTTTCTTAACACAGACTTGATGTAATCATGGGCAAAGCTCAAATGAAACTTGAATTGAAACAAGGTGATAAATAATTAAATAGCTGAAACAAGGTGCTAAGTACTTCTTTGCTTGCCATTACAGTCTGTAGCCCACAATACTTTCAAGTGCTGGCCAGACCTGATTAAAATGTAATTGGGAAATATTTTTTAATAGAATGGATAAAATTACAATGAAACATAGATAATATCACATTTCAAAACTAAGTATGTTGCCACAGTATTAGTGGCCCCCATTTCTTTTTTCAGCTTGACAACAATAATGGGAATCAAATGCTTGGCAAAACTTAGAGAAATATACAGGATTTCCCCAAAGTTGTAGCGTTCTGACACCCTCTATACAGGGACAGAGTAGGGACCTGTGATTTCATGGATTTAGGCAACTCATGTGTGAAGAAAGCCCCTTTACCAATTTGGGTCAACACTTCACAGTCTTTAGAGAGTTTCCTAGAGCACTGAGAATGACTTGCCCAGGATCACACAACCAATATATCTCAGAGGCAGAAGATGAAAACAAGTCTTCCTGACTTCAAGGCTAGTTGTCAATCCACTATGGCATGCTGCCTCTCAGAGCAATATCTGTGCAAAAACGGATGCACATCTATAAGCGCGCGCACACACACACACACACATACACACACACACACACACACACACACATATATTTATAAAAGGTATTCTTTTGGAGAGGAACCAGAACAAGAGGTACTGGTATTATTCTAATCTAATGAGTGAATAGCTCTGCTGAGTTCGCCCACCCTCTCGAGGCAGGTCTACGGCCACACGCGGCTGCCCAGCCAAATGGCCCTTGTCATCAGTGTCCCCTTCTAGAATAGCTGTGGCCTTTGGCTTAGGTGAAAGCCCACTTTTCTGGGCTCTCCTTAGAACCATGATGGTGGCCTGATACCACTTTGGCAAAAAAGTGTGGGATCAGGTTTCATCCCAGACATTCAAGGGTCATAATTGATGGTCTGTCTGGTCCCTGCTCTGACAGCTGCTCTGACATTCTGACGGACTCATCAGTCTCCCAGACTGCCACACATACCCCAGACTAGAAGATCTGCCTCTCTCCCTCTGAGCATGGGAAGTATCTGCTTCTGGTAGGTCAAGTCCTAAAAGTTGAAGGATAAGGGACATGAGCTGTGTGAAGACAAAAGAAAAGTCTTATCCACAAGGTTTCCATTCCTTCTCATTTTCTGGGGTGAAGGGCAGGGAGACTGATTGAAGGTGAATGTTTCCTGGGCGACTGTCACTCGGAACCCTAAGGAAGCTGGGTGACAGTGCTGAGTTCACGCATTAATGCAATAGCTGGGTAATTCAATCACTTTATAGAAGTTGATCTGTCCTTTTTATTACAATTACTGTCGGCCAGGGTGTTTCATTCCATCATGGAAAATAAACATCATTTATCATACTTGTAAAGATTAGCCCCCGACAGCTCCAGCTCTTGCTTTGCATAAATGTGTATTAATGTCTGGCCTGCCTGGAGTGGGGAGAGAAGTCTATATTTCACAAGAATGATTAGGCACTGTCACCGCTGCTTTAAGTAATGTCTTATCATGACTGATATTCCCTGACTGTGAAACAAGGGCTGGGCTGGGGAGGGAGGAGGTCGGGAGGAAAAAAAAATACAATTTATTATTGAACCAGAATGAAAAACAGTGGCAGTGGGGTAAGCATCCATTCCCCCTGGGCAGGGGCTCTCCTTGGAAAGCTTAGCTCCCTGATTATTAATGGGGTCTTTTCTTATTAAGGGGGAATGTGTGGCCCTTCAGACTCTCCCACTTAAAAGGAAATGATTGAGTGTTGGCTGACCAACTTCTAGGCCTAGAAATAGCTCAAAGGCCAAGCTTGAGTGACCAGATCCATGAAGTGAACCCCAACCCTGCTCCTGTCTCACCCCTTCCCCTCTCAGATGGGAGGGAGGAGAAGGGAAGAGATTCATCCAGAGATTTGTCATTCATTGTGTCCACAATGTGTTATTGGCCACCTATGGTAGAAAAGCTTTCTTTTCTATCTTAGGTTCCTGCCACTTTATCAGTTAAACTAATAGATAGCATTTATCACTTATTATGTGCATATCGTCACATTTGATCTTTGTGTTTTTTTATAAATATTACCACATTTGATCTTTGCAACAACCCTGAGAGGCAGATTCTATGATTATACCCATTTTATAAATAAGGAAATGTAGTAGGGGTTAAGTGACTTTTCTAAGGGCATTCAGCTAGTAAGTGTCTAAAACAGGATTTGAACTCAATTCTTCCTGACTCCAGGTCCAGTCCTTTATCCCCTTTACCATTTAACTGCCTGTTATAATAAACTTTTATTAAATGCATTGGTAGAGAGAGTTTCCTCACTTAGGAGTTTCCTGTACCACAGAAATCAGATCCTATTCCTATTAAGAGCTCACTGTGGAGTATGGGCCTGGAGACTGATGATAGTCTGTTATTAGTTAATTAGAACCAGCCCAGTTCAGTTCAGGGAGGATCCTCTCTAGATTGGCTCTAGGATGATGAATATTTTAGCTGGAGTCGCTCAGGAAGATCTTTTACTAAGTATTAGAGGAGCTGAGATCTGCTTCAGGGAAGAGAGTAGCCACTCTAGCAGAATTAAAGGTCCTTGAAATATTCATAGTGTTCAGGGCACTGTGCTAATCACAGGGAGACACGAAGTTTGGCTACTCTACTGTAACAGGACTACAAATATCTTCCTCTGCATTTCTGGACACATGGTTGGAATAACTCCCTATCTCCCTCCTTTTCTAGGGTTTAGTGGCCCAGTTTCTACTTGAGTTTGACATCATTGCTTTACACAGTTGTCAGATGGATGTTTGTAAGGTACAGGACGCTCTCCAGCTCAAAAAGCTTTGGTGGCTCTCTGCTGCCTTTATCTATCTTTTTGATACATATTTAAAGCCCTTCACAATTTGGCTCCAGCTTTTCTTTATAAGCTGATAACACATTTCTCCCCCTCAGAGACTCTACTTTCTAGTGAAATTGACCTCTTTGCTGTTTCCCATACATAACCTTCCACCCATTCCTCTGTAGCAGTTGTCCCTTGTGCCTGGAATGCTCTCTCTCTTCATCTCCACCAGCTCCCTTCAAAACTCAGCTCAATCGCCTCCTCCCATGTGAGAGTTTTCCTGATTCCCCTTTTCTTAGAACTCTTCTCCAACCACATTTTATTTATTTTGTATAAAATTTTAATTTAATTACTTTATCTTTATCTTTTATACATTTATATATAATTTAATTACTTATGTGTGTATACATATATTTATGTATGTGTGTATATATGCACATATGTGTGTATATACATATATAGATACATATATATCTATATATGTATATATATGGTATACGTTGTTTCTCCTGATAGAATGTAAGCTCATTGAGAGGAGGCACTGGTTTTTATTTTGTCTTTGTAAGCCTTTGTAGTGCCTGGCATGTAGCAATACTAAACAAATGTTTGAATTATATTGAATTGGACTGAATTGAATGGCTATGTTAAGGGGTGAGGGAGGAGAGCAGCTTTTCTGGGCCCCATGTTACCCCAGTAGACAACTCAGGCTAGAGCTGCTGTCAATCAGCCTTCTCTTCAGGCCATTGTCTCCAAGACTTGAATGGTTTGGCTTCCAGTTACTTAAACACATTCCTTGTCCTACAGTGCTATAGAGTTGCATATTGGAATCTAGTGGGGGGGGGGGGGGACATATTTTTCCTTAGCAAGAAGGGTCTTTTAATTGTTCAAGGTCTGGATTCAGAGGCAGAGGATCTGCTTTCAAAGTTTCACTTAAAACCTACATAAGTTTGGACAAGTTGCAATCTCTCTGGACCTCGATTTCCTGATCCATAAAATAGGGAAAGAGAGCTGTTTTACTTTCTCTTTAGCCTGGGGATGGTATAACCTTGAAGGTACCTTCTAGTCTAAACTAGTCATCTAATGATTTTCAGAAAGTGTGAAGAGGTTGTGATCAGTACCTGGGAAAGGAATATCCTCACCAGTGAGAGCATTGATAGATCTGACTGAACAATTCACATGTCCTTGCACACGTATGTCAATCCCAAAATTTACAGTCCTGGAAGGGTTTCAACACTTTGTTCTCAGCCCTTCATTTTGAATTTTCTGAAAACCAACAGAGGAGTCCTGTAGAATTTTAGATTGCATTTTGGGGTGACCCAGTGGGTGACAATGACTGCTGCTTCTCTAAGGAGCTGTCTATGGAAAGCAATAACATAAGTTTGTTTGATTGGGCGTGGCCTTAGTGTTTGTGGCTAGTCTCCATCCTTCAGGTTGTCTGCCTGCCTCTCTTACACAGGTGCAGAATTGACAAAGACAGCTCTTTGTGAGTTGATTTTTTCCAGTCCTCTGAAGGGAGGTTTGCATGTCCCCTGATCTGGGACTTGGGGGCATCACAATTGGGTATTTTTAATGACCTCATGAAATTCTAACCCCTCATTTTAATAATGTTTGATTAATCTGACTCAGAAGTTGGAGTGAATCCAAGCAGTTCCTGAGGGTTGGCCTCTAAAAGAGAAAGAAAGGAAGAGAAGTAGCTACATGCTGGGCATACCCCAAAGGCCAACTTCTTCCAGAGAATGAGGGTTTGGGGGTCAAAAACATGGAAGGAGGGTTTTATCCCCAATTCTATTACAGTTGATCCACTAAAGGCCGTCAGCCAAAATTCTTCCTTTCTTAGAACCCTTAGCCTGGATCTATTTTTGGTTGTGCCACTGATCAGTTGTATGGATTGGAGCCCATTAGTTCACCTTGCAGGGACCAGATTTTCTCAAATATAAAAATGATGGAAATAGGGCTATATCAAAGATCTTTAATATAGGTTCCAAGAATTTTTTTAAAATTCTGATAATTGTATTTTGATACAACTGGTTTTCTTTTAATCATACATTTTATGCTTTAAAAATATTATTCAGATAAGGGATTTCTAGGTTTCACTCAACTGCCAAAGGATCCATGACCCAAAAAAGCTTAAGGATTAGATAGTCTCTAATGTCTTTTCCAATTCTGACATTTTGTATTTCATGGCTCCTATCTTCAAAGACCTTATGGTCTACTGGCATGTATTACTTAAACAGATAAGCATAAATGAGCAGCAAATGGTATAGATCATATGTGCAATACAAATTCAGAGAAAGGACACATCAGTGTGGATTGGGATAGTCAAGGAAGGTTTCTTGAAGGATGTGGGTCTTGAGTTAGATTTTGAAGGAATGGAATGTAGATAAACCAAAAGGCCGAGGAAGGATATCCTGGGCAGAAGTAACAGATTGAGCAAAGGCAGTGGGAAAAAAAGAGCACAGTGTGTGAACGTCCTCCCTCCTAACCTTTGTCCCTACAAATCCCTGGCTGCCTTCAAGGCTTAGCTCAAGCACCAGAGAGGGTTTTTCTGATTCCTCTTAAGTGTCAAAGACTCTCCCTTCCTACTCTTTCCTTCCTCCCATGTCCCAGTCCCCAGTTAGATCTAGAATATATAGGAAATATTTCACTCAAGTGGGATACAATATCCTTGAGAGCAGGGACATTTTGTCTTTACATCTTCAGTGCCTGATAAACAATAGGACTTTAAGAAGTGCATGTATAACTGAATTGACCAGCATATTTGACTATGATTTGCCCAATCCTAACTCTACCATAATTTCCCTAAGAGTGGTCTTCAGCAAAGCCATTCTGCTGTCAGAATCTTAGATTTCTCATCTGTAAAATGGGAAGGATCAGGTTGGCCCATGCCTGATTCACAAGAGGAAACATTATTTGCCATTGCTTTGAGTTTCTCCAAGAAGAGACACAATAGCTCAGGTGAATGGTTTCTTTCTGAACTCTCCTAAGGGCTAGAATGGCAACGACTAATTCCATCAGAGCTAACAGCTGCAGCCAGGATTGTTTCATTTACAATTTACGATGTGTGCAGACCCTGGCACGTCCTGGCAGACTTTGGACTCATTTAAAATGTGGTAGGTTTGGGGGGTAGGGAGACTTGGATGGATGGACATTCCTTACTTGCGTTACTAATAACAAACAGCCTTCATGTTTCAGCCTCCCTCCCCCAGCCTCTATGCCTAGACCTAGACTATTAAAAGAAAAAAAATATCCCCTTCAAACAATTTCATTTAACCACCATCAGCTGTGCTGTTTTTAAAGCTCTCTCTCTCTCTCTCTCTCTCTCTCTCTCTCTCTCTCTCTCTCTCTCTCTCTCTCTCTCTCCCCCTCCCCCCCTCTCCCTCTCTCTGTCTCTCCCCCTATGTCTCTGTCTCTCCCCCTATGTCTCTGTCTCTCTCCCTATGTCTCTGTCTCTCTCCCTCTATCTGCCTCTGCCTCTGTCTTCTTCCCTCCCCCTCATTCCACCCCTGCTTTATCCCTTCTTCTCTTGAAAACTACACTTATTTGTTTGACTCTCATTAGCTTGGGGATGATACAATATGAAGTTGTCCCAGAACCATTTCTATTTTCTTTCTAAGCATTTTCTTGATAAGATTCCAGAGAAACTCATCATTTGAGCTTGGGGACAATGAAAGAGGGAGAAGAACAGACAGAATTACAGACTTATAGATTTTTAAAGTTGGGAAAGTCTGGATAGATCGAGCCTTTGATCTTGATAAATTTAACTTTATAGTCTAACTTTCTAATTTTACAGATAAAGAAACTGAGAGCTAGGTTGGTGCAATAACTTGTTCAAAGTCATACTGAAAATTAATAGGAGTCAAGGTTAGAACTCAGGTCTCCTGACTCCTGAACCAGGTTTCATTCTAATTTGCTAGGGACATCATTAATGCACATGTAGAAGCCAGCATAGCTTAGCTGTTAGGACTCCCATGTGGTACTTTTGAATTTTTAATGTCTCTCAGAGTAGACTTGAACAACTTTTAAATGTCCAGGGGCTTCCTTTCCCTTTCCTCAAGTCAGAAGACATTACACATCTCCTTATTTTCTCCTTGCTTCTGATCTCCCCCTATTTTAATCTATCCTGCTCAACTGTCAGATTGATTTTCTTCAGGCACTGCTTTTAATATGCTCCTCCCATATTCAAGAAACTTCAATAACTACCTACTACCTACAAAATAATGTACAAATTCCTTAGCCTGGCATTCAAGGCCCTTCTTAGCTTGGTCCTAACTTACTTTTCTGGGTAAATCTCTCACTACTCTTCTTTGTGAACACTTCGCTCTAATCTACCCCATCTACTCCCTATCTCTCCTCTTCCCCTGTCAAATATTTCTAAATGTTTTAAATTCAATTTCTAAAATTTTTATCCCTCTGTGACTTTACTTAATCTGAACCCATCTTTACCTGGTGATACCCTGCCCACTCTTAAAGTCCTAACTCAAGTGCTATCTCCTCCCTAGGGCATCTTGACTCACCCTGGGCCACAGTACTCTCTTCTTCCTCTAGAGACCTCTACTGCCCTGGAGTGCTCATTTGTTATTTACTGCATGGTAATATGTGTATTGGGCTGTTAGGATCTGGAGTCAGGGAGAATCATCTTCCTGAGTTCAAATTTGGCCTCAGACACTTACTAGCTGTGTGACTTTGGGCAGATCACTTAACCTTGTTTGCCTCAGTTTCTTCATCTGTAAAATAAGCTGGAGAAGGAAATGGTAAACCACTTCAGTATCTTTGCAAACCCCAAATGGGGTCATGAAGAATTGGACAGGATTGAAAGGATTGAACATCACAGCATGTTAGAGATATTTGCCTGTATTTTAGCTCCTTAACTAGTCTGCAAGCTCTTTCAGAGCAGGGATTATGTCTTAGTTTTCTTTGTATGTCCTTAAGTGAACACAGTAAATACTCTGTAGATGCTTGATGAGTATAAGAATGAACATGCCTAGCTCCTTACTGGGCGTTTCCTGGGTTTTAATTGTTATAGGAAGAAAAGAAACTGGGAGATCCATTTGCCCTCTACACTCCCACTCCCAAGGCAGGAATAGCTGGCCAGGATGTCTTGTAGCAGATACAATAGCCTCTCTGGATAGAGAGTTTATGATGGAGCTTCCCTAGAATTTCTAGTTCGATTCAATAGGTGAGTCTTAAGAATCCAATGAAGCTCAGGTAATAGGATCAGGGACAGCTCTATGCAGAGGCAAAATAAGGAGGGCGAGAATCTCAAAAACACTAGAAATGTGGAAAGCTGGATAGTGTCCAAAGCAGAGAAGAACAATCAGTAAATCTGTTAACTTGTGTTTCTATTTACACTTTTATCCTCAATTGTAATTGTTCATATACATAAAACCCTCTGTAATTTTCTTTTACTGCTATTAATAAATGAAAGGTTTGTCCAAGGCTGCCTCTCTGGTATGAAATACAAGGGTTTTGAAATTCAAGCATATCAGACCTATAGAAATGCAAATATTTTCATTTAAACTGCTAGAGTCAAGGGAAAAAACTGTTTTAAACAAATAAACATCTTGGGGAAGTGAGATCATAAACACAGTTCATGTATTTGATAATTGTTCTTCCCTGCTGGGGACATTAGCTATCATGTGGTCATAAGCCAGGACACAGGTGTCTGCTGTATCTATAATATTCTGTCAGATCATAAAAGATATCACTTGATACCTAGACTCTTGTATGTTATCAACTTCAACCTAATCCTGAATTCATAAGTTATAGGTAGGCTTATATTTGAGGTCACCCTCCTTGAAGTGTGAGATATGTCTCTATAACAAATGAGTAAGTGACCACATGAAGTCAGTCTTAGCTTCCTCTAGGGTTCACTCTTTATCAGACCTCCAAAGTCAAAAGAGACCAGGTCTACCTTACATAGAGACAGAGGGCTTCTTCTGTCTAGCAGGGCAGGAAGCCAACAGTTTTGGAGGGTTAGTGGTTAGGGCATGAGCTGCCTTGAATGCAGGGTCCTGAATTGAGGGAAGCACTGATGGGACTGGAACATTGACTGATGAATTGGGGAATGAAACTCAAATGTCAGTGTCTTGGTCAAGCAGATTCCATAAAAGGCCTGTGCTGGTGAAACCTGGTCATACCTATTGATTTGATTAAAAGAAGGCTAATGTGACGAGTCCTGCTTGGGTATGCCTTCTACATGGACAGACTAGAGAACTTGTGATTTCAGAGGCACTGGGAAAGTTCTTGTGTTTCTCATCTTAATTCCTTCCCAACACATATACCTAATATATTGATATGCTTGAAATTCCTTTACTAGGAATAATTCCTTTCTTTCTAATGTGAGAGATTTGTGCAAAAAGCAATTTTCCCTAGTAGTGACATATTCATACTAAGATGGAAATGACTGATAACAGATCTTTTCCTGATAGTAGTTTTGATATGAAGGGAGAAGGGAAGGAGTACCAGGGATCTCTCTGTATGCCTGTAGGGCTTGAGTTATTGGAACATAATGGACTGTAGAAAAGAATGGAGAATGGGAGGCTTGGGTCTCAGAAGGCAAACCACTTCCTGTACAACTTTAGCAAGGTCAGACACCAGTTGTAGGAAACCTTGATCTAGGATACTAATAACCTAGCTATGTATTCATGTGGAAGGAAAAGAGTTGGTAGGGGAAGGAAGCGGACTGTTGAGGGCCCCTGTCTCCTTATCCATGACGCTGATTCTGTCTACGTTCTAGAGTCAAGAAGACTCAAATCTGGCCTCAGACTCTTGCTAGCTGTATGACCCTGGGCTAGTCACTTAACTCTGCCTCAGTTTCCTTATCTGTAAAATTAGCCGGAGAAGGAAATGGCACAACACTCCAGTATCTTTGCCAAGAAAATCCCCAAGTGGGGTCACGAAGCAAAGGGCACAACTGAAAAAATGACTGAACAACAACAGTCTGAATCCCAGAGAGGGAACTCCCAAACTGAGAGAATTAATTTCCCCATGGAATAGAGAGAAGGGAGCAGTCACAGGCAGAAAGAAGGGGGGTGTCGGCAGGGCAGATGGCAAAATGGCTTGCATTTAATAAATGACCTTTCACTGAATAAAAAGAGAATAGGATTACGGATTTGGAGCTGAAATAGACCGTATAAGTCATAGTCCCATGCCTTATTATCGATGTTGTGACTAAGGTGCTAGGAGAGGGAGTGATTTGCCCTTGGTCACATGGGAAATAAATGGCAGAATCAAGATTCAAACCCTGATCCTTTCACTCCAAACAGAACTGCCTTTCCGCTACCCTTTGATGCCTCCACACTGTGGTGAAGGTAAAACAAGACCAAGTCAAAGAAGTTATTCAGAGTTTAGACTACAACATGGGAGTACAACATGCCTCCCATAGTCTCACCTTAATGGCTCCTTGTGATGGAGCCTCAGATCCTACCACTTAGGTGGGCAAATGGAAATGCTTTTCATGGGGCTCTAGAGGAAAAGCCAAGGTGGTAGCTTTTGATTTGGGGATCCCTGGCTTCTAGAAACGTTACTAGGGACCTTACCAATAAAAACTGACCCTAGAGAAGTGACAGGTCAGGAAATGCTACAGATAGAACTGCCCCCTAATGGCCAGGTTGGGGTTTAATCCTTTATGGCTCCATCAGAAGTCCTCTTTCTGCGGCACCAGGAAAAGTGCCACCCTGCACATCTTTATGTAGTTGTAAGTCAGAGGGCAGGGTCAGGCCCATACTTGCTGTGTCCGAAGCTTCCACCTTCGTCCTCAGGGCTTACTTAAGGCTAACAAGCTGACCCCTTGGCACTGAATTATATGTGAGGGTCTATAGCCACTTAGCTAAGGGCTGTTAAGTTCTGCTCATGACTGAATCTCTGCTTTTTCCACGGGAAAGGGTCATTCTTTTTTAGTTTGGTTTTGTTTTTCCACTGTGGAAATTCTTCTTAAGCCTCCCTGTTGAGTAAGATTATTGATGATAAATCACTGCTCTGAGCTCACCAAACCTTGTTGCCAGTTTACCTTTTATAAAGGCCTTTTTGGTTTACAAGACACTTTCACATGTGGTATTTTATTTGATCCTCATGACTGCCCCGGGGGGTGAGTGGAGGCAGTATTATCATGCCCACTTTGCAGGTGAAAAGCCGAAAGGGAAAGGGGCCAATAAGGGACTTGTCTAAGGTCACATAGATAACATGAGACAGCAGTGTTGGTATTCTATCCCAGGTCATCTTGTCTCCAAACCCAGGTTCTTTCTACTATACCATATACAAGATCACTAGAGTTACTCGGACCCTCAACTCCTAATAACAATAACAATGATGATAGCTAACATTTATATAGTGCTTTCTAGGTAGCAGGCATTCTGCTAAGTGCTTTATAATTATTATCTCATTTGATCCCCTAACAGCAGTGGGATGTAAGGGCTATTATTATCCTCATTTCATCGATAAGGAAACTGAGGCAAAAGGAGATTAGGTGACTTACTCACAGTCACACAGCTAGTCAAGTATCTGAGGTCAGATTTGAACACTTCTTGTCTCCAGGCCAGGCACTCCATCAAGGCTACCTGACTGCCCCATCATTTGTTAAGCACATATTATAGGCAAACCATCATGCCTTTAAGTGTTAGGGAAATAAAAACAAAAGCAAGATAGTTCTGGCTCTCTCAGGAGCCCATATTTCAGTAGAGGAAGACAGAAGAGATAGGGGAGTCCCATCTGCTCTTTGGTACCACCCATAATTTAGTCTTTACTACCACCACTCCCCTACAAATCTTTACTAGACTGGGGAGTCAAGAAATGGCTCTGTGCATAACTTGGTGAAAAGACTGGGCTATGGGTAGCATCAAAAGGTCCATGATACTTGGGCTGGCTGAACTCTTGTATATGCCCTTGACTTCAGGCCCAGCACTCTATCTACTGTGCCACCAAGCTCTTACTCATGGAGTAAGAGAATGCTCATTTAACCACATCCCACCCATGTCTTCCCTTTTCCTCTTCTCCCTCTTTGTACCCCTACCCCTTCTCTGCCCTATCTCTTGGCTTTCCAACTTTTGTTCTGGACACAAGAATTAAATTAATACCACCATTAATTCTGAAAAAGCCTATTTCCTATGGATCCATTTCCTTCTGATATCTCCAATCAAAACTTCCTTCCTTGGCCACCACTTTCATACTGTATATGTTGTCGCCTTCTATTAGGATATAAACTCCTCAAGGACAGGGACTGTCTCATTTTTATGTGAATATCTCTAGCACTTAGCACAATATTGGTACTCAGTGAGTGCTGAGTCAATATTTTTTCATTCACTTGACCCTAAAGTAGACCAATAAAAAAGGATCTCATAGCAATGAGATGGGTCCTTAAAAAAATATAACCAAATAGAACATTCCTATTTATCAGCAGGCTTCTGAACTACCTTAACTTTCTGAGCATTTAAAAACCTTCAGAAATCTCATGGTTTCCAGACTGAATCTTAGATCCTATATAAAAACATGGAGAGGGAGTACCCTGGTAATCATTCCATCAATAAGTCTTTATTGGGCACCTACTGTATATTAAACACTAGGTTAAGGATTGTGTCCTAATCAAATCCCTCAAGTATTTAGTTGAGAAGAAAAAAAAATACAACATAAACAAGTTTTAGAAAGGCAATGTGATGTGGTAATTATAGAACTGAGTCCAAGTATCACCTCTGACACATTCTGGCTGTGGGACCCTAGGCAAACCACTTAACCTCTCAACATTCCAGTCAATCTCTGACATCATAAATTGATGAGAAGGTGCCAACCTGCATTGTTAGAAGATTTTTTCTCATGAGAGAAATCCTTATAATCTTATCCTTATAATCCTCCTTGTCTCATCCTTATAACAAAAATATCACAGGTCTAGTCCCTGCTCTATAAACAAGTTTAGAATTAGGTGGGTGGTGTAGACTATCAGTACTGCGGCAGCTCTGAAGAAAGGAAGATTAATCCAGGTTTTAGTTAGAGAAGAAAGGTTTCATAGAGAAAATGGTACCTGAGCTGGGCATTGATAGATGGATAGGATATATATAGACAAAGGGTATAGCCCCACTCTACCCATCTAATTTTATCTCCGCTTCTTCTCTAGGTGGGAGTAGTGTGGTGTAGTTCTGGTTATTATGGTTGGTCCTCAATGAGAGTCAAGAGACAAAGGTTCTAGTTCCAATGTTCTCTATAGGAAGGCAACCAGAATTCTAAAGGGTCTGGCAGTCATACCATGTAAAGATCAGATGAGGGAATGGGAGATTGTTTACTCTTAGGAACAGGAGATTTAGTAGGATATAGTAGCTATCTTCACGGACTGGAAGGCTTGTCATAGGGATGATGGTTTAGAGTTATTCTGCTTTGTCTTTAGAGGGAAGAACTCAGAGGAAAAGGTGAGAGTTGCAAAGAGACATATTTAGGCTTTATATAAGGGAGAAAGAAAAACAACAACTTCAACAATCACTTATCTAACCGTGGAATGAGACATGATAAAATAAAGAAGGCTTGTGAGGAAATGGGTTCCTACCATTAGTGACCTTCAAACAAAGGCTAGATGATCATCTTCATCTCCTATGACTGATGCAGAAGGGATCCTTGATTAGGCAGGAATTTGATTAGTCTCTGATTTCCTTTCTAACTCTGAAAGTCTGTGATTCTGGGAATGAGTTAATACTAGTATTCCAGTATTCAGTGAGTGGTTACTGTGTGTTTGCCTCCTTCGAGGAGATAGTAGGAATGAAGAAAAGTAAAAAACAGTCTCTTCTCTCATAGAACCCACCTTCCAATTGGAGAGAGAATTGGCAGAAAAATTCATGGCATTATATATTTCATTGCCAAGATTCATATGTGGCCAAAATACAAAGGTGGTAGGAATCTGGAGAAGAGACAGGTCATTGAGAGCAGTCAGTCAAAGTAGGATTCATGGAGAAGGTGGTACTTGAGCTAGGCTTTGAAAGATGGGCATTTGGATTTCTGAGGAAATGTTCTTTTCCAAATAGCCAAAGAAGGTGGTATGCATATTTCTAGGGTTCCTCCACCTCCAAACTCAGAAATAGTTTGAAAAAAAAAGAACAGGAGAAAAAAATTAATCAACTTGGTCTATTATGTCCACAATTCTCCACTCACCCTTTTCTTCCTTTCCAAATCTAAATGACTTGACTGATATGATGTTGGGTAATAATAACTCACATTTAGGCCTACAAAGTACTTTCCTCATGGCAACTTTGTGAGGTAGCTAATTTAAACATTATTCAAACTCATGTTATAGAAGAAAAAACTGAGGCTTAGAGAGGTGTAATGACTTGCCCAGAGTTTCATAGATTAGAAGTTTCCAAGTCAAGATGAAATACCCAAGCCAATCCTTTTTCCATAGAACTGCTGCTCAGGTTCAATCTCATCTTATGAGAGGCCTTAAGAGTTTTGTGAAAATCTTCCCCCTCCTCCCCATATGAAGGTATTTCCTGATTTTTCCAACAGATACTCATTTGAGGGATTTTTTTTTCAGATGGGAGCAAAGTGAAGTTTCAAGGAAGTTTAGAAACTAGCCATTGTGGGCTGGGCCATGTTCTCTTCACTAATAGGCATCTTTCATTATCATTATCCCTATTAGCACTTTATTGTATTAGTTATAGTTAATTTACATTTTACTGAAGCATTGAAAACAGATTGCAGATGTTTGGAAACAGATGTTATTTTAATGTTAAGGCAAAATCATGAATATTTATGGGGATTATTGCCTGGATCAAATTACCTTGCTTAAACAGTGAGGTATGTTCTAACATCTTTAGAAGGAACACTTAAAGAGGAGACAGAAAAGTATTGATGAACTCTTGGGCTCACTTCAATTTTCCTTCACATGGGATTCATTTTTTTTTCTTTCCCGTGGACTTAGGAACAGAGGGTCAGTTGTTATAGAACCAATTTAGGGTTTTTCCTGTTGCTCATATTAATTTGGCCAAGGCAGGATTTTCCATCTGGATTTTTCCACCTTCACCTTCACAGGAATGAGCCTGCCAAAGTCATTGCTACCATACCTTAGGAATGCGGGTGGATAGACCATGCACTCCTGCTTTACTAAAGATGCCCTTCACCAGAGCCCTAAACCATAGCAAGGCTAGCTAAATGAACTAATCTTATAAGGAGAGGAATAAGAGATTCTTTAGTTAGGATAATCAGAGGGGCAGAGGACAAAACCCCAAATATGCCCCCAATCCCTAGTGTTTCAATTCTAGCACTAAATATTAATTTCTTTTCAGTCTTTAAGTGTCTGCTACTAACATATGGATATCCCGGGAAGGATATCAGCTTAGTTCCTATCTGCTCAAAGGCAGTTTGGTACCTCACAAAAAGCAAGGGTTACATGCAGAGTAAAAGCCATCACTTCCAGTCTGGTTTCTGGTGCTTATTACTTAGGTGACCTTCAAGGGCCATCTCAATTCCCTAGGCCTCAGTTTCATCAAGTTTAAAATGAAGAGACTAGGGTTAGATGACCTCTGAGGTCCATTTCAGTTCTACATTTATGAGCTTAAACTTGATTTTAATTTTTAAAATTATTTTTCAAGTAACAAGTACTTAAAAAATATTAATCTGCCCCTTCTACTACCCTCCTAATTGATCAATTAAAAAAAATCCCCCAGTACATATTTACAAATCCGCACAGCGGCCATGTCCAAAAATGTCTGTTTCTTTCTATGTTTTAAGCTCATTATTTCTGTCATAAGATGAATGGAATGTTTCATTTTCATTCTTTTGGACTCAGTTTACCATTGCACTGATGCATTGATTCAAGTTTGAAAGGTTTTGCAAGTTGTTTTCCTTTATAATTTTATCAATATACAAATTGTTCTCCTAATTCTGTTCAATGCTCTGTGTCAGTTCATACAGGTCTTCACAGTTTCTCCTAAACTCCGCCCCCCCCCCCCCCCATTTCACAATTTCTCGTGGCACAATAATATTCCATTACATTCATATGACACAATTTGTTTAGCCATAACCCAAAAGGAAGACAGCTCCTTAGTTTCCAGTTTGGGGCTACCATGAAAAGAGTTGCTATAAGTCTTTGGGTTATTTTCCTCTTTCTTTGAGGTATAGGCCTAGTAGTGCTACAATTGCACTAAAGTATATATAGTTTGTTAACATTCCAGGTAGAGTTCAAAATTACTTTTCAGAATGAATGAACCAATTCACAGTTCTACTATAACAACATACCTATTTCCCAACACTCATTTTTTTGTCATTTTTTTGCCAGTTTGATAGGTATGAGGTAGAACCTCAAAGTCACTTTAATTTGAATTTCTCTAGTTATTAGTGATTCAGAACATATTTTCATATGATAATTAATAGCTTGGATGTCTTCCTTTGAAAACTGTCTGTTCACTCATATCCTTTAACTATGTGTCTATTGGGGAATGGCTCTTAATTTTATAAATTTGAATCCATTCCATATATCTTGAAAATAAGACTTTTATCAGTCACTTGTTACAAAGATTTTTCACAGTTCTCTGTTTCCCTTCTAATTTTTACTGCATTTGTACAAAAACTTTTAAATTTTATATGATCAAAATTATCCATGTTATCTCCTGTGATCTTCTCTATCATGTATGTATTCATAAATTCTTCCCCTGTTCATAGATCCAGAAGGTGATTTCTTCCTTGCTCCTCTAATTTGTTTATTCGGTGACCCTTATATCTCCTCCATGCTGCCATTTGGAGCTTATCTTCAAAGACCTTACATTTCAATGGGAAAGACAACACAAAAAAGGAAATGACAGGGATGTTGAGGGAAGCCATAGGAAAGTTGATTGGCACATCCTATTCAGGAACACTGGCAGACTTGATTTGATCATGGTTCATGGTGCCAGAAGTGAGGAAATCATGCACACAGACAGAAGCATATCCATGAAATCTTTCATTGGCCACTAGAGATGTTCTTGCCCCTCAGTATTTGGTATGGAGACTTTTGGAGACAATCTTAGTGACAAATTCAGGTGATAGGTAAAGTTGCCCTACCCTGAGTCTTGTTTTCCCTTGAATTGTGTAGTTAATTCTGAGAAACAGAGGATGTTTCCCCTTGGGTACCTGTTGCTGAGTAAACCTGGCTGAAGGACTGGACTTGAGTTCATTCTAGTCTCTCTCTGGTCTACAGACACCAGTAATAGCTTCCATTTACTCATATGTAAATATTTTTAAACATTTGTGAGTTCATCAGTGTGTTTGTTTCTTTCCGTGGTGAGAATTGCAACCCTTCTACACCTCAGTGGATGATTTTATGAGTTTCTATGGTCAAAAAAATAATTCATCACCTAATGGCCATCCTTCCACTGGTAAGCCTGGCTAGACTTTGTTAGGTTGTCCTCAGAAGACAGAAATAGAGTCTATTATTTCCAGGCCTATGCTTGAATGTTTCCATACTTTCCAGAGTTGACACTCTGCTAATATAGCCTTCAGAAACTGAGGTTCACCTCCACTTCCAAGTTATTAAAGCATTTAGGAAATCATTCTTCAGATATTATGTAGAGTACAGTGAAAAGAGCCCTGAAAATAAAAATCAAGACTTAAGCCCAAATCTATGTTCTGCTTTTACTAGGTTGGTGGTACAGTGGATAGTGTTGGGCATACAGTCAGAAAGATGAGTTCAAATCTGATTTACGACACCTATGTGACCCCAGGTGAGATACTTAACTTCTGTCTGCCTCAGTTTTCCTAAGCTGTGAAATGGGGATGATTATAGTACCCTCCTTGCAGGGTTGTCGTGAGGATCAAATGAAACAGTATCTGTAAAGTGCTTCACCCAGTGCCTGGTACATTATAAATACTCTTTCTTCCTTCTTTACTACTTGTGTGAATTTAGGCAAGTCAGTTCTCTCTAAGCCTTGGTTTCCTCATCTGCAAAATGTGAGCATTTGGACTAGTTGGGCTTGAAGGTTCTTTCTAGCTCCAAGTCTTCTGCCCCATGGATGGCTAGACCAGAGAGATTTTAACACTCCTTTCTCTTTTTAGGCTTAGCTTTGCGCATTCCACCAACTACATTTATTGAGTATCTGCAGTGAGCAAGCTGAGTACTGTACAAGATGCTGAATTTAAAATGACATCTACTAAGTAACAACTGGAAAACACATTAGAAGGGAAGTAAAAGAAATATAAGTCAGTGCTGCCGGAGCACCCCGACACTCCCTGAGCTGGCCTTCAGAGACAGATAGATGGCAGGATGCTAAAATCTACGGCACTTACAGATTTTTCTTTCAAATTGGCAGCTTGAATAGGCTAAGACATTGCCATCACTCCATTCCAGGTGTCATGGAGCTTGGGAAGAAAAGTTGTGAAGCGAATTGTTTGTTCCCTGTTGCTCTGCAGACTTAAAGGTGAAACAGTCATCGATTTATAGAGCAAGAGAATTCCGGAAGGAAAAGGTGAAAGAGGTTTTGATTATGAAAAAGAAATGGTATTAGTGTTTAAATTCAAGAAGCACCATTTCCCCTTCTTCCCTGTGTCGGAGTTATTGCATCCTGGATGTAGCTGCAGAAATACTTGCAAAGGTCACCAGTGCCAGGGATGCCAAGAGTCTCTTGGAGGCTACCTGAAGCTCCAATGTTGTTTGTGTGGCCCTAGAGTCAGCTAGGAGGTTTGTGGGAATTGAAAGAGAATTTCTTCACCAATGAGGGGCAAGCAAAGTTGTTGGGAAAGGATGGATGAACTAAATGAATGAAAAAGCATTTAATGTGCCAGATACTATGCTAGGTGCTTAGATAAAAATACATAAGTGAGATGGTCCCTCTCCTCAAGGAACTTACATTCTAATGAGTAACAAAAACACATATAGGACAATTGTGGCCAAGGAAGGGAGATTTGGTCTAAGAATTACTGAGAATGTGAGTGGGGCCAAAAGGCTCCACCGCCCTTTCCAGTAGTATTGGTGATATCATTTGATTATTGTTTGCAAAACAAGAAGTCAAACATAGGGCATAGTGGGACACAGCAGGGTATACAGCACCTGGGCAAATTTGTCCAAGTCAACCCAAGTTCCCTGGTGGATGGCTGGAGGGGATACGAAGCATGGTGTGAGGTCAGCTAGATATAGTTGGTTAGGGGAATTTGCACACCCTCACTTACTCTCCAAATAATTTAATTAAGATGAAGAAAGATCTTAATATGAAGTGTTCTTTTCTGTAATTGCTGGGTGTGACTGTGAACCTAATAACTATAAGAACTGAAATGCTTTGATTTAGCTAGCCAGAGTTATGGGCAGACTCACAAAAGAACAGCAACATCCTTTGAGGAAGAAGAAGTCTGAGAACCAAAGCCAAGCTCCAGAAG
>CM053588.1:184556372-184590486 GCA_028646515.1 Pseudochirops corinnae | reverse complement strand
TCCCTCTCTCTCCCATGATCTTTCTTTTCCCCAAAGAAGGAATCTAGGGTTTAGGTGCTATTCTTACTTTGCTTCTTATTCTTATTCTTACTCATGGTTGTTCAGACCATGATTTTTTTTTAAATCTCTGTGGGGCTCTGCTTCCAGAAGGGAAAGCTCTGTCCCAAATCGCTGGGGTCCTCCCGGCTGCCATAGCTCTCAGGAAGATGCTGGGACTCTTCCTACTTACTTCCGGCTGACTGGATAATGAAGACTCCAGAACCGAGGCCCAAGACGGCGATCCAGATCCAGGCCGCTCAACCCGAGAGCACTGGCCTCAGAACAATCGCTCAGTCCCCCTGCTGTCTGCAGGCCACGGGCGGGAAGGTGCCACGCGGAGGTGGGTGCAAAACCTCCACCTTTTAGCTTTTCTGCTCTGGAGGCCTTTTGTCCAGACGGCTCCTCCCTCCCAACTTCGCAAGTCCCACTGAGCTGCTCGCAGCTGCTGCTAATCCGCTCACCAGAGAGACTCCTCTGCTCCTCCCCTGTCCAGCCGCCCCCGGGGCACAGCTGTGGCTTCAGGCCAGGCTGGTTTCGGTTTGCAGTGCTGATATGGTTCCTCGTAGCCGAGCTGACTTTAGTGGGAAGTATATTTGTGTGTGTTTTGGAGTTCTAGGATTGGTTTAGAGTCCTATTTTATGGGTATTTTGGGGTGGCTATGTGAGAGCTGCAATATGTTGCTGCTGCTACGCCGCCATCTTGGCTCTGCCCCCCCAACTGTAACTCTCTTAGTGCTTTGAAGTATTAGTTTTCATTAATAGCTAGATATTAAGACCAGAAGATAGAGAAGCTTCAAGCTTAAAATGTTAGGAACCCCTGTCTACTGAAGTTCAATAAGAAAGGAAATGAAATACCTTTGAAATGATAATGTGAAGACAATGAGAAAACATTTTTTGATTTTCAAAAATTCCACTTCACATATACATCTTCAGGAATACACTTCTCTTATAAAGAAGATAACCCTAGGGGCAACTAGATGGCACAGTGAATAGAGCAGTGGCCCTGGAGTCAGGAGGACCCGAGTTCAATTCCACTTAACACAAAAAACGAGCCATGTGACCTTGGGCAAGTCACTTAACCCCAATTGCCCTACCTTCCCCATTCCAAAAAGCAAAAAAAAAAAAAAAAAAAAAAAAGAATAGAACTCAGTAGTCTAGAATGCTTAATAAATAATGATGATGATTGTAACCATAAAAGCACACATTTATATCATCCTTTGAGATGACAAAGTACTTTGCAAATATTTTATCCTCATAACACCCCTGGGAAAGGAGCTATCATACCCTGTTACACAAATGAGGAAACTGAGGCAGAGAGAGGTTTAATGGCTTGCCCAGGATCACACTGTCAAGTGTCTGCAGCCAAATTTGATCTCAGGTCTTCCTGCCTGGGCACCATTTAGCTGCCTCTAATTCATGCTGGATTACATACATACACACACACACACACACACACACACACACACACAGAACATTAGTGAAAGAGTAATGACTTCAAGTCAGGAGAGTCTTGGGTTTGAACACCTGGCTCTGACATCACTAGTTGTGGACTCTTGTCAAGTCATTTCAAGTCTTTAAGTCTCAAGGATGGTAATGCTGGGGTATCTGCTTCCCAGGGCTCTTATGAAGCAAGTGCTCAGCAAACCTCATGGGGGATTTATGTAAATATGAGTCATCACTATTACTTTGTAAGCCTTATGGGCCACAGGCATTCATAAAAAGTTTTCTCCCTAAATTATGGCATCATATATGGGCTGCATATTTTAAGTATGAAACATACTATGGTGAGGGGGAAAGAGGGAGGGCCTAGAGACTAGAGATGGGGGTAAGCAATGATAATGCTAACTGGTTTAAGTCATAACATTAAGCAGTTATCATTTAAATTCAATACTGAACAAACTAGGCTTGTCATTCACTGAAAATCAATACCCCAGGGAAAGATACACAGATGTGAAGTCCCTAGATTCATATAAAATCCCTACGCATGAGTGCTATAATATATGGATGGTCTCAGTGACTAGACTACACTGATGAGTTCTTTCATAGTATGTATAAAGATATTGGCCTTGCAAGTAGGTGAGATGAGGGGCCACAGGAAGGGGTGATACATGCAAAGTCTTGCTTGCAACCTATCAAGCTGCCTGATGTTTAACCATTAGACATTCATTCTTTTGGATTCCTCCCCCACACCTCTCCTCATTACCCCCTGAAAGTGGAGCCAATATATTCTCTGCTTCCGATGCCTCTTCCAAACCCTATTCTTTCACTATAACTAAACAACGCCCCTTTCCCACCCTCTCGTGATTCTTATTCCTGTCATTGGCAAACCTCCTCATCACTCTCCCAGTTCTTTCCTTGATTTTTTTTGTACTGGGTTTAACATTTTATTGTACAATCTTCACCCTACAATTATGCTCAATATCCACATAGATGATGCTTCTGATATCGTATCATCCTATTGTCTTGAATTCTTCAACTTCTATGACCTCTACCTCCACTCAGCTTTTAGCTACTGACCAGGAAGGTCCCATTCCAGATGTCTTCTCTTGAAACTTTTCTTCCTCCAAGACCCCAAACTCTAAATTCCCTTCTCCCCAGAGTTTAGTCCATGTTTCCAAATACCTGATGAATATTTCTACCTAGATGGAATTCTCCCACCTAGACAGCAAACTCATATATCTAAAACTCATCTTCTTTCCCCGTAAACCCACCTTTCTGTTCATATTTCTTTCTTTGTTAATTTTACCACTATCCTCCCAATCTCCTAGGCTTCTAACCTTGGAGTTCTATTTGACTGGGTACCTGAGGAAGAAAGGGAGGGTCATGAAAGGGAAATGGGAATTGTGAAAAATAAAACTTAATACAATTTTTTCCTTTTTATTTTTATTTTATTTTAGTTTACATCATTCATTTCCACGAAATTTTGAGTTACAAATTTTCTCCCCATCTTTCCCCTACCCACTGCCCCAAAACAGCCATCCCAATGTATCCCCCCTCCCTTTAATACAATTTTTTGCTGAAGGTGGCACCTATTTCTATAATTTGGGGCAAAGGATGATATTAGCACTAATCAGCAGGACATTTATTTTGAGAACACTTAAAGGGGATATAATGGCTACCTTCAAACATCTAAAAGGCTCTCATGTAGACAGGAAAGTCAATTTTCTCTGTGTAGCTTTCAAATGAAGAACCACAAACAATGGACTAAAGTAAGATCTCAATGGACTGAGATGGTTTACAGCTCACTATAAAGAGGGGTGAAGATAAGGCTAGGAATTGGACCTATGGTTTTATTGAAACACGCAATTCCTGAGTGAGAAAACTCCCTCTGCTAATGTAGACTGGCACCTTGTCTCTAATTTCTAGTCTTAGGAAGTTGCCTAAAGCAGAAGAGTCAAACATAAGGTCTACAAGTGGCCCACAACATTCCTGAGAGTAGCCTGAAACTGATGAAAATGTAATTTCTATCTAGTTTTAATGGGTTGATATATTAATAAAAAAAAATGTATAAACATGTGTAGTTTTCTAATTCGATATGTGACCTGTGGGGATCCCTATGTATAGTTCAATGTCTCCCTCTCCCCCTTTTCTGTTTGAGCTTGACATGACTGACCTAGAACATTAAGAGATTAAGAGACTTGCTCAGAGTCAGAGGTGGGACATGAACCCAGGTCTTCCTGGCTTAAAGGCCTCTATAATATCACATTCCCTCTCCTAATACAACAAATTAGAACTGTCAAAGATGAGACTGTGTTTCTTCATGAGATAATAAATTCCCCATCACTAGAAGTATTCAAGTAAGGTTAGTTGACCAGAGATTCCTGAAGGGGACAGGAACTTGGAGTAGATAACCTTCAGACTCTACAAATCAATGAATTCTTTCCCCGGTAATAGGGGAGGGTTTGTACTGATCAATTCCCAATCTCCTGGTTTCCCTTGCGACCATGACTCTGTGTCTGTGAGACATTTGGCTGGAATCTGGGGTACAATATGTGGCTATGGAACAGAGCAGAACTAAGTGGCCCACACAAGAATCAGACCCATGAATCTTGGCCTCCTTAGCCCAGGGCTCTAACCAATAGCACTCAACAACCACAGAAGAGCTTTCTCATGACAAGCTGATGATTACACGGTGCTTTAAAGCCACCTAACCTCAGTCCGTGTTACTCTAAAGCCCTGGAATTTCATAGATGACTCAGGCCCTTCCCAGATGACCCATTTTTAAATGGGGTGGCCTGGAATGAAGCGAGTTCATGGCACCACCCTGGCTGCAGTTAGGATCCCAGGGATGGGGCCTGCCACTGACAGCAGAACCAGAGACCAGACTTCCTGAAGCTGTTTGCCTCTGGGCTTCTGATGAGGTTGTATGAAAAGCCATCAATTCATGAGGCCTAAGGGGAAGGGGGGAGGATAGAAAAAGAGAGGGAGGGAGTCAGAGTCTAGATTATAGATTGGCTGGGGATTTTGTTTCTGCATCAACACAACTCCATGTGGAAAAAATGAAGTTGGCCCTTTTCTCTTCCTCTTGCCTCCTCTCCAATGTTGTCATTAAGAAAACAGTTAGCTAATTTTTCTTCTAATGAAGACTTTGTAGAAATGCTTTTCTTTCATGGAGCTCCTTAGTCTGAATCCTGCTTGGCCTAAGGAGTCTGTTGTCAGATCTGGCCTGATGCCTAGAATCACAAAATCACAGCATCTCAGAACTGAGGTCATCTACCCCAAATATGAATGTGTCGTAGTCCATAGAGGGCGGGACTTGGAAATCAGAAAAATTTGAAGCTGAATCCCATTTCAGACATTTACTTGCTTTAGGACCCTGAGCAAGTGACAAACTCTCTAAGACTCAGTTTCCTTTTTTGTAAAAGAGGGATAATGACAGCATGTATCTTATGAGGTTATTATAAGGATCAAATGACATAAAATAGTTTTCAAAGTTCTTTGCATCCCTAAAAGTGCTACATAAAGGGAAGTCTTTTATAGCGTCCTCAATAAGTGACTGGGGCAGCCAGGTGGCACAGTGGTTGGAGTGCTGGAAGATGCATTTCTTTCTCCATCTCATTTTATACATGAGGAAACTGAGACAAACAGGGTTAAGTGACTTACCCAGGGTCACACAGCTAGTAAAAGGCCAGATTTAAAATCACAAAGATGAGTCATCTTGACCCCAGGCCTGGCACTCTATCCACTGTTACCCCTAGCCTTACTGTTGGCTAAGCATTGGGCTAAACACTGGGAGTATAAATATAATCAGAAAGAATGCCCTCAAGGGGCATTTTCATAAGAGAAAACAATAACACAAGTTGAAAAAGGCTTGGAGAAGATGAGAACTGTGGGTATGGTGGAGAAAACCCAGAAAGTCAGGAGTGCAGTTTGAAAAGGAATGGTAATAACTTGCTTTGAAATCAGCGCCCAGGGGCAACAAAGTGGATAGAGCACTGGCTGTGGAGTCGGGACTCACATACTTGGTAGCTGTGAGACCCTTGGCAAGTCAATTAACCCCAACTGCCTCCAAAAAGAAAGGAAGGAAGGAAGGGAGAAAGGAATGAAGAAAGGAAGGAAGAAAAGAAAGAAGGAAAGAAGGGAGAAAGGAAGGAAGAAAGGAAGGAAGAAAAGAAGGAAGGAAGGAAGGAAGGAAGGGAGGAAGGGAGAAAGGAAGGAAGAAAGGAAGGAAGAAAGGAAGGAAGGAAGGAAGGAAGGGAAGAAATCAACCTGTAGCTATAGACAGACTGCATGCAAGTGTCCAAGGTGAACTGGAGCTACAAAAAAGAAGGCCAGGCAACTTGAAGAGACAGAAAATTGAAAAGATGTGGAGTTAATAGTTTCAACATCCTTATTAAATAAATATTTCCCTTTAACCAGAATTATTAACAATAGATAAAACAGACTGATGCTTGTCTATCTCAAACAGGCATTTCTTCAGTACCAACTCTATATGTCCAGTACTTTGTTAGAGGGACACAAAATCACATAAAACATAACCCCTGCCTTCACAGGACTTATCGTTTAGTTTTAGAGACAGGAAAAATACATTCTCATATGTTTCTGAAAGCTGCAAGTAACAAATGAGAACTATGTAGACACAAGAAATAAGTTGATCTTCAGTCTAGAGAAATAGTTATATATATGTAGGTCACAGAATCATAGATTTGGAAGGGACCTCAAAGGTCATGCAGTCCAGCCATCCCTGAGCAGAAAGTTCTAGGTTGGAGCATCTCCAAAAAGGCGGCCATGCAACTTCCGCTTGGACATCTCCAACAACAGAAAGCTCCCTGCTTACTAAAGCAGTCCATTCCTTTGTGAAATGGTTCTGTTAGGGTACTTTGTTCAGATTTTGGGCCCCAATCTGCTTCCCTTACCATACACCTACTGGTACAGGCTTTGTCCTCTGAGGCCAAGCAGAATAGATCTGCCATGTACCATACAGATATTAGTCATTGCTACTGCCCAAGACCACAATTTACTCTCTAAGTTAATAATGGACAATGAAATGTTATTTGAAAGAATGAAAGAAGTACTCTGACAAAGAAACAAAAAAGAAAGGAAATATGAAAGAGCAGAAGGAAATTCTAATCCTATTCCAGGAGGTTGGAAGTCAGGAAAAGATGACACAGTTCAAGGAGGAGAATAAAGAGGGTGGGGGCACTGAACAATTATAGGTGAGTAATGGGTATGAGTGACAGGTAGATGGTCACTTAACTACCTGTGGGACCTTGGGTAAGTCACTTAAATTCTCCAAGTCTCAGTTTCTTCACCTGTAGAATGAGAGGGGTTGGGTACCTTCTCTACCCCTGAAATTCCTTTAAGCTCTCAACCTATGTTTCTATGAAGTATTAAAATTAAAATATGTGATCAGACTATACATGTCATGGATGGTGTGGGAGGAGAAGTGTTACTACTGACTAACGTTTCAAAGGTGGTTTATTGGCGGTAATAGGACTTGAGGTGGTTCTTTAAGGATGGGTAAGTTATTTGCAGGGAGAGAAAAGGGGAAGTAAATGTACTAGTAGGAGTAGTCAGGAATGATTATAGCAGTGTGTGAGTGAGTGTGTGTGTGTGTGTGAGTGTGTGTGTGAGTGTGTGTGTGTGAGTGTATGTGTGAGAGTGTGTGTGTGTGAGTGTGTGTGTGAGTGTGTGTGAGTGTGTGTGTGAGTGTGTGTGAGAGTGTGTGAGTGTGTGTGTGTGTGAGTGTGTGAGTGTGTGTGAGTGTGTGTGAGAGTGTGTGTGAGTGTGTGTGAGAGTGTGTGTGTGTGAGTGTGTGTGTGTGTGAGTGTGTGTGTGAGTGTGTGTGAGTGTGTGTGAGTGTGTGAGTGAGTGTGTGTGTGAGTGTGAGTGTGTGTGAGTGTGTGTGTGAGTGTGTGTGAGTGTGTGTGAGTGTGTGTGTGTGAGTGTGTGTGTGAGTGTGTGTGTGTGTGTGTGTTGGGAGGGAAAGGCAGAAATGACAACCAAGAAGTAGTCCAGCTAGAGTTCAAGCACATGTAGCTTTAGGTCTCTTCTCCCTTTCTGCTGAATATGCCATCATCAAGTGAAATGACCAAAATGGCAGAATGGAATAGTAAAGCGGGGAGTGGGCAAAGAAATAAAAGGTCTATATAACTCCCAATTTTGGTAACTGGTTGTAGAATAAACAAGTATGGTTAAAGAGGATGACCAGGTTTAAGAAGAAGCTGCTTTATACCATGAGAGCTTTGGAGATGGAATTAAGTGGTTATACTTAGGGGTTAGGGCTCATTTGCCTAAGATTCCACAGTGATTTAGTGTCAATACTGGAATGAGAACCCAAGTCTAGAGAATCCCAGCCTAGTGTTTCTCCTACTAAGCCACAGGTTGGTTTTCTCTCCTGAACTCCTAAAGCACTTATTGCCTATATTATTCATTGGCACAGATTTACTATTTTGTATTTTTAGTTTTTTTTCTTTCTTTTAATGAGTATATGCCTGTATTACCCTCCTAACTAGACTATGAGCTTCTCAAGGGCAGAGAATCTATACTGTATCTCACACTGTACCCATCAGGGTTCTTTTATTAAGTGAATTCTTGATCCGTGGGAACTAAGAAGGTTAGGTAGCTATGATGGGACGCTTGAGCACAGAACAGCAGGAATCAGGAAACAGGAGTCCTATTAGAGTCTATGCTAAGCTCTAGTATAAGAATTTCAGAAAATGCTTACTTCCCTTTAATTAAGAATCAACAAAGAGATCCTCGTATATAAGGTAGGAATTTCCAGAACTAGTTCTTAAAATGGTAGATATGTTAACTACTAATCAATCAGTCCATAGACTAGAGTAATCAGGGATGTGGGACTAAACATTCATGGGTAGGATGAGCTAGAACAGTATAAGCAAAGGCAGAGATTGTGAGAATCAGCATGTCGTGCTGGGGTCAGTGAGAAGACTGGCTTAGCTGGAGTGGAATTAAGCTATTCATAGTTTCATAGAATTTTAGAGTTGGAAGGGACCTTACAGGTCATCAACTCTGACCTCCAACTGGCTTATGCATATGGTTTATTCACTTAGAGGAAACGGTTTGATTCTGGGAGATTTTTCTTAGGAGACAGGCAAGAGGAAAGAAAAATGACAATATTATTCTATTAGCTGTAAGCTGGAACTGCCTGGTCTTCTATTCTACTTCCCAGTGGAAGAACAATACTTGCCTCTCAACAGATTCCAGGAGACTCCAGAAAAATATAAGATGGCTGGGACACCCATATCTTTGGCAATTCACACATTCCAGCAATGATTCTCTCATTCTCTTTTCTGCAGACTCCTTTTGAATCAGTTCATATTTCTGAGATCCCATTTCTTGTACAATTAATCCCTGAGCCAACATGATTTTCCTGGTCCATAGTTCATATGTGGCTCATATGTGGCTGTACTGAGGATACCATCACTGATCTGAAGTCATTCCGAAAACTTGACCAACCCAGCAAGACAAGCAAAATGAGCCTCAAAGGAGTTGAGTGGCACCAACAACTCTTTGTCAATTGTTCTTTTCTCTTAAGGTCAATATTAAACTGCTGTGTAATATGGTACATTGAACTGGGAGTCAGAAAACCTGATTTCCAGCTAGTCCTGGCTCTGCCTCTGACTGGCTATGTCACCTTGGGAAAGATACTTCCCTTTACTAAGCCTCACTTTTCTCATCTGTAAAATTAAGGAAATGGGCAGTATGGCATTTCAGGCCCATTTTAGCTCTATTACTCTATCACCAATCTTTTCATCTAGCCTGGTACCCATATTACCCATACACAAACAGCAAGATGGCTGATAGAACCAAGGTTTTGTCACAGAAATTAGGGAGTGTCCAAAGTCTGAAGGCTGAATTCTAGCAGAGATGATTTCAATGGAAATTTGGAGGATATGAGGAGAGGGGAGGGGGAGAAGGGGGAAAGAGTAACAGAATACTTTTCTTAGAAAAGCTAGCCTTTTTTTCCTATGGATCTTTCTTTCTGTGAAGTTCTGGACTAGCTCTTACAACATCTCTCAAATTTGTCCATTCTAGAACACATACTTATTATCATGGATTTGATTTCCCACGTCTGAAGCCTATGAAGCATTATTCTCCAGTAAACAGCAGCAGCGAATCCTCCAGAACACCATGTCCCCAAAAAATATGCTCCCGGATTAGAGTGGTTGTGTTATGAGGTGAGGAATCTAATTGTGGGGAGACTGCAGAGAGGAAGTTTAAAAGGAGACTGATGGGTAAAGCACTTGGCAGCAAAGTCAGAGAGAGGAAAATCAGGGATAAGACAGGAGAAGGGACAGAGAGGAAGAAAAATGGACATGGAGCATGCCTGCCTTGTCATAACGATCACCAGAAGGCCTGGAGCAATCCTGATAACCCCAGAGCTCAGGTGGAAAACCATCTGCAGGGTCCCAGTTACCAGAGCTGGAACAATTAATGCCGATCCCCTGAGAGAGTGCCATATATCTCCGTGCGGCAGACAGAACTTAAACCCTTGTGTGTTACCCTGGGTACTCAAGTCTCACAGGTGGCTGTGTCCATCCCTTAATACACTGTGGTATTAATGAGAACTTAAAAAAAGATTAAATTATAATCTCTTGGGAGATAGTAGTGAATGGGGTAGGATGGAGAATGATCCAACTTCACAGTTATTTCTTCTTGTTATTAACCTCAATTAAATGCTACTACAGGATCCACAGTTCCTTCCTGCTTCACAAATATAATATATACTGGTATAAGGAGGGTGTGAGTTATAATCTGGATAGTAAAGATTACTGTAACGACCTCACACTGATACAGTGGGATAGCGAGAGCATCCAGAGTTGAGGGAGACTCTTGTTACAACTGTAATTACAATTAGCCTTGTCGCACTTCCCCAACTGAAGGTAAAGGCCTTATCTCCCTCCTCACATAGTTCTTGAACTCTTCCCTTTAAAGTCTGTGTCTGGTGTTCATCTTAGTTTTATAAGAGAGAGGGAGAGAGGGAGAGGAGGAGGAGAGAAAGAGAAAGGGGAGGGAGAGAGAGAGAAAGAGTAGGAAAGGGGGGGAGGGGGACAGGGACAGAGAGAGAGGGGAGAGAGCAAGACACAGAGAGAGGGAGACAGACAGACAAACAGGGACAGGGAGAGGGAGAAGGCTCTTGGTTCAAAGCCCTACTAGGTATGGCCCAAATTCCTGCTTCCATGATTCTGACAAGATAGCTCTAATTTTAGCTTCCTAGGACCTCCATTTATGCAGTCTTCCATGTTTGAAACCTTTTTGTTATATCTGTTATTCTTTCATCTCCCTCTAGAACACATCATTACTACCACTTGCCTCGTCTATTAAGATTGGTTCCTCTCAGGTTTTCCTAACTCTACTGTCTCCTCCCTCTTTTCTTCCCCTAGCCTTTATGCTGTTGCCAAACTTGTCATTCCTGTGCACAGATCTCCTATTACTCCTTTTCCTCAAAAAGTTTCCGTGTTCCTCCCTGCCTATCAAGTAAAGTTCAGACTTCTTTCTCTCTGACATTCAATGCTTTGCCAAGTTTGGTGCAGCCCCTGCCTTTTCAAAATTGCTCCAGACTCCTTCCCTTCATGCCCTCGATGCTTTAGCCAGAATGCATTACTCACTGTCTCCTGATCATAACCTGGGCTTTTCTACTTCTGTGTCTTTGCTTGCACAGTGTCTTCCTTCCTTCCTTCTTATTGAGTTAGCAGACAGACACTATCCTTTAAGGTCTAGCTCAGGCGCTTTACTGAGAGTTCCCTGATATCCTAAGAGTCCTACGTTTCTCCCCTGAACCTCACATAGTACCCTATTTCACAACTCTCTAATCTATTTATCTAGTATAATTAGTTATTATCATTTTCTGTGAGTTTCTTATCCCCTCATGACCACAAAGCTCCAAGAGTACAGGTACTACATGTCTTATCTAAACTTTATATCCCTCTCAGCTCCTGCCGAAGTTCATTGAATAGAATGAGTGCCTAACACAAGTTTTTGGAACTGAACTGTACTGACCTTTGTAACATTTCCCTCACCTGATTTGGAAAAGAAGGGAGGAGGAGAAAGGAGTAGGGAAGCAAGCATTTATTAAGAGCTTACTATGTATTAGCTAATATGCGGCAGGTAGGTGGTACAGTGACTAGAGCACTGGGCCTGGAGTCAGGAAGATCTGAGTTCAAATTTGGGCTCAAAGACTTGGCTAGCTGTGTGACCTTGGGCAAGTCACTTAACCCCTATTTGCCTGAGTTCCTTATTTGTAAAATGGGGATATATTGAAGAAGGAAATGGCAAACCACTCCAGTGTCTTTGGCAAGAAGACCCCATGGACTTTGTTCATGGAGCCATGTAGCATTGGACACAACAGAATGAATGACTCAGTAAAAACAACAAAATGTACCAGGCTCTGTGCTAAGTGCTTTACAAATACTATGTCATTTGATCTAGGGGCAAGGGACACAGCTGTGTGACTTCAAAGACTGAGTGCAGTGAGGATGCTGATGCCATCACCCAATAGATGGGGCACAAACAGGGGATCTGGGTCAGAGAGGCTATCATTTCAATTAACTGAAATCTCAAACTTTAGCCACCCTGCTCCTGTAAAGAAAGTGATGTGTCTAGCCAGCATGACTATGCTCTGAGTGTGTGTATATGTGTGTGTGTGTGTGTGTGTGTGTGTGTGTGAATAGACTGATGGCAACAACTCTGGGAAGAAGCCCAAATTTCCTAAGAGTTGTTTACGCTATGAACTGGGAGCCTGGACGTCAGAGACTGTCGTCTGTTCTCAGCTCCCTTTGCAAGGGTGGGAGGAGGGAGGTACCAGGAAAATGGTCTCAGTTCAGGGAACCCAGCACCATGTATTTCTTCCCCTCACTTCCTTTCAAATGCCTCTGAAGATGACAGATCATCAACCCAACCCAAGAATGCATGACTGTATGTGTGGCAGATGAAACCCTAGCTGAGCAGGTCCCTCTGAGGCTGAGAGAAGGACCTGAAATGCATCTGAGAACAAACAATGGCTCCCCAAGTTTCATGCAGAGGCTCAGGTACTATTAGATACTATTTGACAAGAACTATATTCTATTCATATTTGTATCTCTCCCCACCCCCTACCCTCCCCCCACACAGGTACATAATAATGTTTGTGGAATGAATGATCAGAAAGAATTATTAAGCACTTAACTGAATCCAGTGCTGTGCTAGGCTTTCCTGAAAGAAAATTAACCCCAACACAATCCCTGGGTTTTTGGAGTTTTAACTTAAAAGTGGGGCCAGTAGAGATGATCAGTTGAAAGATGTGTCTATAGTGAAATAAAAGCCATCACCAGCACTCGAACACAGATAGTAAAGTGAATCCATCATATACAACATGCATCATATATATGTAGGGGCAGAGGGGAGAGAATAAGCATTTTTATAGTGCCTACTATGTGCCAGGCTCTACGCTAAGCACTGTTATACAAATATTATCTCATTTGATCCTTACAACAACCCTGACAGGCGGTACTGATAATTCTACTATACAGGTGAGGGAACTACCAAAGCAATCTGGTTAAACTACTTGCCCTGGATCACACAACTAGGAAATGTCTGAAGCCACATTTGAGCTACAGTCATCCTAACGCCAGACACAGCTGTCCATCCACTGTGCCACCAGACCTCCACCCCAACAGAGACACACAGTATGTTGTAGTGGAAAGATCTTTGGGCTAAGACTCTGGAACTTAGGTTCAATAGCTCGGTCACTAATCAGCCATGTGACTTCGAATCACTCTCCTTCTTTGTGTCTCAGTTTCATCTTATGTAAAGTGATCTCTGTGGTCCCTTCAAGCTCAAATTCTATGATACTGAGTGTGTTTTGAGATTTGGTAGGGAGTGTCTAATTGTTAAGGTGAGGTTGGGAAGAGACTGTGAGATCCATCTTCAGACAGCATGTGCTGGAGAGGCTGTCAACTTTTGGACAATATAAGACCTCAGGAACTTTTCTGAAGCGAGCTGGGTTGGTGTTCCTAAGCAGGGGGAGGACATACCAGGCATATGGTACAGTCTGAGAGAAGGTGGAAAGTTGAAGCTTGTTGAGAATAGGGAGGCATGTTTGCTACAGTCCTAGACCCTAGAAATAGGCAAAGGGAAGAGAGAGAAAAGAGACAGAAAGAATGATGATTCATATGTAGAGCCTTTCTTTTCTTTTCTTTTCTTTTTGCTTTTTGGAAGGGGGAGGGCAGGGCAGTTGGGATTAAGTGACTTGCCCAAGGTCACACAGCTAGTAAGTGTTAACTGTCTGAGGTCGCATTTGAACTCAGGTCCTCTTGATTCCAGGGCAGGTGCTCTACTCACTGTACCACCTATCCACCCCTATATGTAAAGCCTTTATGTTGGGACTTCCCAGCCAGTTGTTAAAAGATAAGATGAAAAAGGCTAAGGGACCAGCAAAGGGAACCCAGCCGGGTGAAATCCAGGCCAGAGAAAGTATATTCCCTTCTCTGGGGCTGGGTAACTGATGCTACTCCACCTGTTTCTTCTGCTGATTTATGCCATTCTTCTGAAAGTGAGGGGTGAAGAGTATATACTGCCAGTCTCCAAATTACTTAGCATTGCCAATAAAACTATCCCAGAATGCGTGAAATCTAGAACCAAGTTAGCATAATAGCAAGTGACCTGGATTTTGTAGTTTCTGTAATGTCATATAAAAATCACTGGACTTGGTGTCAGGAGACTTGGGTCATAATCCTACCACTAATTAGTTGAAGTAATAAGTCATCTCACTTCTTTATACTCATAACAATGAAAACAGATTAAAAAAAAAAAACCAACCAGGAACTGCATGCCACGTGTTCGTCACACTATGTCTCTGGGCCTTATTTTCTTCCTTTATAAAATGAAGGCATCAAACCATAGCATCTCTGAGGTCCCTCCCAGTTCTAACAACACAAGCTGTTCCAGACACCAGTACACAAAGAATCAGTGACTTCAGCTTAGGGAACTCTCTCACCTTCATTAAAGTGAGCAGATTAAATCTTAGAGAGCTGCCTGAAACATTCAGAGTTGTGAATGCCTTGCCACATGGTTAGTTGTGAACTGTAAGCTGCAAGGTTTCTGATGCCAAGCCCAGCACTCTATCCACTGTACCACACTGCCCCTAAGAGAGCAATGCAAGGCATTATGTGGTGAAGTGAAAGGCTTTGTGGGACAGAATATAAAAGATATGACTGCTCAAATGAGGGAAGAGATTAGTAGGGGTTCAAGTGGCCCAGGAAGGGCTCATGGAGGAAATGGGGCATTGATTCACTTAGCTTCTTGAGGCCTCAGTTTACTCATCTGTAAAATCAGAAGGGTGGACCATCGAATGGCCTCTGAAAGCTCTTTCAGTTCTGAAATCCACAGCCCTATGATCCTATAAACTTAAACTGGGTCTTGAAAGATATGTAAGATTAGGATTTGTGAGAAGGTGAAAGGAAAGCATTCCAATTAAGGGGATGAGCAGAAGCAAAGGAAAGAAAAGAACATTTTGGGATCCTAGGTTCACTTTTAACCTATGGAAACAAAGGATAGAATTCAATGAAAATGGGTGGGGTTCAAGGTAGATTTTTTTTTCCTGATGGGTGAAAATATTTGTAGATCTGAAGTTTTTTTGAGACTCTCATTATCACTATTGGAAAAACAATTCAAAGTATATTCCCTATTGAAGATGGGTCTGGCAGGTTACCAGATCACATAAATAAAGGCTGGCATATTATCAGTAAGGTTTTATTTTGGGATTCTTTGGTGAAGGCAAAGGACATTGCAAGTCCTCACTGATTCTATCTACATCCCTCTGAAAGAAAGGTTAAGAGGGAGGTTTCTTTACCTAAAGGAATCCTGGTAAATGTTTAACAACTAGCTCTGGGGCAGGGTGAAGGGGATGAACACGTGACACACTTTTAATTTTAATCTACATGAACATTTTTCCACCACTTTCTTAAGTCTATATATTCAACAAAACAATAAATCAAGTCATGATTTGTAGCATTTGCTGATTTCCAAAGTGCAAATTCTCATGCTGAAATTTTAACAATCAGTTTTTGTGAGCCAGTTTGAGATGGCTCCAGCATACTTCTGCTTGTACCCATTTTACAGATGAAGGTCCAGAGGTGAAAAAAATAAGTTCCCTAGCCAAGAATATGTGTTAAAAGACAGTAAAAGGGCTGGAAAAAAAAGCAGTGAGTGACAATTTCGCACAAGATTCTGTGGGGCAGACCTCCTAGGAACCAGACTATTCATGTTTTTTCCAGAGCAATCTCACACTAAGGACTACAAAGCATTTTTCCTCAACAACCTTGTGAAGTTGGCAGTATAATTATTATTAGCCTCACTTTACAAATCAGAAAAATAAACTCATCTAGAGCCATACAACTAGTGTCAGGGCTGGGATTTGAAAAGTTCTCCTTCCACTACACAGTGACATGCTGAGGTCCAGAGAACTTAGATCAGTAAGAATCACACTGTTGAGCAAGTCTCAGGATGGAATACTAGATCATAGGAGTCTTGTCTTAGACCTGGCACGTAAAGCAAAGAGGTCTCCCTTGTTTGTGAAACATAGATGTCTCCTTACATCCACAGAGAAAAATTGGGAGGACTCAATCAGCAGAAGATGTTTAGATTAGATAATTAAGAAGCGTTTTGGAGACTGCCATGTCACACTGTTGACTCTGTGGTCTTGTTTAGATGTCTACCAGATGTGCATTTTGGCTTTGGGATTCAGATAACATTCTCTCTCCAGCTGTCTTTCCAGAGGGTAGACAACTGTCGATTTGGGATGGGATCTCTGCAGATTCAATGAAAGCAGCAGGGAGGATGAAATGAGCCCTAACAGTGTTCTGGTTCCTAACAGTGTGGTGGTAAATGTTTAACAATGGGCTCTCCTCCAAAACGCAGGCAGATGGTGACTCGGTGGATAGAATGCTACACCTGGAGTCAGGAAAACCTGAATTCAAATCCAGCCTCAGACATGCAGTAGTTGTGTAAACCTGGGCAAGTCACTTAATCTCTGCTTGCCTTATCCACTGGAGAAGGAAATAGCAAACCACTGCCAAGAAAACCCCACAAACAGTATGATTCACAGAGTTACAAAGAGTCAACGTGACAAAACGACTGGATGTCAATAATTTCCCCAGAAAATGTACTCAAGATGTACTGTTAAGTTTAATCTGTATTATTAACATTTTCTTCAACACTTTCTCAAGTTGAGAAAGTCAACAAAATAATAACCCTAGTCCTAATTTGTAGCATTTGCTGATTTTTATGGCATAAATGCTCACACTGAAAATTTTACAATCAGCTCCTGAGAACCAGTTTGAGATGGCTCCAGCACAGCCCTGCTTCCACCCCAAGGTTTCTATGATTCCCTCCCCTAGTGCCCTTCTAGTCTAGGACTTTGTAATTTTTGTCTTTGATATGCCAGAAAGAATGAATATTTTAAGCTTTGGGTATGAAAATATTGAGGAAGTATTGATTTGATAAGTTTGGAGAGGTTAATTAAGTTCAACCTTCTCATTTTACAGATGAGGAAACTGAGTACTAGAGAAGTGAAACATCTTGTCCAAGGACTCTTGGACCCTTCAAAATATACGTATTTGTATTTGTTTTGGTTGCCTGCTTCCACAGATGCAGATTACAACTCCTCTGTGCCTTATTAACCTTGATAAGTTTCCATGGTCAAAAAAAAAATCATCGTAAGCAAGAAATCTCTCCAAAGATGAGGTGACAGATGCTGCCAGGGCACATATGCAAAGCCTTGCCATTTTGGTAGGAATTGTCCCAGTGTGCTTTACAAACATGGCTTCCTAGGACCTATGGTCACAGCCACTCAATGATGAAGCATCAGTGAAGACTTTCTGTGGAGATTCAAGCATGGAACAGGAATCAGATTTGAACCCAGGTTTCCTGACTCCCAATTCAGTGTCCTTTGGGCTATTCAAATGAAAGTGTTGTTCAAACCTTAAACCTATTATTATGACATAGCAAGGCATAGTGGAGAGAAAACCAGCCTCTGAGCCAGGAAGAATTGAGTTTGAGTCTTGCTTCTGATATATAATGGTCACTGAATGTTTGGGGCTCTAGGGGACTCCCTAAGACTATAATTTGCAGAGAAGGGGCCATCTTGCCTTGGTAGAGGCAGTTTCCTCACTTGGAAATGAAAGTAGAGGTCCAGTTCTTTTCATCATCATTATTGTTATAACTATTTTCTCACTATACCAAACTGCCCTCTCTTAAATAGCGGGCAATTGAAAAATTAACTTTTGACTCAGGACTCTGCCTTACTTCCCATATGGTGATGATCCTTTCTTAAGCCATATTCTTAAACCATACTCCCATTCACACAGATATAGTGATGATCTGGTACCAGGAAGTCTACACCATTCTTCTTACAGGCAATGTTGATTCTTGCCTCTGATTCTCAGACTTGCTATGCCTTTTATTTGAAATGTTCTGTGTATCATGACATAGTAGAAAGACCAGTAGCCTAGAAAACATGAAACTTAGTAAGTTCTAGACAAAACTTGGCATCTAACTAGCTATGAGACCGGAGAAGTCATTCTGGACCTCAGTTTCCTTGCCTTTAAATGACAGGATCAAAAGATAATAAGACTAGAGCTGGAAGAGATCACAAAGACTATGTAGTCCAACTCCATCATTTTGTAGATGAGGAAACTGAGGTCCATTAAGGTTAAATGACTTGAAAAAGGTCATACATTAAGCATCAGATTGAACTCTGTGATCTCTATGGTTTCTAAGATTCCTTCCATCTTTCAGAATCTGAATCACTGAACTCTTACATCACTTATGGTATGGACCCACACAATCTGTCATTTAATTATACATTTGTCTTGTGTTATCTGTTGCTCCATCTGTTCTGATCTCCTCAGCTAGGTAATCTCCCCAATCAGAGTCACAACTTCTTGAGGGCAGGTACCATGTCTTTTACTGCCTGGCACTCTGCATACCCTCTACCATAGTGCCTTGACCTAAATGTGAATCAGTCAATGGATTGCTCATGCTATGAATCTCCTAGAAGAGTTAAAATATGTTGAGGAGGGCTTCTTGATCAGATCCTCTACATGGCCTGATCCGTCCAGTTAAGCAAAACGTTCATGGTAACAGAGGAAAATAATTTGTTGATCCTTTCTTTTCTCCTAGCTCACACACGCAAATGTACTTGCCCGCCCACTCTTGGATTACATGGTCGTTGACTTTACATAGAGTTGAAGCCATGCTATGGATGATAGCTCTGGCTTAAAAATTTCTCCCATCCTGGTGCCAGGAGATTACTTACTGAGGGTGTGTTTTTTCTACCTTCAGGCAAGATGCCTGCCTCCCACAAGGATCACAGGACCTGGGGAATTTTGACTGTGGCAGGTCGTGGGATGGGAGATGAGGAATCACCTGGCATAAACCCAAGTGGAAATTACTTCATCCATCTGAAAATGTGATGTTCTTTCTTTTAGAAAATTCTATGACTGAAGGTTTTACTATCACTGCAGCTGAACAGTTGTGATAGGGCAAAAAACACACTAGAGTAGAAATCTAGGTTCCAGCCCCAACTCTTTCAATAATTAGTTGTGTGATTTTAAACAAGTTACTTGATGTCTCTGGGACTCAGTTTCCCAATCTGTGCCAGGGAGCACATAAGAACATCTATCTTACCTATTTCATTGAATTGTTGGGAGAATCAAAGAAAGTAATGCCACAAATAAAACTCTTTGCCAGAATAACTATTCTCCCTAAATTTCTGATGGTAGTTAGTGGCACCAGATCTTCCACTCAAGACAGTGTGGTTAGTGAAAAGGTGCTGTCTTTGAGACCTAGCTATGAAACCTGCTGCTGACACTTCTAGTTATATCATCATGGGCAGGTCACTCACTTTTTTGAGGTTCAGTTTTCTCCTCTATATAAAGAGGATAATATAATCATCTTATTATTATATACTTATGTACCTGTAGTATCTACCTAAAAGGGGGTAGGGATCAAGTGGCTATTGTCTTGTCACTCTATGTGCTTTGTACATGATAAGTACTTAACAAATGTTTGTCCACTTATCATTACCTACAGTTTCCTAAACTGCTCAACACTGTCAAATTGATCATCCTAGAGGATAGACATAGTCACATCATTTCTCCGCTTGAAATTCTTTTGTGATTCCACACTACCCAGTCAATGAAGTCCCAATTCCTCAGCCTGGCATTCACAAAATCTGACTCCAGCTTCTGTTTGCAGAGGCCAGAAGATTTAAACTTCCAGTCTGTATCTCCCACTACAGAGTAACCAAATAGGATGACTCAGTGTCCTCTGAACAAGCTCAGTTTTCCTTCCCTTTTTGCATCTCTACTAATGCTAGTCCTTTTGCCTAGATTTTGAAGACAGTCTCAGCATCTTTTAAGGAAAAACTAGTCTAACTTGCCATGGTGGGGGGCGGGGCGGGGGATGGGGGAAGACATTGTTCCTACCATAGCAGTAGACAAACCCTGAACTCGTAATCTCCCCTTCTAAACTTCCTTATTTTCATCAATGGTGAAAACATTTTCCTAGTCACCTAGTAGTCTACAACCCTTAGAGTCAACTTTAACTCTTCTCTTGCCTTCATTCCTTATAACACCCAGTCAACAAGCCTTGTTAATTCTTTCTTTGGAAATGTCTCATATCTGTCCATTATTCATCCCTTAGTTATGGCAAGGTTTTGGAAAAGTGACCTGGTCAGGCACCCAGGTCTTAAAAAGAAGTCAGTCTGGACATACATGATGTCCAGGATAAATAATCTAGAGCACAGGTTCTCATCCTTCCTAATGCTGCAACCCTTTAATACAGTTCCTCATGTTGTGGTGACCCCCAACCATAAAATTATTTTTGTTGCTACTTCATAACTGTAATTTTGCTACTGTTATGAATCGTAATGTAAATATCTGATATGCAGGATGTATTTTCATTGTTACAAATTGAACATAACACACAGGTTGAGAACTGTTGATCTAGAGCCTTTAATTAAGTATGCAGAATGGGTTCCAGTAAGAATGGTGCAATCATGAATGAATCTAGGCAAGGTTCTCAGTGAAGTTCTCAAGGACAAGGCAAAGGATTTTTGTCTTAGTGTTTTGCCTAGAGCCATCTACACACCTGTCCTTATAGAGATCTTCACTTCTTTTTTTTCATTTTATGGTATTTTATTTTTTCCAATTATATGTAAAGATAGTTTTCAACATTCATTTTTGTAAGATTTTGAGTTCCAAATTTTTCCCCTTCTCCCTCTCCCTCCCCCAGACAACAAGCAACCTGGTATAAATTATACATGTACAATCATATTAAATATATTTTCACATTAATCATGTTGTAAAAGAAGAATCAGGACAAAAAGGAAAAGCCACAAAAAAGAAAAAAGAGAGAAAGAGAAAAGAGTCTGCTTTTATCTGCATTCAGACTCCATAGTTCTTTCTCTGGATGTGGATAGCATTTTCCATCACAAGTCTTTTGGAATTGTCTTGGAAGAGACAGTTGCTAAGAAGAGCTAAGTCTATCATAGTTGATCAAGAGATCTTCACTTCTTAAAGCACCCTGAGTGCATACAAATTATCCCCACTGCCACCACTAGTCCAGGTCCTCATCACTGGAAAACTAAATTTCTAAAACAAACAAAAACAAAAAAAAAAAAACACAACTACTACTCAGAAAAGTAAACCTTCTGCTGAAGGAAGATCACCTTGACAACCAAGTGGAGGATGGGCTGGAATGGGGAGAGACTTGAGACAAAAAGACCACCTGAACAGACTGTTGTAATAGTCTAGCCATAAGGTGTTGTACCAGGGTGACAGCAGTGTCAAAGGAGAAAAGGGGAGGTACATGAAAGATATTGTGAAGGCAGAAATAAGATTTGCAGAAGACTGGATGTGTGAGGAGTATGAATGAGGAGTTGAAGATGACATTAGGGTTTCAAGGTTGGGTGACTGGAAGGATGGTGGTACCCTTAGCAGTAACAGGAAAGTTTGGAAGCAGGGAGAGGCTGAGGATGGGGGTGGAGAGATAGTGAATTCTGTTTTAGACACATTGAGTTTGAGATGTTTACAGTCAAATCAACAAACACTCATTAAGTGCCTACTATGTACCAGGAAATGTACTAGGACACAAAGAAAGACAAAAAACAATCCCTGCTCTCAAGATGCTCATAGTCCAATGAAATCGAATTCAAGTTACACAGTAACTTGGCAGTAGGAAGTATGTGACTAGAGTCAGTTGTATAAATAGATCTGGGAATTATTGTACAGAGAATATAATTGCATCCATGGAAGCTGATTCTGAGATCACCAAGTGAGATAGCAGAAAGGGAGAAGAAAACCCATGACACACTCTTGTGGGGAGAGGGTTACCATGGTTAGTGGACATGACCTGGATGAAGATACAGCAAAGGAGACTCAAAATGAATGGTTAGACAGACAGGAGAACCAGGGTAGAGTAGTCTCATGAAAACCTAGAGAATAGAGAAAAGAGAATATCCAGGAGAAAAGGGAAATCAACAGTGTCACAGACTACAGAGAGGTCAAGAAAGATGAGAACTGAGAAAAGGTCATTTAGACTGGCCAACACAGAGATCCCTGATAACTCTGAAAAGGACAGTTTCAGTGGAATGATGAGGTCAGAAGCCAGACTGCAGAGGGTTTTAGAAGGGAATATGACTTGGCAAGGAGAAGGGCCACTTCTTCAGAGATAAAGGAAGAAATAGCAGGGGGAGGACAACTGAGTGATAGGAGATGAGGAGGAGAGGAAAAGAAGCTTTTGGTGAATAGCTTCAGTGCCTGTAGTCCCCACTGTCTAGAAGAAAGCTCCAAATTCAACATGGCATTCAGAGCCCTGTATGATATAGCTTTACTGTACCTCGTGAGTCCGATTTGTTAGTCCAACTTTGCCACACACATCTCTCAGTACAACATTCACTATATCCCAAATATACCATGTGAGTCCCAAATTCCAGGCTTTGATTCATGTTGAACTCCCAAATGAATTTTTCCTCTTCTCTACCTAATCATGTTCATAATTTGGGATGTAGTTTAATGGCCATTTCTTCCACAAGAAGTCCACAGATCTTCCTCCAGCTACCCCAGCTGCTTAGTAATCACCCATTTTCTATCAATGACTTTGGCACTTAATCATAGACTGCAATCATTATTTAAATCTATAAAATGGAGGGAAATGAAATTCACACTGCTTAATTCTTTTTTTTTTCTTTTTGGAGGGGGAAGGCAGGACAACTGGGGTTAAGTGACTTGCCCAAAGTCACATGGCTAGTAAGTGTTAAGTGTCTGAGGCCGGATTTGAACTCGGGTTCTCCTGACTCCAGGGCCGGTGCTCTAGTCACTGTGTGATCCAGCTGCCTTGACTCCTTACTTCCTAAGGAATCACAAGATGATGGATTAAGACCTAGAAGGGACCTTAGTGGATATCAAGTGCAAACCTTTCATTTTACAGGTAAGTAAACTGAGGCCCAAAGAAAGGAACTGGCTTGCCTAAGTTCATCCAGGTAGTAAGGAAAGACGGAAACGAGAATCTCCTTTTCCCAGGCACTGGCCTATGTGCTTTACAAATATTATTTGAGACTTACAACAATACTGGGAAGTAAGTGCTGTTATTATTCTCCATTTTATAGTTGAAAAAACTGAGATTAAGTGACTTCTCCAGGGTCATACATCTAGTAAATAAGAGAGGATTTGAATTCACATCTTCCTAACTCCAAGTCCAGCTCTCAAATCTATCTAGCTATGTTGTGAGGAAGGTACTCTGAATTATAAAATACAATGAGAATGTGAGTTACCATTGTAAGTATTTCTTATAACGAATTCCTGTGAATATCTCATCTCACAAATTAGATCCCAGGCGTGTGTGTGTGTGTGTGTGTGTGTGTGTGTGTGTGTGTGTGGACAGGGATTATACCAAGCACACCACAATGCATACAGTCATTGTTCAGTAAATTCTCATAGAATGAATTAAAGACCACTTCTTAGCCACATGTATGTATGTAATGGGATGATTTGTTCACAACTTTGTCTTTTTCATAGATCCCAGAGATTTCCAAAACCAGTCAAGAATCTGAAGTTGATATCCAAAGGGCTATTTTGCTACAAGATAGCTGGTTCTCTGGCTGACCAACCTGTGATCTATCTGTACATTAAAACCTTATAGACTCTTATGTGTTAAAGTACTTACAAAATTCACACAGGGAGGCAAAAGTTCATGGGCTTTGATTTAAATAAATTCATTGTATGAAAGATTAGTGCAAAAGATAAACTGAGAGGGAGCATTTCTCATTATGTAAGGGATTTCATTAAGAGATTCCTTTAAACAGATGACTACTTAAATATAATGACATATTGAAATTTTTATACAAGGATAGCTCATTTCTTTAAAAACAAACAATAAAAACCTTTTCACACAAAGCACCCACTCTTAAAAACTAGACTGCCAGCAGAACTAATTGAAGGTATTTGTAGGTCCTGGACAAATTTTAAAATTTGTACCTTCTGCGTATTACTGTCTACAGAAATCTTTGAGCCTTCCCTAATATATGTGTGTGTGTGTGTGTGTGTTTGTGTGCCTGTATCTATATATATGTGTGTGTCTGTGTCTGTATACATATATGTGTGTGCATGTGTATATGTATTTGTGTATATATATTATGTGTATGTATACACACACATATACTGATTTTTCACAAAACAAATACCTAAGAGTGAAATCTGGGGGCATTAAAAATATGGACGTTTAAAAGAAAAACAATATTAAAGAGTCTTTCTAATTTCAGTATCACCTGGACCCCAATTATGTTGTACTCTAGACAGATATCTACATTGTCTATTTCTGCTCTCTGCTCTCATGGACGAATATTTAAGATATAGAGAGAAGAGTTAGTAAATTAGGAGTCGGGGGTGAACAAAAATAGAGGTGTACATTGGAGAAGGTGGGAACTAGGTGAAATACACTGATAACTAAATGTGAGGGTAGGTAACTCAGGTTCAAATGAAATAATAAATGCTAGCAGAGTGATCATGAATACTAGTAACATATAGCTGATGTTGGAAGAGGTGGTAAGTAGTCTGTGGGTTCACATATTTCTTTCTTCTACTTACAAGGCATGGCCAAGACGGTGGCCTCACTGGTTTTAGACGTCTGAGAAAACTTCCAGTCCATTTATTTGCTTGCTCACCTCACATTTCTAGCCCCTTCCTAGTCAAACAGCTCTGGGGTCCTTTTCCCTTATCTAATGTGCCTGTTCCTTATGCAGACACATTTCTGTATACAAATCCAATTATACTTGACCCCCAGTTCACCCTGTTTCCATTACAACCCCGTAGACTCAACCAGACTTGCTGTCATTCTCTGCTCAGTGCAGTAATAAAGAAATCCCTGTTTTTGGCTGACAAAGAGCAGATTTCTTACTAAGTAAACACTGATGTTTTGGTAGGAAAATTAAGTTATAAAATTGTGCCTACAAAGGAGGCCATCCAGATGGACTTTGTTAAACTTCTGCAATATAGTCAACAGTGGTTAATTCAATTGCTCACTACTTATGAGAGCCAAAGGGAGGGAGGAAAGGGAGGAAAAAATTTATAAAGCTTTTTGTAAATGTGGAACAAAAGGTGGTGCAGAAATCAAGGTGTCTCTTGATATCAAAGTAATGTCTTTTGTGGGGAACATGGGAAGTCTGGATTTTAAGACTGGATTTTGATCGATTCCTCCTGACAAGTCTGGAATGTAGGCTGGTCAAGTGACAAGTAGTCTTAGTGGAATGTTCAGAAAGGTTAAAGCTGCTCCTGATTTTGCTTTTTCGGTGTGACCCTGGTTTAGTTAGTTGACCTTGTTTTGCCTCAGGGACCCCACCTGTAAAGGCTGAATCACCAGAGTTATGATATTCAGCTCTTTGCTAAGTATGAATGAGTACAAGTCTTGAAGATTCAAGACTTTTAGGAGAAAAGCAATATGGACACAAAGGAAAGCATGGCATGCAAGGGACAGGACAATGGGGTGATGAGGAAAAATGAAAGGTATTGGCACCTTTGGAGATCGGAGAAGCCTGAAAGGAGACTAAGTGAATGCGGGATATTTTTAATACGCTCGAGAAAGACGAATTGCTTTTCTCAAAGTCTTGAATGAACACCTAAAAGGAGTAAATAGTGGACAAGGATTGCAGGAGGAAGGTGTGTTAGATATAGGGAAAATATTTCAACAGTGAGAATTGTGAAATACTTAATAGGAATTGTCAAAGCAGTTTGTGGAAACTTCCTTTCCTAGAAGACTTTCAAAATCAAGATGCCACAGAATAGTTTAGAAACCGAATTTCTCATCCCTTTCCTCTAAGTCTGTTTTTTTGTTTGTTTGTTTTTTAAAGTGAGAAGGGGAAAAAATCAAGGTGCTTTTCTTGATTTTCCTTCCTCCCTTCTTTTCTCCACCCCTCCTAATAAAAATAGGACAATTACATGAAGAATGGAGACCTCTTACTTAAGATTTAGGAGAATTCCTAAATGTCCTGGAGACCAGAACCACGGAACATCAAAGACCTATTTGGCAGTGACAAGTCTCTACTTTCCCAGTCTTCCTATTGTTCCATCCAACTTTTTTAAGATCCATTGTGATGATGAATGAATATTTTTTGAGCATATCCTTAATCTCAGAGCACTGTGTATGATACTATGGAGGGGGACTTCATAGGGACAAGGTCAAGAACAATTAAATGCGAAAATCTGTGCAAAACTTTAAGTCCTAAATATTTTTGTTATTATTATTGAGGTTATCACACAGATTTTGGACTTCCATATTTCCAGAGCCATTTCAGCAGCTCCATGGAAGTCCTACTGTGCAGTCTCATGTGCTATGGAGCTGACCGTGCTTTCTTAAAAGGGTTGGCCATTAGAATAGTGCTCTGAGAGATATTACCAGCCAGGAAAAGCTCTGTATATGGGCCCAGGGACAGACTGTGTCTGTTGCTTGTACCACCTTCACTCAGTTCAGAGAAGCTTATCATTAGGTTTTCTTCCCCCCCTCCTTTAATATACATATATATATATATATATATAAAATCTGGTCCCCAGATGATACTTTTTTTCAGCTATGGTAACTCATGAAACATTGAGGATTGATGATCTATATCCAAGCTGAAAATATCAATATAAATGAAACATATAAAGAGAAAGTATAGGATTTAGGGTCATAAGACCTAACTAAGTTTGAGTCTTGTCTTGGACAGCTATTGGCTGAGTGATCTTAGACAAGTCACCTAACTATTTCAAGTCTCAGATTCTTTTGTCTTTAAAATTAGGAATTGGACCATATCTTAGTTTTAATTCTAACATCCTATGCTACTTTCATAGTATAAAATCATTCATTAACCATAATTACAATGCTTTATTACACACCAATAATAAAATATAATTAAGGGGAATACTTTAGGCTTATATTACCCTCTATCCATAGTCTTTTTTGAAGATACAGATCACCCTGAAAAAGAATAAAATATAATGTCCCTAACACTTTTCAGGCTGAAATTCAGTACAACCTAGTTAACAGAATAATCGCCTTGGAGCCAGGAACGTCTGGGTTCAAGTCCTGTGTCTGGCACACAGAGACTGGGAGAACGTGGGCCAGGCATTCAGTGTCTCATGTCCCAGGTGATTCTTTTTTTTTTTCATTGACTTGTTTATTTACTTTTAGTTTACAAGATTCAGTTCCACAATCCCTTGAGTTTCAGATTTTCTCTTCTCCCCCCCCCTCCCCCATGGCGGCATGCAATCATGTATAGGATCTACAGATACTTTCACACTGTACAACAGTCTGGTTGTATAGAAGGGTTGTAACCAATGAGTGAACAATGGGAAAAAAAGAAACAAACCAAACATGAAAAAGAATGATAGCAAGAGTATAAATTACAGATGAGTTGCAAATAGGCATGGAAGAATAGTGGGAGTTTTTACAGGAAGCATTTCCCATACCAATCACAGGTCAGGACCAAAAAAGAAACAAACCAAAAAACATATATCTCTCCCTTCCTGCCCTCTGACTCTTTCCTTTTGGATAGATGGGAGGTAGTAACGGGAAGGCAGTAATGGAAAGAATATTGGACTTAGAAGACTTTAGTTTGAACCTTTCAACTCCAGCCTCTTCTGCTTACTCTCTAATATGATTTTGGTCAAATCATTTACCTTCTTTGGGCCTCAGTTTCCCTAGATGTAAGATGAAAGGGTCAGACTCACTGATCTTTCAGATCCCTTCCAACCATAAACCCTGTGACTTCAGGGTCCCAACTGTATTCAGTGAACTCAGGCAGATTGTTACTCTTCTCCCAATCTACTCCCATCCCTGTATATGAAAGCATTCAGAAAAATTTCTTTTATTTATTGTTTCATTCTGTCTGTTTTCATTCAGATTCCCTTCTTGTGAGGAGTTGAGTCTAATGCTCCTCTGCTGCTTTTAAAAAAGAACATCATTTAGGAAGAGCTAAGGCTGCCTGGGAAGATCAAAGACTAGACTATCTTATCAAACATATCCCAAATTAAACTTTCAGAGGTCCAATTCCATTATAAATGGCACTCAGTGCTACTGTAGATAAATGCGCTGTTCTTCCCTTGCAAGGAGGCTGCTGCCCCATGGCCATTAGCAGGGCATACACTATATAATCTTGGGATCACAGGATTTAAAGCTGGAAAAGACCTTAGTTATCCAAGGTGATGATAGCACCAAAGTCAAAGATTGATTCACCATATAGTATAATTACTAAAGGCAGCTTGGTGGCATGGTAGACAGAATGCTGAGCCTAGAGTCAGGAAGATCTGAATTCAGATCTAACCTCAGATACTTACTAGTTGTGTGGCCCTGGGCAAGTCATTTCATCTCTGACTGTCTGAGTTCCTTCAGTTGTAAAATGGGAAAAAATAACTGAATCTACCTTGCAGGGTTATTGTAAGGATCAAATGGGATAATTATTTGTAAAGTCCTTAGCACAGTGCCTAGCATGTAGCAAATGCTATAGAAAGGCTTATTCATTCCTCTTTTTTCCCCTTCCTCTCAGTTTCGAAATTGCAGTTACCTCCTCAGGCACACATTCATCCTGCCACCTCAAAACTGTGTACACATCATTAGAAAGGATAACCATAAATGGTTAGCTATAAAACAAGGAGTCTGACTTTTTACATATGAGGAAACCAAGTCCTAGAGAGGTAATATGACTTGCCCAAGGTCACACAACAAATTAGGAGTAGAGTTATTTGGCTCAATTTAGTGTTTTTTGTGCCAGGCTTCCACATCTTGTCTGGGTCCCTTGGGGCCAAGGGCACACATTTTTTTTTTTTTTTGAGGTAGTAGGTTGGGGTTAAAGCCGGGGAGGACACTTTGTAGTTCTAAACAAAGGGAATCAAACCAGGCTGTGTGGTGTCCAAACTCTTCACCTTTACCTAATAATCATCACTAAACTCTAGCCACCTGGGGCTTTGTGGCCCAGACTATAACCCTAGGCACAACTGGTTTCTCTCAAGTCTCTTTTCCCATGAGCATTCAACTTGGCTGTTAATTAGGGTGGGACTTTACAGAACTCAGCATAAAACTGAACACCTAGGTTGCAGGTTATGGGAGGTAACCCGAAGTTAAAGCTATTTCCCTTTTGATATCCTCATAATGTGATCTTGGCACCACCCTTCCCTCAAAAAGCCACAGTTACTCAATAAAGCAGCCTGAAGCTTCCAGAGGCAATGTTCCAAACGAATCTTCAGATTTAATTGGGAAATAAATAAAAAAGATGCAAGTCTGTGTTAAGTATATCGCCCCAACCAGACTTGAGTCTGGTCCCTTGAGATTAGAGGCTATGTCATTTCACGGCTGTCTTCATCCTCCTTGACCACTCTGCAGTTTGGAACACTGTAGGCCATCTTCTCCTCTCATATTTCCCCTCCTCTCATTCTTCTCCCTTGGCTTCCATGAGGCTGCTTGCTCCTGGTTCTCCAACTTATGTGACCCCTCCTCAGTTTCTTTTGTGAGATAATCATATATGTCCTGCCCTACTATGAATGGCAAAAAAGTATTTGTTAAGCCTTTACTATGGCCCAAGTGCTGGCAATGCAAAGAGAAAAACAAGATAGTACCTGTTCACAAGAAGCTGATTCGCTAATTGTAAGAGACAACACATATTAGGAAAGTTCCACTACAGGACAAATGTAAAGGCCGACAAGTCCTAAGGAAATATAGCATCAGTGACTGGAGGACACAACACCAGGTTATGGTAAAGGGTAAAGCATTGTCAACCCCAAGACACAGTGGAGGGGAAGATGGTAAGGTCCAGTAATCCTCCATATTGCTGGAAAGATTATAGTCAGTGACTATCTGCTCATGCAAGTGGTATGAGCCATGTTCCATGAGCTGGCTAGAGGGTTGCAGCCTATAACCATCGGGAAGGGTTCAGTGGTTGCAGGCCCGAGTGGAGCAGGAATTGTAGGTTCTCTTCCTGAGGGGTGCAGATGGAAAGACTCAGTGTCAAGGCAAGAGGGAGAAAAGAAGAGGGGGATTAGAAAGAAGGTTGGGGGAGAAGTGTACCCTACTGTTCTTGCTCCACAAGGCCCCTTGGTTCCCTGATTGGGTCTGAGCAGCCAGGGTGAGGGAGAAGAGACTGTCCCCTGGGGGGTGGGGGGGGTATAGGGACTCATTCCTAATAGTTTGCCAGATGACCCTAAGTGGGCTTATTCCCCCTGGGCCCTTCCTTCTACTCTCTGTACACTCTTTCTCTTGGAAATCTCTTCTGCTAGCATGAGTTTATTGTCGTCTCACCTGAGTTTTGTTCTGTTGGTACAGCTAATTCAATACATACAAGATGGAACTCCTTATTTCACCACCATCTCAAACCTGTCCCCCTTCAAGCTTTTTTTGCTTCTGTTAAGGACAGCATCATGGGATCATAGGATGCTAGTCAACCAATTTTAACACCTTAAAACTCTAAATTCTTGATTCCACCCTTAACTCTTCCCTCTCCCTCGGCTGCTACATTCAATGAGCTGTCAGCTCTCGTTGATTCTGCAGCCACACAATCTCTTCAATGTGCCCCCTTTTCTCTATTCTCACAGTTATTACCCTGATGCAAGCCCTCATCACCTCACGCCTTAATTACTGTAACAGCTTTCTGAATGATCTCCTTGCTTCTCATTCTCTGAGGTCACAATCCATACTCCACACAGCTGCCACACCGCTCTTGAGCTCAGGGACCCTTCATAAAAGCAGCAAAGATTGGAAGCCGCAAAAGGCCTCCAAAGCCCTCTAGTCCAGTCCCGCTAGGTTACACATGAGGAAACTGAGGCCCACAGGGGGTGAGTCACACAAATATTAGGTGGCAAAGCTACGGCTGGAACCCAGGCCCTCTGAGTTCAAATCCAGTGCTCTTTTCCTCTCACTACATGCTTCCTCTAGGCCTCCAGGATAAAAACTCAACTCCTTAGCCCAGCACTTAAGGTCGTCTATTAATCTGGTTCTAGCCTATCTTTCCAACTTTATTTCATATTATTTCCCTTCATTAATTTTATGTATTCACCAAAATGGACTATTCATTGTCCCCTGACCTCAGCATGAAATCTGCCTCTGCACCTTCAGAGAGTCCACCCCCCTCCTATACCTGGAATGCTGCCTCCTCACCTTCACTTCTCAGGAGTCTGGTCTTCCTCCAGTGTTCAACTCAGTCGTCACTTCCTGTGGGAAGTTTTTCCCTCTCCCATTCCATTGTTAGCAATGTCTTCCACCTAAAATTGCCCTGTACTTATTCCTCTCTTGTGTCTCATGACGGAATTAAGTTCCTTGGAGGCAGAGACTGTCTTGTCTCATCATTGTATCCCCAGTGCCTAGCACGGTGTTTCAAACAGAGTAGACATTAGATAAATGTCTGTTGGAATGGGGAGGAGAATGGTGTGCAAATACATAATTATTGATTGATTTCTTTACTCTTAAATTCTGGGTTTTCTGCTTCTCAAAAGTTCTCATAGATCTGGAGGGGAGACCTGCCCTGTTTTGGACCTCAAGACCTTCAGATACTACTTGGATGAAAATTATAGTTATAGATATTATGCTTCAGGTATAAATAAAATACAATACGATGGGGAATTTTTTCAAGTTCCTTAGAAGAAAAATACTCTGTCAAGGATTGGACAAGGTCCTTTTTCCTAGATTACAGGAAGAGAAAGGGCATTCCAGTTAAGCTGACAGTCTCACCCCAAGGATGGAGCCTGGCTATAGAGTAACCTCCCATCCTTGAAGAAGCATGGAGGCTGGTGCATCATATTACAATCAGTGAACAGAAGTTTAACTGTTTAACCTAGTTTAACACTAAGTCTCAGTTTCTTCATCTACAAAGTGGGGATAACAAGCCTTGCGGTATTTACCTTGAAGAGTTGTCTGCAAAGATCAAATAAGATAAAATTCTCCACAAACCTTAAATCCACAAATAAATGTCAGCTATCATCATAACCATTTTTAGAAGAAGCCTTAGAAATTGATTGTAGAATACTGATGGGCAGTGACTGGCTCAGAGTGGGCACTTTAAATGCATGTTGATTGACTCGTGCCATGAAACTTGCAGAGTCAGAAGATCAGAGTTCAAATCAGTCCTTTCCATCTGTAAAATGAGTAGGTTGTATTAGATGTTCTCTACTTTCCAACTTCCATGATCCTTCCTTCTTTCTGGGGCTGAGGCTTGGATGCTATGACCTCATGAAGTCAGGCCATGGATTCCACCACTTTATAAAATGCGTGTGTGCCAAAGGAGGGGGAAAGGCTTTAAAAACTTTTTTTTTTAAAGCAAAAACCAAACAAAACCAATCCCTTAAGAGTCCTGACCCCATGTGTCAGCGCCAGGAACAAAACAACAAAAAAAAGAAAGAGAAAAGAAAACATCCTAAGTTCTTTCTGCTTTGCATGATGATTGGCTCTGGGCAGGGTTGTTAGGAGTATTGAGAACAATGCTCGTGAATCATGGGCTGAGCATCTTAATATGTTTATTAATCTCACGACTTACTGCTGGAGTCTTTATGGTACACTGACCTTGAAATGAGCTTCTTTCAAATCCCCTCAGACTAAAAAGTTTATGCGCTTAGCCCAGAGAGCTCAGAGAAACTACCTCCTTGAGGTAAGGGACACAAATGTTTGGGGTAAAATAGCTCCATTAATATGCAGTCGTTAAGGCGAGGCAGGAAATCTGGACGTTATTAATAGCTCTCTAAAGGGGAATCGGGGTAATTTGCACACCCTGACAAGGTGCAGAGTACGTGCTGATGGTAGTCTAGGTGAGGAGTCCCTTATGTCCACCAGCTGGAGTGCTGACAGCTCTCTTTAAACTGCCTGGGCTACTTTTCCATAGATTACATTTATAGCTTAGACCCACAACCATCTGTCCTTAGCAGGAATCCCTTCCCCCAAGTTCTCTTTGTCACAGTGGGATTGTGGGTGGTAGAGGACAGGTAGAAATAGGGAAGGGACCTAGGAAGTCAACAGGAGGGAGGGACAATTTAGCCCCTGATTTATTTAGAGGATTGGGTGGCACCATGGATAGAGTGCTGGGCTCGGAGTTACAAAGATTCATCTCTGGAGTTCAAATCTGACCTCAGACACTTACTAACCATGTGACCGTGGGCGAGCCACTTAACCTTGTTTGCCTCAGTTTCCTCATCTGTAAAATGAGCTGAAGAAGGAAATGGCAAACCACTCTAGTATCTCTGCCATGAAAACCCCAAATGGGGTCATGGAGAGTCACGCACAACTGAACTTATTTAGATAACATGAGGAATGTCTGTTCTCCCATAGATGTCTCCAGCCCCTCTGAAGCTTGGGAATGGGAATAAGTTTAAAGAAAAACTAGATAACTACATCTGTTGCGATGGAAAGAACACTGGATTTGAAATCAAGGGACCTGGGTTCAAATCCTGATTCTGCTTGCTGCCTGTGTGATTTTCAAGACCTCAGTCTTCTCCTGCGTTTATTCTTCTTTTTAATAATGATGATGATGATGGTGATGATGATAGATAGCATTTATATAGCACTTTAAAACTTGCACACCACTTTGCAAACATGATCTCACTTTATCCTCACCGCAAACCTGGGTAGGTAAGTTCTATCATTATCCATGTTTTACAGGTGAGGAAATTGAGGTAGACAAAGGTTAAGTGACTTGTCTAAGGTCATACAACTGGTAAGCACCTGAGCCTAAATCTGAACTCAAGCCTTCCTGACTCCAGGTCCAGTTCTCTCTCTACCATGCCACCCACCTATTTAAATGAGAAGGTGATTTCTAAAGTTCATTCCAGTTCTAAATGCAATGATTCTTGAATTCAGTGAAACTAGTGGTTTCAACTGGTGAATAATAATGCCATGTTTTGAAGATGATAGGCAAAACAAAGAGATTCTGCCCCCAACTCACTGTGTCATCTTGGGCAAGTCCCCTTACTTTATAGACCTTATTTTACTCCTCCAAAGATGACTGAGACAGATCTCTAAGATCCAAATTCTATGAATCTGGTGGGACACAGATCAGGAAGGGCCAGGAATATAAGACAGATAGAAAGGACTGTCAATTGTTGCGGGGGGGGGGGGGGGGGGGGGTGGCA
>CM053588.1:184540803-184556272 GCA_028646515.1 Pseudochirops corinnae | reverse complement strand
GTTGTATGAATATTAGGGTCCACTCAGTATTTAGCATTATATGAGGTGGTATTCTTGCATCTTCATTACTGACAATAAAATAATACTGCCTGAATATGAGATGGTCCCAAACTATTATTGAAGGACTAGGACCAAAGAAAAGGGAAATTATGAGGCCAGATCTGGTTGGAAAAAAGGGATAGCAACTGAAAACAAATACTGACACTTGTAATATCTGTGTCCAATTCTTTGGAAGGTTCTGACCATTCCACTCTAAGGAAGAGACTAGCTCAAGGTTGCTACTCATCTCTTTCCTTCAAAGCAATTTTTTTAGGAGTATTGGTTGGTTCCATTTATGGGAGAAGCTCTGTCTTCTTTTCTTAGATCATCAGCATGTCAGAGTTGGACAACACATTTATTGAAAAAGGCAAGGGCAATAACCAAGGCTTGGTAATGACAATTCCAGGTGGCCACACAGATATCTCAGCATCATACTTCAACCTACACAGACACACCCTGGGATGGAGAGAGAGAGAGAGAGAGAGAGAGAGAGAGAGAGAGAGAGAGAGAGAGAAGAAGAAGAAGAAGAAGAAGAAGAAGAAGAAGAAGAAGAAGAAGAAGAAGAAGAAGAAGAAGAAGAAGAAGAAGAAGAAGAAAAGAAGGAGGAGGATGAGGACGAGGAGGACGAGGAGGAGGACAAGGAGGAGGACGAGGAGGAGGAGGAGAGGGAGAGGGAGGGAGGGGAAGATGGAGAGGGAGAGAGAGAACAGACACCTTTAAGAGTTCCTCGGGAGACAAATCTAATCCCCCAGACCCACTTAACCTTTAGAACTTCTGAAGACACTTAGAAGTAGTTCATTCACATTGTGCTGCTGAGGATATGAACTCTCAGCTCTAAGAGAGGACTTGACACTTTGAAGAGATAAAACTGAGGTTATTTCCAGGTTTAGGACTAAACAACAAAGTCATAATTTGTTGGAAACCTTCCCATATACTTCTCCAAAGCTGGAAACAATTCTCTTTCAGCATCTCCAGATGTGTAGGAAGGAAATCTGCAAGTCCCATTATGAGATACATAGCGGAGATATACAAGGGTGGGCCAAACAGTCAGCCTGGAGATCCTTGTTAGCTGTTGTTCCCGTTTTAGGTGTGGGGAGGACAAAACTAGATTTAGAAACCCCTGAAGTTGTCAAGGTTCATAATTATCTATCAGTCAATCAACTGACATGTATGCATGTTGGAGTCTGCTGTGTTCAGTATTATACTAGGAGGTGTTCCTGCTTTATCATTGCTGGTAATAAAATAACAAACTTGATTTAGATATGGTGCCAAACTGTGTTAGACCAGAGACTCTACTCCTTGGGTCTTAAAAGTCAGGGAAGTATAAAAGTGAACAAGAGAAATAGAAGCACATAGGACGTAATGCTCCTTTTTCTCATCTGTAGGAGAAATCCCACTGGCAGCTAGTTGGCACAGTGGATAGAGCGCCAGGCCTGGAGTTAGGAAGGCTCCTCTTCGTGCGTTCAAATCTGGCCTTAGACATTTCCAAGTTGTGTGACCCTGGGCAAGTCACTTAACCTTGTTTGCCTTAGTTTCCTCATCTATATCATGAGCTGGAGAAGGAAATAGAAAACCACTGCAGTATCCTTGCCAAGAAAACTCCACATGGAATCCTGAAGAGGGAGAAATGACTGAATGACTAAACAAAGAGAAATCTTACTCCTATAAGAAAGGAATTGAACAAAAGTCACCTTCTTGATGAGGAATAAGAAGGTAGGTGGTAGTGACAACCCAAGGGAAAGGCCATAGGTGTCCCTTTGGTAGGCTGATGATGATTTCAAAACTGAAAAATACCCCCAACAGGAAGTTTTGTTTACTTCGGTCACAACAGGTCTCTGCAAGGCCAGACTCCTTTGGATCTCAGGAATTTTATATCTCTGTTCTGAAAGGCTGATGATTTTGCCTTCAGTGCAAAAAATCAGTTCCGTCTTAGACTAACAGCTCTATGAGGGCAGGGGCTGGATTGTCTATAGTTCAGTGCCGTCCTCATTCTCACTGTACCACTTACTAAGGAGCGCTGAGCACAGTCAATAAATCAGACAATCCATTCCTGAAGCTTCTCCTAGAAACTGATTGGCGAAGATGAAAAGGATAGTTATCGAGTATCAAACTGCATAAAGATAAATTGTTTTACCTGACTTTCTATGGGGTCTGCAGATAAAGATCCCAAGCACAAATCATTAATACAACTCAGCACTCATTCAGTTGCTTATTTTATTTATCCATTCACACCAAAAAGTACATTAAATCCCTTCTACGAACAGGCACTGGGGGATCCACAGAAGTATATGACACAGACCCTATCTTTAAAAAGCCCATAACCTAGTAAGGTGAACAAAAATAATGATAATACAAAATAGATTGTGATGAGATTTCTCATGTGTCAAATATAAGGGCCACTAAGATTCCTTCCAGCCAGCTCTAAATCTCTGATCCTAAGAGAAGGATTCTATACAGAACAGATCAATGCCCAGAAAAAATAAATGACAAATAAAAACAAAACTCTACCCATTCTTCAAGACCCTGCTCAAGCTTCCCCTCATTTATGTCATGAGTCTCTCCCTGGCCATCGGGATCCATTGGGATATCTCCATCACTGAACTTCTATCCTATGAAGTCTCTGATTATATGTAACCATTTTTTTTTTGCTTTCTAATTGTTTCATGTTTGCTCATTTTATTCCTCCCTCTCCCCTCAATATAAGTGCTGAAAGTGAGAGACTATATGCTAGTGTACAAAAAATATACACAGTTGGGTGATGCAATGGATAGGGGGCTGAAGAGTCATGAAGACCTGAGTACAAATGTGATACCAAATACTTATTAGCTATGTAACTTTGGGCAAGTGACTTAATCTCACTCAGCCTCAGTTTCCTCATCTGCAAGATGAGGATAATAATAACACCTACCTCTCAGGGTTGTTCCTTAAAATGCTCACAACACTTTGCCTTGACCTCTTCCCTACTTGTATCACTATCTCTTTATGGAGGTTCTTTATCTCCCCTCCCACCCCTGCCCGCCCCCAATTCCACCCCAATAGACTGTAAGCACCTTAAGAGGAGGGTTTTTATCATGCTTGTCTTTCCAACTGGGGCTCTGCTTGGTTTGAACTCCACAATATCAAGATGTCCCTCCCAGGATAAACGGATCACCACAAGTCTCCTCATCATGGTCTTTTCAACTCAGCCTCAGGTATACTCACCTTCCCAACTGCCTCAGCATCCTCTCCCTTCCCACTGGAGGATTAGAGAGTGCAATATGAAACTCCACCCATACTCAGAGAGGACAAAATCTGGATTTTGCAGCTCTCTTGACTTTCCATCTGTAGGTCTGCTTGGTTTGAATTCCACAGGAGATGTCTTCTGGTACCCCACTCCACCCATCTTCCTTCTGTGTTTTGTCCTTCTTTCCCTATTAGAGTTTAAGTTCCTTGAGGGAAGGGACTGTCTTTTGCCTCTTTTTGTGCTTAGCACAGATAGTGTAGGCCTTATTACATGCTTATTGATTGATTTTATTGATGGATCCCAACCGGTAACATATATATATATATATATTAGTCCTCATCTATTCCATCAAAACTTCTATTTTAAAAAGCATGTAAGGTGAGGAGTCACAGAGACAAGGCAGAAGGAAAACAAGTCTGAATAAAAGCTTCCAACTGCCTTTCACTAGGAGCAATGCAAAAATGGAAAGGCAGAATTTAGTAACATACACACTGAACTTCCTTTTCCATTCCCTATTTGCTTTGCCTCCGGATATGGATATTCTGTCTCTGAAGCAAAGTAGTACAGAGCCATCAATCAGAAGCTGCCACCAAAAAAAAAAAATCCTTCAGAAAAGCAAATAAACACACACACACACACACACTTATCTAACATGTCAGTTTGGAGACAGTACTGGCTTAGTGTCTTCTCTACCTTCAAAACATTTCCTAGGCTAGATAATTCCTTTTTTCTATTCAATGTCGCCCAGATATGTGACATATGTGTTTCTGCTGGACTGACCACAATGAAAACTGGTAAATGAGAAGGTTTGCCAGTGTTGTGTATATTCCTGCTTCTCCTCGGGCCATCCCTTCACTATCTCTGCTGGTTTGCCCTCCATCCTGTCTCTTCTTCTCCTTCAGCACCTCACTCAAGGCTTACCTTGTCTCTGAAGCTTTCTCAGACTTCTTAGTTAGTCCTTCAGTGCTAGAGCTTCCTTCTCTAACTCCTGGATCATTTATTATTTGTACTATTCATTTACATTGAGCATATTTTGCAATCTCTATCTGGAGAGAAATTTAGAGAGTTTAATTCAACACTCAACTGGGTGTTTCCTCAAAAACTGAGGAAAATAAGGCCACAAGAAGAAACTGTCAGACCCAGGATTTGAGCTGAGGTCTTTTCATTCCAATGTGGTTCCATTCTCTCTATACATACATACATGCATGCATGTATACGTGGACTTATACATGCATACGTGCACATGTGAGGGGCAATGCGGAATAGCGGATGGAAATTTGGCCTTGGAACCAGGACATGACCTGGGTCCAAGTTCTGCTTCCTGTACCCCAGGTCTTTATTCATGTTGGCCTCTCAAAGGAATTGTAATTTTTCCTCCTCTCTAATTAATCATGTTCATAATTTAAGACGTAGTTTAGTGACCATTTCTTCCACTAGAGGAAATATGTGTAGAAAAAATAAATTAGATGAAAGAAAGAAAGAAAGAAAGAAAGAAAGAAAGAAAGAAAGAAAGAAAGAAGAGGGGCAACTGGTACAGTGAATAGAGCACTGGATCTGGAGTAAGACCCGAGTTCAAATTCAGCCTCAGATACTTGCTAGCTTTGTAACCCTAGGTGAGTCACTTAACCCTTGTGCCCCAATTTCCTCATCTGTAAATTGAACTAGAGAGGGATATGGCAAACCACTCCAGTATCTCTGCCAAGAAAACCTTAAGTGGGGTCACAAAGAGATGGACACAACTGAAATGATTAAGCAACAAAAAAGTAGATACAAAATGTGTGATGCTCTAACAAAGGTAGTTAGTAAGGCAATGACTAACAAAAGATGAGTACACTGGTGTTTGGCGCGGGGAAGAAGGGAGACCTGCACCTGTGATCTCTTTGGGGCAGGAAACTCCTAGCAAGGAAATTCCTACCAATGCAGATCGATAAATGTTCTTCAATTTATGAGTCTTACAGAACATCCATTACTCCCCAATTGGATCTCTGGTCTCATGTATTTAATAATTCTCTCCACTAATGCACATTACAACTCATCCACACCTGCTTATCTTTCTTGATCCTTGTCTCTGTTTTCTCATAAATTCACTGCAGGGTGCCCGTTCACCATGCTGGAGCCCTTCCTCAATTCCTCCTGATGTTACAAGGCTATCAGTAGAGTACGCCAGCTCTTTACATGTCTACATCCTGGCCCTCGTGAAACCAAGAGACCACACTAATAAATAAAAATTCTACTCTGAAACCCATCAAAATTGCTTGTGGAACTGAGTGTCAAAGTATGCTAAGCTCATAGGAGGAGGTCAGATGGTACCAAGGAGGGAGAACTGGATTTAAAGTCAGATGGTTTGGGTTCAAATCTTGAGTTTTTAACTTACATACCCTTTGGTAAATCACGACCCCTCTGAGCCTCCGTTTTTTTAACTGTAAAAATAGAGAGTTGGACTAGAAGATTTCTAAGGTCTCTTCTAGCTCCAAATCTATGGTCCACAAGGTTTGAAACCTTATAATTTATACACACAAATTTAGACAATACAGCAAATGTGATTTAAAGTGCTGTCCTACCATTCACTGACCAACTCTAAAATGCTTCTTGGGAAATTGTCCTTAGTGTTTATTTCCTGAGCTGAGCTCCTGGGACAGGGGGTCGGGAAGGGACAAACATCAGTCATTATTAATTTCTGGGAAATGAATTTATTCTCCTTAAAGACTATAAGTGAAAAGGTAATCAACCAAGTTTGAGCTCTAGGAATCTAGCTAGGTACCCAGGAACAAGAGAGAGTAATTCCAAGAACCATGTTTAAGGCTTGAATTCTAGCAGGATCTATCCCAAATGGAGTGATCCTGAGACAGAGAAACTCAATTCTGTGAAATGTTCTGGGCAGATGTCTCCAACCCTTACATTCCAAAAGTCTTGCCCCATTCACATGAACATTCTAGATCAGAAGGCACAGAGTATATCCTGACTTAATTCCCACCCAGCCCTGTCATATAAATGCCTTCTTCTCCATTCTGCTTTTTACATGATAGAGTTTAAAGGCAAGGAGAGGAGATGAAGGAGAGAAGAAAAGAGACAGAGGAGAGGGGGAAGGAGAAGAAGAGAGAGAAAGGGCAGGCCCATCTGGTTAAGCTTTTTAAAAGCTCACTTTCTGGGGACAGGTTCTCTTTGAGAACAGAGACAACAGGGCTGAAGGAAAGCAAATAGGCCTAACAAGTAACAACTTGTCCCTGCCACATCTCTGGAGGTGACTCAGGGTCAACAGAGCAAACCACCTCAAAGCTCAGCTTCAGGCTAGAAGCATTCAGGCTGGGGCTGGAGTCAGCCAGGGAAGGGCTACCAGACACCTGCATATTAAAGGGAGGGAAGCAAAGGCGGAAAATGGAGGCCACAAGAGAACACAATGTTTGTTTTTTGTTTTTTGTTTTTTTTCATTCAGGGGAAGAAAAAAGAACCTAAGTAGTCTTAGCATGAAACAGGGCTAAAAACCTGTCAATTAACCAAGGGCTGATCTTCTCGGGGCGTTTGAGATAGGAGCTCTGGACTTACAAACTAATCCACAGGACAGCAAGCTTGCTAGTTCCTCCTGTCAGGAATAGGGATGAGAGGCAAGCACTCTCATTCTGTGACACCCCAACAAGATCTCAAGAAGGATGTGCGGTCATGTCATTTGGAGCAATCAGAAAACCAACCTTTGACATGAAACAGCAGGCAGATAATAAGACTCTGGGGCTGACGACAAATGAGACACCATTTAATTTGCTGTGCAGTGTTCATGTAATTAGATACATTTGGTTCAGACAAGGAAGGAGATAGCTAAAATATGGGCTTGATAAATTGGGGCTCCATCAAGCTCTGATCACATTAATCATAAAGCCAAAGCTCGGTAACTCCATTTTTTTCCCTGATCCCAAGCACTGCCATCTTTTCAGGAGTGTGTGTGTGTGTGTGTGTGTGTGTGTGTGTGTGTGTGTATTATGGTATATTTTCTTTTAACTAAAGCAGGCACTGTTGAGTACTGTCAAACACTTGTGTCTCCCTTTGGCACATGGATGTTACAAGCTCACTGAGGAAAGGCAAATTATGACTGAGAGCATGCATTTTGGCAGCAATACAATGACTTGGGTAGAATTTAGGTTTCTTATAAATGTCCACATATTTTAACAATAATTCACTACCCTTTTTTTAGGTGAGGAGGTCTAGTTCTTTGGTGTGGTAAATTCCCAGTGTGGAAACTTCTAGCTCCAATACAGGTTATGTATAATGTATAGTTTTAGAGAACTGTGTTGGGCACTAAGACATTCATGGGACCATAGATTTAAAGATGGAAGGGTCCTCAAGGGCCATTTAGTTAAACCTTAGCAGAGGAAACTAAGTCCTGGAGAAGTTAAGTGACTTCTCCAAGGTCACACAGGAAATAACTGGCAGGGCCAGGATTTGAACTGAGTGAATTATGATAATAACAGCCATTATCAACAATAATACTTTGCATGCACATAGCTGCTATGTGCAAAGAGAGAGAGAAGGGAGGGAGGGAGGGAAAGAGAGAGAGAGAGAGAGAGATGCTTTCCATATTGCTCTGAAATCAGTTTCCCAGTGGAGACCTGTAGTCTTCCCACAGATAAGAAAAATGAGGCCAAGAAAGGCTAAGCAGAGGTAGGTGATACCAACCATTCATTAAAAAGGCATGCATTATAATTAGGGCCCTAAAGATTCTATAAGCCAACATTTTCCAGTATTTCATTCCTCTGCAAAACTGAGACTTCATGAGCAAAGTGGTTCCCCTTTGCACCTTGGGGCCTGAATGAGATGGTCTGCATACTTAATACCTGCAACAAGCAGTTTTGGAATTGTGTTGCATTTTGAAGGAAGGAAGAAGCATGATATAATTCAATTCAACAAATATTATTTAAGCACCAACTATTTACAGGTGCTGGGCTAGGCAGCGGAGAATATAAAGATGAAAAAAATAAATGATATGGAGTTTACCTTCAAGTAAGCTTACAGCCTCACAGGGATGACAAGATACACACACAAATCGCTATTATATAAGGCAAAATGTCAGAATGCATAAGAGAGATCCAGAAAGAATGCTATAAGAAATATGAGCAGAGAGATAATTTCCAGCAGGAGTACATTATGGAAAGTTTCACAGAGAGGGTAATATCTGAAATGGGCCTTCAAGGAATGGAGGGATTCCAACAGGCCAAAATTCTAGAATCGCCAGAATACTGGAGCTAAAAGGGACCTTTCAAAACATGGCATTGAGCTCTCTCATGTGTCTGAGGTAGATAGAAAGAAAGTGACTTTTCCAAGGTCAAAGATCTGGACAAGACTCGAGCTCAAATCTTTTAAGCACAATTCACTTTCCATCATACCATGTTGCCTTTCCATACCACACTCTTTATCTCTGGGAAGATAATATCCATTCTAGGCATATAAGATGGACAGCATGAGCAAAGCCAAGGAGATGGGAATGGAAGAAGGGGGATAAGAATTAGGGATGTAGAGTAGTCTCAGTTTGGTTAGAACACAAAGTACCTAAAAGGCACAAAAGCTAGAAAGGCAAATTAGATCTAAACTATTTATGGCTTTGAATACCAGGACAGAGAGTCAAAAGTTTATTTCAAAGACAATTGGGAGCCACTGATGGTTTTAGAACAAAGGAGTGATGTCATCAAAGCTTTGAAACTGGAAGATTACATGGATATTGGTGTGAGAAATGGATTAGAAGAATGAAAGATGGGAGGCAGGAAGCCTGGTTCAGGGCCACAAGGGAGAAATAATAAGTGTGTGAACTAGGATATCAGCAACATAAACAGAAAGGAGGTGATGGATACATGTGATACTGTTCAGGTAGGATCATTAGTATCTCTGAGATGATTTGTCAGAATGGTATTCCCAGAGCACACAGGTTCCTGAATTCTTGGCACTGAGCTGCCTCTAGGATCTGGCCCTAAACATTTCTCTCTTTGTCGAGGCAACCGCTGTTGGAAGTTTCAATAAGCCAGTATCTCCTCAGATGAGTCCTTGTTTATTATAACCTTCTGGGAAATCATCTCTGGAATTTAAAGTCCTTCAGATTCCCCCCAAACTGTGATTCCAGTATTGTAAATTATTCCCTTTCATAGACACTGTGGTTTAGCCAAACCAGCCTTATTATTATTCACCTATGACATTCTACCTCCCAATTCCACACCTTTGCACTGCCTGGGCCCCATCCCTATAATTCATTCCCTTCTCATCATAGCCTCCTGAGCACTCAAGTTTTGCTCAAGATTCGGTTCAACCACCAATTACTTCATAAAACCTTTCCCGGACACCTCTTTTATATCCATAACCTTCTAGTACCTTCCCCTCAAAATTGTATTTTATTTTATATTTCCCTGGGCTAGACTGTAAGTTCCTTGAGGTCAGGGACTGTTTTGTTAACTTTAGATCCCCAGCACTTAGGACTGTGTTTGGCACATATTAGGCATTTAGGCGGCTGCTAGCTAGTACTCTGTTGGACTTAACAGTGTGAGGAAGACACATTCAAATCCAGGCTCAGACAATAGCTATGTAACTCTGGGAAAAGCTACTTAGTAACATTCCTCATTCTCAGTTTTCTCATCCATAAAATGGAGATAATAACACTTAGCTCCCAGGGTTGTAGTGGGGAGAAAATGAGATATTATTTGTGAAAGCACTTTGCAAACCTCAAAGTCCTATGCAAATGCTGGCCATTTTTATTATTATTGGTTAATTGATGGAAGTAGTATAGTGTTCCTAAGCAATAACTAAAGTTGTCCTGAAGAGAACTAATAATCTTGTCCCTAGTGTTGTTGTAGCTTTGGGAGAAAATAGCAGGGATTTCTAAATTGTGACTCAGTGAAACAGAATGGGACATAAGGAGGTGGCTCTTATAGCTGGTGCTAAAAAAAGACCCGAGATCCATCTGCAAAAAATTAGCCCATAAACCTCCCCACTATTATCCAAAGACCACTCTTGCTTTTCAAGACCCTTCAGCCTGAATGTTGCCCTGCTCTGACTTCTCACCCTCTTCAAGTATTCCCCTGATACTAATTTTCATAAGGTTTCACCAGCCAAAGGCTGATTGGTGGTAGCCACCAAGTGCTTAGCTTGGGAATTTGCAATACACTCCCTTCTTAAGACTTACCTCATCCCTTTCCATCCTAGCCAATCAGAGCAGTTGAACTAACTTCTTCTTGTAGGGAAGACCCTCTACATTCAGTATAGAACTTAACCTCTCCCATTAGGCAAAGGTCAGGCTTAAAGTGATACAAATAAAAATCTTTTACATTCACAAGGTACTTTTGGATTTCAAAAAACACTTTTCATTATCTTGTTTGATCTTAACACCACCCTTGAGAATCTGGCACTAAAGTCCTCCTCCTGTTAGCAGCTAGGTAGTTCAATGGATAGAGCACCAGATCTGGAGTCAGGAAAACCTGAGTTCAAATCTGACCTCAGACATTTACTAGCTGTGTGACTCTGGGCAAGTCACTAACCATGTTAGCCTCAGTTCCTTCTCTATAAAATGAGCTGGAGAAGAAAATAGCAAATTACTCTAATACCTTTGCCAAGAAAACTCCAAATTGGTTCTAGGCTGATAGGATTCAACAACAAGTCCTTCTCTTGCAAATGGGGAACCTTGCATGCAGAAAGTTAGGTGTTTTACCTAGGGAGCCACAGTTAGTTTTGCAGTATATTTGGAATGAGAACTGAGTTCTCCAGATTCTCAGACTTATGCTCACTCCCCTAGACAAAGGCATATGAATAATACATATGTTTAAAGTTAAGATTCACTAACAGTCTGTTAAACCTATGGCAAAGTGTGTGCTTTTACTCTAGTGGTTTATTTAATTGGGACTCATTAAAGATGCTTAGCAAACCAAAGAGGTATTAACTGGGCCAAAGTAATAACCTATTCATGATTTTGGTCTTTTAGTTCCAAGGCTCATTGATTAGTTTTGAAATACACTCATGAAGTATCCAGGTTGCCCCCATCTTCAAATCTGATAATGACCATCAGCCAATTTCTGGACTTTAGGCATACACACAACCCACAAAGATCTCTCCCTCCTCAGAACTCTTACAGCATAAATATCTATTCTTCTTTCTTATACTCTTTGGTACAGCAAGTCCTATGTTTCCCATTGTCCACTGAACTAGAAAAATATTGTTTCCATGATAGATTTCCTGAGAGACCTAAAGCTAAGCTTAAGGGACATCTCTAGCATCAGTACCACAGGTATAGTAACCAAAGGACTTCTCTAAAACAAAACAAAACAAAACAAAATACCTCCCCCTAAACCCAGATGAAGGCCTCCTGTTACAGCTCTCAGGCTAGAATCCCCAATAAATGCAATCTTGCAGAATCCTGCTTAGCTGGCATGCCAAATCTGCAGAGATGATCACTTAATTACCATGTCCTTGCAGCTGATAAACCCCAACTGAGCTTTTCAAAACCGTGGGAGCTAAGAAGGGTTTAATAGACTGACTCAAAGATCCACCCTGAAACAAAATGAATTGAGCTCACTTAACAGCCTGAGATTTTCCAGCCTTCCTGAATTAACGACTCTTGGCTAGTACCACTTTTCCTAACCATGAAAATCCTTTAGAGACTTCCCAGATGTGAAATGAGGCCTTCATCTAGAAAAGCAACAGGCAGCTAGGTGGCTCAGTGGAGAAAGCACCAGGCTTAGAGTCTGGAAGATCTGAGTTCAAATCTGATCTCAGACACTGTCAAGTTGTGTGGGCAAGTGGCTTAACCTCTATTTGCCACAGTTTCCCCAACTGTAAAATGGGGAGTACAACTGCACCTAGCTCTTGGGGTTAGATTGTTATAAGGATAAAATGAAATAATATTTCTAAAATGCTTAATGCTTAGCACAATACCTCATAGGCGCTATATATTAAGTGCTAGCTAGTTGCTTACACCAGTTCCAAAGTCATAGCATTGAATCCCATCCCTAACCAGAGACAAGGCTCCTAGTTCTTGGTCTTCAAAATATGGCCCCCCCCCTCCTTGGGAGGTAAATCCTATATTTCAGGAGAAATTAGAAAATAGGCTAGCTTCTCTACAGGCATCTTATGTTTTCTAGCAGGACCTCCACAAGTAAAGTGAGACTTTTAGGCTCATCTGCTTCGAGGAGGAATGAATGTAGCCATTGCAACTTTTTGTGGGGAGAAGTCAAACAGGCTGGGCAGGGAGGCTCAGAACCTGTGAGTTAAGAAGGTCAAGGCAGGAGATAACAGGAATAGGATTTGGAAACTCTAAGCAAGGAGGGCAAATAGTCAAGGTTAGAGAAATTGCTTAGGACAGCTATATCCTTTTTTACCTATGGTTATAAAAGTAGAGAGTAATAACATTGCCAATATATAAAACTTCACATGGCTCTGATTAGAGAAATCTTATACCTAAAGCATTCCCATTTCACCGATGGAGAGAAAAAGCACTGAACCCTCTACTGCTAGAATAAAAAACACAAGGAAGTTTAGAGACATTACAAGTAGTTGATTCATAAGAAACCTGCTTACTTCTCAAAAGCTCAGAGTACTACAAACACATATACCCACACACATTTATAATGCCAATTCAAAAAGGCCAACAGCAGATAGAAACAAATACTTGTTTATAATTGTTAACTTTTTTCCCCCTCAAAGACAGCAAGGAGGGAGGTAGCCAAAGCTTGTCAACACTGTCTCAATTCAGGAAACCTTAATGACAGCAGAGAGAGAGAGATGGAGAGAACACACTGCAAATTCTGGGTGGGGAGGTTGAGGGTTGGGGGGTGGTGAGCCGCCCATAGCTGAGATGCAAGACTTACCCATGAATAGCATGGATAGAGTGAGGTTCGTAATGATATCTTCCCTCCTGATGTCGCATGTCAATCGGTAAGGGAGCGTGGAACGCTGGAAGTAGGTGTTGTGGCACTGTGGAAGGGGAAGGGGGGGAAGAGGAAAAGAAAAAAAAAAGGAACTTCAAAAACTCTTTTTTTCCCCCTTCCCTTTTAAAGCAATTTTCAAAGGGACTTAAAACTCCTTGAATTTCAGAGCAAGTGCAATACAGGACAAGGGGGCTTCAGGATCCTGGTGCTATCATATACCAGAGAAGTGGAATAAATAAATAATCAAAGACATCCCGAGAAATCCTACATCTTCAACATAAAAGATCTCCAACCATGTTTCTGACAAAGACAAGCAGCTAAGCGCTCTTTGAACTTGGAGAGATTATAGAAAGTACCATGGAACACTAGGCTGCCTTCACAAATCAGAGCTGACAGATTCCCATTTCTGGGGACCTCCAACCCAAGCTGGCCTTGGCTGGGAGCAGCTTCGGCAGCACCCTTCTCCAGCATCCATACACAGTGGAGCGATTAGGCTGGAAATATTTACCTAAGACCGTCTGTAATATCAAGCCGCTTGCACATAAATGGCATACCCATTAGCAGCCGCCAAAAAAACGTCTGTGGCTTGGCTTCTGAGAAAGGTTCCTAAATTGCTCCTGCTTGTCAGCATTCGCAGCTCTATTTCTTATTCATCTGAGGAGCTTTCTTCATCTTTGATGGAGAGATAAAGTGGTCTCTAAAGGCCCAGGACACCTACGTTGACTTATGAATTCTGTGAGTTTTAATATTTATTACTGACCCAACACAAGATGTTGGGAACCTGTTGGAAGAAAATGCTAACAGGCTAAGGGGATATTCCAAAGGTTATTCTCTCAAGTGCTTATCTTTGCCCTCACCTTTCCTTCTAATCATAAGGATTATTTGAGAAGACCCTTTGCTAAAAAGAAAAATGCATCCTCTATGTCTTTTAATATAAGAAAGGCATTTGAAAAATGCTGGGAAATTTTGTTGTTTTGTTATTTTAAACAGATGGGACACTATGTCTATAAGCAAAATATAAATATAATGATAAATATATATTATTTAAATATTATAATAATAATAAAACCTCACTAAATCTGTGGAAAGGACATCAGATTAGCAGATGGGAGTAATCTAATTTTTCAATCTTCACCAATGACGTCTCAGAGCCTCAGTGTCCTCATGGGTAAAAATGACGGAGTTGGACTACATCAGGGGCTTCTTAACCTGGGGTCAGATTTCGGCAGAGGTCTGCAAACTTAGATGAGGAAAAAAATGACATTGTTATTTTCACTAACCTCCAATTGAGAGTTAGGTTTCCTTTAATTTTAAACTTAAACAAGGGCACCATTATTCTGGGAAGGGGTCCACAGCTTTCACCAGACTGGCAAAGAGATCCATCACACACACACACACACAGACACACACACAGACACAAACACGAAAATGTTAAGAACTCCTGGACGAGAGAGTTTTCTAAAGTCTCTCTCCTTTAGTTATGATCGATAACATATCATCAACAAACTAAGGACATGTTGTTCTAAAGAGTGACAAGTTTGAATTCTAGAAAATGCTCAATGACATTCAGTTGTTTTATAGAACAAAAAGATTTACATCTGGAAGACATCTTGGAGGTTATCTGGTCCATCTCTGCCTATAACAGATAACGGAAACTGAGGACCCAAATGCTCAAGTGATTGCTCAAGGACAATGAATCAATGATTAACAGATCAGGAGTTGAACCTTGGTCTTTCATGAGACTGTAGAGTTCACCACAGAGGTAGCTAGGTGTGGAAAGAGCAAAGGGCTTGGAGTCAGGAAGTCCTGAGTTCAAGTCTGGCATTAGACACTTACCAGCTATGTGACCTTGGACAAGTCACTTCATCCTATTTGTCTCAGTTCCTCAAAAATGAGCTGGAGAAGGAAATGCAAACCACTGCAGTATCTTTGCCAAGAAAACCCCAAATGGGGTCATGAAGGGTCGGACAGTACTAAAACAATCAAACCACAAGGACTTAGCACTGAAAGGGACCTTAGAGATTGTCTAATCCAGTCCCATCATTTTATAAATGAAGAGCCTAAGGCCTAGAAGTTAAATAACATATATAACTTGAAATACGGTATCTAGTGCTCCTTCACAAAGGAAACTACCCAAAACATTTTCCTAAGAAGGGAAATTTTCCTAACAAGGTCTTCTGGAATGCTTTACAATTAGCCACATGCTTTTGTTTTTTTTTATTTTTTATTTTTTTTTATTTACACATTTACTTTTAATTTACAAGATTCAGTTCCACAATCACTTGAGTTTCAGATTTTCTCCCCTCCCTTCCCCCCCCCC
>CM053588.1:184447997-184540303 GCA_028646515.1 Pseudochirops corinnae | reverse complement strand
GGCATAGTTCCAGATTGCTCTCCAGAATGGTTGTATCAATTCACAACTCCACCAACAATGCATTAGTGTTCCAATTTTTCCACATCCTCTCCAGCATTTGTCATTTTCCTGTTTTGTCATCTTAGCCAATCTGACTGGCGAGATAGCCACATGCTTTTGTGCAAATATAAAGTATATTAAAAATAATTCTGCACCATTTCCCCTAGAAATCTTACTTGCACTAGTCATTCAATTAACAAATCTTTTCTATCAGAGATAATCCAGGTGGAAATTTAAGCCATCCAGCTCTAGATCACTTATCAAAAATCCTAGGTCTTAATTAACAATGAGATCTGACTTTCTATAGGCAGACATTTGTTGTTGTTGCTGTTCAGTCATGTCTAACTCTTTATTATCCCATTTGGGGTTTTCTTGGCAGAGATACTGGAGTGGTTTGCCATTTCCTTTTCCAGTTCATTTTACAGGTGAGGAAACTGAGGCAAACAGGGTTAAATGACTTGCCCAGGGTCACATGGGTAGTGTCTTGAGGCTCAATTTGAACTCAGACTTTCCTGACTCCAGGTGGTACTGTAGCCACTGCACTACTTAGCTTCTCTGTAGGTATCTAAAGGCAACTGGCATCAAAATCTGAGAGCAGAAATAAGGGGCAGGTTGAACCTCCTAAGCTGATCAAAACAACTGGCCAAACCTCAGGGCCACAAATCCCAAATGCAAACAAAGATGACTGTAAAGTACAACAAGAAGAAGCTATTGGACCTTAGGGATGTCATTTCACTTTTCTCATCATCAGTTTCCTCATCTGTAAAATGAGACAGTAAAAGTAAACAATTCCCAATGTAGCTCTTCCAGCTCTAACATCATGGTTCTTCCTTCCAGTGTCCCTCCAATTCCTGGAAGTGTTGGAACAGAGCTTGGTCACAACTGTGTCGATATCCACTGCCCTGTTCTCAACTGTCCACAGGACATACACAACCAATGTGAAAGGCCATTGTTACCTCTAGAGGAGGCAGGAGCGGCAGGGCCTTGTTAAGGCACAGCTTTCTTTGAGATGGTTTGTTTATTCCCTGGGTCCCCTTGAGCTCTGGCTGCACCCCTAATCCTTTATCCCTTCTCTGCAAGATCATTAAATTCAAACAAAACAAAGTCAATGAGAGAGTTTGGAGGTAAGCCTCCTACTCCTTTCCTAAAACAAAAGGTGAGTTTTTCCACAAATCATCTTTTCACCCCTGGTTTGTCAGCAGCTCCTGTTGACATAACACACTCATTTTTCCCTCTTTTTTCTGTTGCATTTTTACTATAATTGGAGATTTAGAAAAGCTGCGTTTTCAGTTGCAGGAACATTTCCAGTCCTTTGCTAAGACTTGTTCTTAACCACCTGTCCACATTCCACCAGTTGGCAGGCAGGCATCCCAAACAGAAACTACAATCCTTTCAGCCTTTCCCCGTCTGAACAACAACAAAAAAAGGTCTGTTTTTGCCGGCCGCCTTTTGGAGGGACGCTGAGGCTCAGGCCATTTCCCGTGGGCAAATCTAGGCTTCTTGAATTCATCAGAGTGGACAAATCTGGACTGAGCTTTTGGCAGTCCTGGCAAGAAAATGCAAGAGAGACTAAAACTCAGCATGATTCCTTGGCTTTGCTGCTCTGAAGGGAGGCGTTTGGTGAGCTTGGAAGCCTCCTAGGTTCAATAGCAGCTGGATCTCTGCTGGCACTCCTGAGTACCTGATGCAAGGGAAGATTTTCCTGCCTCACAGATAATAGGACACAATGGTGAGACTATTCAGCTCCTAAGGAGGAAGACTTAATAAATAATGGAATATCATTAACACATATCCTTGAGGGTGTTTTTTTTTTCCCCTTCTGATGAGAAATGTGTGATTCTTGTTTAATACCACACGACATACACCTATTAAAACAAACAAACAGAAATGCCAGCCATTGCTGCTAAATCATGAGGCCTTCTGGGTCTGCAGGAAAGCAGAACGGAATGATGTCTACTTTATTTACTTACATAATGGCTGTGCTTTTAAAAACTAATTTTTTACTTGAAAACTTCATGGGTGTATATAAAAAAACATATTTAAAAACACATCCATGTATGTTTTCCATGGAAACAGTCAACATCTTCTTTATGAAAGGTGTGTAGCCTGAGGCTGACCATAAATATCCCAAGTCTTGTCTCCCTAGAAATCTTGCCCCCCCAAATACTGACCTAATAATACCTGAATTTCCACTATTGGGGTTACCAATTTTTTTATCCCTTAAAATATAATACATTTTAAACCACATCAAGTCATTTGCACAGATGAGTATTCCTGTATACTGATGTCACATATTATGGTCTCAAAGCTACAGATCATTTTGATGGAGAGAAGGGCAAAAAAAAAAGTTTAGAGAAAGGTCCTTAGCCTGCTTTTGTATCATGGTCCCCATTATCAACCTGGTAAAGTCTATGGACCCCTTCTCAGAGTAATTTTTTTAAATACATAAAATAAAATGCATGAGATTCCAAAGGAAACCAATAATATTGAAATATTGTTACCAAAAATATTTTTTGTAAAAAGTTCACAGACCTCAGGTTAAGAATCGCTGGTCTAGAGTGTGGGGTGTTCTTTGGGAGAGCAGTTGTGGATGGGCCACCACAGCAGATAACCTGATGCCTAAGGGAGCCAATCAAAGAAAAAACAGAAAAGAAACAACTAAACACCAACTTAACCTACCCTTCACAGTTGTCCCCCAGGTCAGTGCTTGGAGTAGCAAATGTTAGACAACAAAGCAGCATCCATCCAAACTGCAGGAGATCAAAGAATTAAGACATATGACCTGATGCTGAAGAACTCATAACCGAGCAGGGGAAACACAAAGAAACCATGGAGCATCACACAATTCAGTCTACATGCACTAATCTGGGGGAAAACTGCATGCAAGTGGCCGCCTGCAAACTGGGCTCTCTGGAACTCTGAACCTGAGACATCTTCGAGACCTACTACTTACAATCTTAGTCTTTCCTGAATCTTCAGAGTCCATTTCCTGCACAGCCTTCACTTTCTGCATTATTCCTTTGTCATTTTTAATCCCTGTGACATCCTTGTGACAATTCTCAGAAAGCTGTTTAGTATTTAATTTGTTTAATCATTCTCATACAACATGCATGTGACTTGCCTTATTTTTTCCAACTAGATTGTAAGCTCCTTGAGGGTAGAGATAGTGTTTCATATCTCTCTACATCACTCCACAGCACTAGAATAGTAATGTGCGTATAGTAAGAATTCAATATATAATAAATTCTTATTTTATGGCTTATGAGGTTGCTCCTCTATTCAGCAAGGGTTCTTAATCTTCTTTGTGTCTTGGACCCATTTGACAGTCTATGGATCCCTTCCCAGAATAAATCCTTTTTAAAAAATAATGGAAGGATATCATAAGTGAATATGTATTTTTTCCCATTCAAGCTCATGGACCCCATAAAAATCTATCCCCAAACCCAGGTTAAGATCTCTATTCTAAACCCAGGGCCTTCCACATAGTAGGCACTTCAAAAATGTTTGCTGAATTTAACTTAATTGAATTATTAGAAAACCTGCATGTATGAAAAACTCAAACAATGAAGGTAAGACAAGAGCTCCAAAACCCATTGCAGAGAAAACCATTCTCCAAAATGGCCATCTTCATTTATCAAATTCAATGGGTGGTTATTCAAATCTCTATGTGGCCTGAGAAGGTTCAGTTAAAAAAACAAGAAGGATAGAGGTCAGGCCGGGGTCAAGGGAGCTCAGACGGCTAAAAAAGATCGTTTCTTGCACAAGACTAAATTCCTGGGGGAAAATTAATAATAATTATTATAATGGCCCTTTGCATCTGCAGAACACACTTCTGAGAATGGTTAGAGGTGCCCTGCAGATATTATGTTATTAACTCTTGTTCCAAACCTGGGAGGGATATGAGAGGGTACATATTATTTTGCCCATTTCATAGATGAAAAACAGATTCAGAGACAGAAGATGAATTGCCTTACGAGACCTTGTGAGCCAGCACAAGAGTCAGCATTCACAACTTGTTTCCTTTGAATCTGTATGATTGGAATACCAGTCTGAACTGTTGTGAATGATAATCATAATAGTTTAGTAATTGGGGTGTCAGGAGACAGCATGGCCGAGAGGATTGTGTGCCAGTCTTGGATTCAGAAGACCTGCCTCAGTATGACCACGGGTAAATTACTTAATATCCCACCCAGTGCTTCAGGCAATTTTCTAGAAAATAGATGAAGTTCCCTACCGAGGGGGCACACAGAGGCTCCCCACACTCATGAAATCACAAGTCTGAATATTAAAAAGTGGGTTGTTTTAAGGTTCTAAAGCACTTTCCTATGCATTATCATATATGATCTTCACAACAATTCTTTCAGGTGGGCAGTCAATCAGTCAATAAACACTTATTACCTGCCTACTCTGTGCCAGGAGCTGCGCTTAAAGGTTAGGGATTGTATGGCAAAAGGGAGCTCACAGGCTGTAGGTATTAATACTTATGTTTTACAAATGAAAAAAACGTTATTTTGAAGAAAAAAAAGTGAGTCACTGAGCATTACATGGCTAGTAGGTGACTGGGCTCTGACTCAAAGCCAGGACTCAATGATGTCCACTCAGCGCAATTATTTCATTTTTGTTTTTGTATTTCCAGAACTTAGCATGAAATAGAAGATTAATGTATGTTTGCTGAATTGAACAGAATCTTTCCACTAACTCATTCTGTATCATCATTTTATTTTGACCTTGGAATATTCCTCTTGCTTTATTGCCATATTCAACTATCTCCCCTTGACCCTCATTACTCAGCAACCTCTCCCCTTGGAGGTTTGCTTCATCCATCTCTATCACTAAATCAAAATTCTTGTTGCATTATACCAGACCCCAGGTTACTGTCCCATTCAGTACCTGGAAAATGGACTTTTATTCAATCCAACTCTCATTCATATACTTGGGAATTTCAATGAATGCTGTTGTCCCCTCAAACACCTGGCCTCCCAGGTTCATTGATTTCTTAATTTCCATGATCAACATCTTAAGTCTTTAAAAGATATCAATCATTCTTCAGTCTGTTGTTCCATCCTCTGCCCTTCCTCCCCTTCCCCGCGCCCCACTTTAATCCTTTCTTGGCACCTAGGTGGTGTAGTAAATAGAGTGCTTGACCTGGAGCTTGAAGAAGAGTCTTTATAAGTTCAAATCTGGTCTCAGACTTAAAAGCTGTGTGAGCCTGGGCAAGTCACTTAACCCTGTTTGCCTCAGTTTCCTCATCTGTAAAATGAACTGGAGAAGGAAATGGCAAATTGCAAGGAAAACCCAAAATGGGGTCACAGAGAGTTGGAGGCAACTGAAAAGCAACTGAACAACAAAAAATCCTCTCTCTGAAGAAATCATTTTTCTCTTTGCCAAGTCCAAACCTTCTACCTTTGCTCTCAACTACCTGTGTAACTATGGTTAAGTTAATTTAACCCCTCAGAGTTTCAGTTTCCTCTCACGAAAAACACAGGGGTTGCATTAACAAGGTCAGTTCCTCTCCCTGTCTTCTTAGCCCCAACCCCAGCCATCTCCTCTGAAAACTCGCCCTTTCTTTCGTCTTTAATCTCCCCCTGTCTGCTAGCTTTTGCTCCTTTTTGCAAACATATTCATGCCTCCTCTCAGCCTTTTAAAAACCTTCCCTCAAGCTTTCTATCTCTTCAGATTATCATTGTATTTTTCTCTTTCCTTTCACTGATAAAACCCTAAAAAGAACTATCTATACTTGCTTCCTCACTATCTATTCAACTTTTCAACCCCATGCAATCTGGTTTATCTCCCCCTCCTCCCCAGTGCCTACTGACATAGAACATCTTTCTCCAAGATTACCAATGAGCTCAATTGCTAAATTCTGGTCCCTAACACTTTCCTTTCCTCTCACACCCTTTCCTCCTGCTGCCATATTCAATTGGCTGCAAAGTCTTGTCCTATCTAGAATTTGCCACATTCTTCCCTTCTCTCCACTCACAAAGCTACTTCCCAAATATAAACCTTCATCACTTCTGGGCTCCACCACAATAGCTCCTCTCTCTGATACAAGTCATTCCCCTCCCTAAGCCATGATCCAGACAACCACTAAAATACTATTCCTAAGTCAGAGGTATAAAACACAAAGTTCTCAGCCTGGTATGTAAAACCCTTCACAGTCTGGCCATCAGGGCTTTTTCTTCCATGTCTGACTTCAGAATGATTTTTTTTTTTTTCACTACAGTGCACTGTCCTTATACCTTAATATGTGCATTCAGCAGGATCCATCCCAAAGCTATGAAGTAGGTAAGCACAGTTTGCTTTTGGGGGTCTTCAGTATGATACAGTAGGAAGAACATTTGCTTTCAATTCAGAGGACCTGGGTTCAAATCCAGCCTCTAACACTACTTCTGTAACCTCAGGCAGGTAAGAGTACATCTCAGAACATCCATTTTCCTTCCAGCTCTAAATTTATGACCCCATGATGCTAGTAGGTGACTTTCCAAGCTTTTCCGAGCATTTCTTTGATTATTCCCATTCCTGATGAACCTTTCCATTCATAACCCCATCCCCACGGCCCATTCCCCGAGCCAGAAGTCTTGATGTGAAAGAATTTGATAAACCTTATTTGCAGTGTTAGCAGAAAAAGTATCATTCTCCCTAGGGATTCCTGCAGTTGAACATCATGATGCAAAGACTGAGAATCCTTTGTGATACAAAGACCTGGATCTATACTGGTGGCATCTCAGGCATAGGTGGAGGAGGAAGATATTTAGGATCAGGCTTCTTTGAGCCCTTATGATTTAACTAATTACAATCCACTGTACCTATTCTTAAGGTCAGGTTTGACTTCCTACAAAATTTTATTTTTTCCCCCAATTGAAAGAGAATTGTAGATTCTTCATGTGGATATTCATATTTGGTCACTTAAGGTCTGTCCTAATCCTATTCTCCTTTGAAATTAGGTAAAAAATGAACAGGTTGGGCAGCTTGGCTGCTCAGTGGATAGAGCACCAGGCTCAGAGTCAGGAGGACCTGAGCTCAAATTCAGCCTCAAGACACTTACCAGCTGTTTGACTAGGGACAAGTCACTTAACCCCAATTGCCTCCAAAAAAAATAAATGAAGGGGCACAAAATAAATAGTAACAAGAACAATGGTGGACAGCCTGGTATAGGGGATAGAGAGCTGGTCCAAGAAGAGTGGAGTCAAAGTCCTGCCTCCAACACATGTTGGCAATACAACTGTGGGCAAATTGTGTATCTTCATAGGGTCCCAGACAATTCTCTAAGACTGTAAGGTGCAGAGGAGGTCCTGAGAGGCACTGGTAGAGAAAGTTTTTCTCCAGGAGCTATCTTCCCACACCAAGGAAATCACAGATCCAGTGAAAAAAATAATTTATTATAATTACATACTGCTTTGATTTCAAAAGTATTTTCAGATCCAATATAGTAACAACTGACTTTTATGTAGCACTTTAAGGTTTACAAAACCCTCTAGTCACTTCACAACTCTGTGAAATACTATACATATTATCATTCCAATTTTACAGGTAAGGAAACTGAGGCTAAAGAGGCTAAGTGATTTACCAGAATGATATAACTTATAAGCAAAAGATCTCTGATTCCAAGGTGACTGGACGATACCAACTTGAATCTCCCATATTCCCTTTTAAGGATTAGAACAGACCTCAGTGCCCACCAAAGCAAGCTGAGAGCGATGGTTGCTTAGACATCCTCTTCTCTACAGGGAAGCCACAGCTACATTCTCTATGCATCCAGGATGAATTTTGGGTTGGAATAATCATGGGGAAGCCTTTTAGTTTTCCTTTCCCCTTTAAACTGGTAAGCTGATTTCCCCCGTGAGGGTAACTCTTTCTTCCTATCTTGTTTCCCCCTATTCCAGGTATGGCCAGGTTGGAATTTTCTTCCCCTAGAATCTTCTGAAGGAGGAAGTTTAAGTCTATACCCTTGAGGAAACTAGACCTAACTCAGGATTTCAGGGTGGGACCCAGATACACCCTTAGAGATACCAGATTTCTGATCTTGAACTAGATAGCGCAGTTCCAGCTCCAGATCTGCAACTTAAGCAACGATATGACTTTGGATAAGCTTCAACTCCAGGAGACTCACCTTCCTCTTCTGTGAATTGAGGATATTATTTCTCCCCATCTTACAGATTTGTGTGCGGTAAAATGAGTCACTGCTATGAATGTGTTGTGAAATCTGTCAAGTGCGATACAATGTTAAGGTGTTATGCTAGAGCTCTAGGCTCTCTCCAAGCCTTTAAGTTGCAGAGAAAGTGTTGATTTTCATTGTCAAGAGAATATCTTCATCCAGGCCTTCCTTAGGCCAAGGAAATCAGAGATCCGATGCCTATCTCTATGATAGCCATCACATCCATAGAAATGTTGGTTCTGGAATGGGTGTCTTCAAGACTTGGCTTCCTTTGAGAGTGAAGGGGCAAATATTTCCCCCGGGAAGAGAAAAGGCTTTGGAGTAGCTCCTCCACTCTCATAACCAGTGCTATCGGAGAATTTTTTTTATTACCATGATAAATAGCAATTACTCCCCAATTTGTCACATTTTGCCACACTTAGCTTTTGGGGTTCTCTATTTCATTTAGGAGATAGGCCATACTAATGTATCTGGTCCTAGAAGGTTGTAATGAATGGGAAAATGGTTTGGCAGTATTCCAAAGGGAGGGCAGGCTTTCCCTTCAATGTCTTCTGCTCCTCCCTGCTGGACTCTCAGCTGCTGTCACCATGTCTTCTGACAACAGAAAAATATGCAAACAGTTCTATTTGCCCCCTCTCCTTCAGCTAAATCTCCAAGAGAAGCTTCTAAACATATGTTAGTGATTACTTTGTGGTCCAAATGATTCCTCTTCCCCTGCCCTAGCCCCGTGGTATTTATGGGGTTAAGCTAGTTTGTAAGTAGGTATTGTGACAAAGTTTATAGCACCCTATCACCCTGCTGAGGCACATAGCTTGTGAAGTCCAAGCTAAGAATATCTACATTCTTAATGACATCTTCTAGTACTCTGGGATCCATAGACCCTATACAAAATAACAGAATTTTGGAGTGGGAAGGGTCCTCAGGGGCCATTTAGTCCAACCCCTACTCAAATGGAATCTCTCCCTACCATAAACCAACACTGGTCATACAGCTTTGCTTTCAAGACATGCAATGAGCAAAGATTCATTACCTCTTGAGGCAACCAGTTCTCCTTGTGGGCAATTCCAACTGTTTGTAAGTTTTTCTTGACCTAAGCCAAAACTTGTCTCTTTTCAGCTTCTACTTACTTCTCTTGGTTCTAACCCCTAGGACAAAATCAAAGCAGTCTTATCCCTCCTTACAAGACTGTCCTAACAATAGTTATCATGTCTCATGGCTCATCTGTTCTCCAGATAAAATATCCCCAGGTTCTTTCAACCAATTCTCACTGGTCACCTTTCTCTGGAAAATCACTGGTGCTGTGACACCCTGAAAGGAACATAAGAACTCACCCGGGTAGCACACAAGAAGACTATCGCTTTATTCATCTTGAAGGCTAATCCTGGAATAAAGAGATATTCCCACTGTACTCTGACTCATTCAGACTATAACTAAAGTATTATATATTAAGTTCTTCAGAATTCCATCAGCCATTCAAATTTGCATGGCCTCTGTGCTTGTGGGATCTGGAGAATTAGTGAGCTTAGGTTAGACCAAAAAAAGCAATCAAGATGCCTATGGCTGCAAATTTTAGCACGAATCAGGGAAGATATAAACCATGGATTTAGAGGTGCAAAGAACTTTAGAGGCCAGGAAACAGATGAGGAAACTGAGGCCTAATGGAGATTAAGTCACTTGCACATTAAGTCACAACACATGGTTCTAGGACACATGCATTAAGTATGACATGATGGACAGAGCACTGAAATAGCAGGATTCAACCACTAAGTAGTCACTCTTACTCCCTTGGGCAAGACACTTCTCTGAGGCCCTCAGGTGTCCCATTTCTAAATAATAAAGGAAAAGGCCAAACACAATTGTCCCAAAAGTCCATGCCAGCACTACAAAATAAAAATAGAATTCACACTAAGGAGAAGTAGAGTAATGTCTATAATGTCTTTTAGCCCAAAATACCCATAATCACTGCTACTTAAACAGAAGCAGTGTACTTAAGTACTTAAACACTTAAAATGAATAGGAGAAGGTGACTTATTTAATGTCTATGAAACTGAGCAAAAATTTGAAATGTCCCATTGTTAAAACTTCAAAGGGGTTTCACAGAAGAATCACTGGAAACAGTTAATGATGAAAGCAACAGATTTTTTTCCTCTGGCACATTTCACTGGATCATAGAATCACAAATCTGGAGCTGGAAGGGGCTTGACAAGTCGTCAAGTCTAAGGCCATCACTTTAAAGATGAATAAACCAAGTCCAAGTCATATAACTTGTAAACATCTGAGACAGAATTTGACTCCAGATCTTCCTCACTTCAAGTCCTGCTATACCACAATACCTCTCTGGGTGATTTAAATTCAAGCACCCAAGGGCATGAAGAGGCCAAGTAAAGGATATAACCTGAATAATTAGAGAAAAAGGCATATAGCGTCTAGTCACAGCCATCTAAGGGTCAAGGATCAACAGAATCCAGTGGAGACCTTGGGTTCTAGGATACATGGAAAGAGCAAGAATTTTACCACAGGACTTAATGCATCATTACTACAAACTCTTGACACTTTTGGCATTACTCAGTGCATCAGAGTAGCTCAGAGATGCTGAAGGTAGAAAAGTGTTTTATACAGGCTAGTGCAGGATCTCACTGACTGGTTCTCACCTCTAAGGTCACAAACAGAGAGAAGCCAATTGGGAAGGATGAATGAGAGATGAGAGCTCCCAGGCAGATTCCAGAAACAGAAGAGAATGTCAGCCCAGAGAAGGAGAATGGATAAGGCAGAAAGAGATGAGTGAAGAGAGATTTTTTTCAACAACTAACACTCACCACCAAGTGTAAGTTCAGTAATAGCCTCATCATTTTTTAGGACAAGTCTCTTGGACTCAGTTTACTCATTAATAAAATGAGGGAGTTAAGCTAGATGACCTTTCAGGTCCCTTTAAATCCTATGTTCCTATGATACATCTCACTGCAGAGTATACAAAATTCAAATTACACCAAATGTATAAACACTAGCATAAATTCACCTGAGCTCAAGTAAACCTTTAACAAACAAGTATGTTTAAGGGTGTCCATTCAACTCATGCTGAATCTTTCGTATTTCCGATATGCACTCAGAGTCACTAGTTAATCAAAGGCAGAGGTGAACAAAGTACCTGGAACCCAAAAGGGAAGGCTTTAGATACCAAACCCTTAGTCAGCACTTCAGACAGAGGGGAATGGCAAGAATAAGAAGGAAAAAGAGTTGGCTTTATGTGAAATGAGAGTCAAGCTGATCCATTCACACATTGTTTTCATTGTGAGTTTTATGAGTTTTTTTTCTTATTTTAAATAAAAAAAAAGAATCCTTGCTAAATCATGTGTTTCCAACAGGAAAGGAAACACACACACACACACACACATATACACACACACAGCACCATATGCCATTTCAAAGAAAAAGCTTTCTTTTCAAGTTTCTGAGGCAGAAACTCTAAGATGGGAAATTTCAGTGGATAATCATCCTCTTCCTCCCCTTCTCCTACCAAAGTATGCATTTTGTTTCAAGGTTCTTCATAAAGAGACAGAGAGACTAAGAGAGACTGAATGAGACACAGAAGGTAGGTAGAATAAAGAATATGCTAGGGTGAATGTCTACCTTTTCCTTTCTGGAAAACAGAATTATGGGTTGGGGGAATTTTTGCAGTTACTATGCCCCCAGTTTAAATAGTAAATTCTCCTTGGTTGGTGGGTTCCTGAAAGAGAATGAAATTGTTTTGGGGGTGTATTTTTGATGGTCCTAGTATAATCATCTCATTGTTTAAGTGAGTTGAGATACTGAAAACACAAAAAACATCTTGCCTGAAAGCAGGGTCCAAGTTAATATGCCATTAATAGTGGCTATGGTGAATTATTGGTGAAAAGAATAAGGTTAAAGGTCATAGAGAATCTCAGACAAAGAACCAGGAAAATTGGGTCATCAAAACATGACCAGACAGATCACATCGGAAGCTTATAGAATTCTCCTCAGATGAAGTCATGTATTACTACAAAGAATATTAACTGCTTTGTAGGTAGGGTAACTAACAGAACACCCAATTTAAGACACTGTCCTCATAGTCAAAATGGGTAGAATGTAAAAACAAATATCTTATTAGAAGCCTAGTTCAAACTCAGTAGAAATCTTCAGTGTATTAGTATGAAGGTTTATGTGATTTTTCCCCCAAAAATTGAGTTAAGAATAGCAAATACATACATACTTAAAAAAATTTTGTTTTAACGTGACTGCAAAAGTATAGGGGCTCTATATTTATAAGAATAATCTGAATTTGTGCAGAATATTGAAGGAATATAAGCTCCCCAGTAGAGTATAAGCTCTTTGAGGGCAAAAACTGTTTCATCTTTGACTTTATAACTCCAGCACTTTAAATTTGTCTTTACAACCAACTCAACTCCTCCACTTCCGTTGATGGCAAGATGATCCATCTTCCCTGTAGCCCAGGCTTAAAATTTCAGTCATTCTTGATTCTTACTTCTTCCTTATTCCCCATATTCAATCAATTGCCAACTCTTGTTCTTTCTGTCTCTATCTCCATCTCACTCATATCAATTCCTTCTGTTTTCCAGTCCTACTATCACCACTCTAGTTCAGGTTCTTATTTCCTCTTGCCTTCATTATTTTAATAGTCTGAGGATCCCCCTTTAGTCTCTACCTTCTCCAATATGTTCTTCAGCAGCCATCAAATTATCTTCCCAATAATTCTGCTGAGAAATTTTCAGCAGTTTCCTATGACCTATAGAACAAAGTGTAAACACTACCACCTAATATTGAAGGCCCCCTATAATTTGGCTCCAATCTAACCTTATTTCACATTATTCTATTTTGCCCACTTGGCATTCTAGCTGAACTGGACACCTAACTGTTAGTTCATATCTTTCCTTTTGCCATGAAATCATATAGTTCTTCCTTCATTCTAGGAATTCATTCTTCTCATCTCTGTTGAAATCAGTCTTCATGGTCCAGCTCTAGTACCACCTTTTTCTATTCTTTCCCCATGTATCAGAGGTAGTGATGATAGCAAAAATAATAATAAATGATATATAATTAAATAAAGTTCACAAAGAACTTTAGCATAGTTACCTAGTTTGATCCTTGTAACCCTATGAGGCAAATATTACAGATGCTATATTTCTGTACATCTGCATTAGGATCTAAGTTTCTAAGGCAAAAGGATTATATCATTCTTTTCAACCTTAGTATAAATGCCTTGTCTCTTATTCTGAATATTGACTGAATTGAACTGAGAAGTAACACATTAAATTAAGTCACTCTAAGGATTTTAGTGGAATATTTCCTTATATTGATCCTAATAAGAGGAAGTAACCATGGCCACATGAAAGAATGGGTGCCTTCAAGGAGAGAAAGGTCACTAAAATGGGAGAAAGAGGGAAGGAAGGGGGAATCATGACAAAGGAAGTAGGGAGCCATGATGATATACTTTATGCATGTTCAATTTTACTGAAGGTCAGTTCCAGTGACTCTGCTGCATTCTAAACCAGAACTCTAATGAATATAGTGAATTCTAACTCTTCATTCCTACCAAAAAATTAAGATCCTATAAGCAGATGTGATCCATATCTCTGACACCAGAGTTGTCAGAGAATTCTACTGCATTCTTGTGATACAGTATGGGCACTGGGTCGCGTTAGAATGAAAGAAGAATTTTGCATCAACCAATTTTAGGAGATTCATATCTTGATTTGCAACATGACGGGAATCATTCAAAGATAAATGATTAAAGTGAAGGAAGTACTTCTTTGTACTTAAAGTCCTTTGCAGGAAAGGATATGAACTGATATGGGCAAAACTGCTATTATTATTATTAATTCATCAGTGTCAATTCATGGAAATACATGGTCAAAATATTCATAACCTGGTGGTCAACTCACTGACGAGGAGTCCTTTTTATGAAAAATGGTCCTCAAACATGAAAAACAGTCATAGACCTGTATAGTTGAAAGAGACTTAAGAGATCCACTCAAGTTAATCAATTTATTTTACAGTTAAGGAAAATGTGGACTAGAGAGGTGATTTGCTCAAGATCACACAGGCTATTAGTAAGAAAACTTTAACTGTAACTTCTATCTCTTTGTTCTCATTTCAGCATTGTTTCATAGAGTCATTGGATTCAGAGTTGGATGGGACCTCCAAGATCCTCTAGTCCAACCCCTATATTACACAGATGAGGAAAATGAGGTCAAAAGAGGTTCAGTGACTAACTCCAGGTCTTTTAGGTATTAAGTAATAGATCTGTGAACCAAGTCCAGGCCATTTGGCTCCAAATCCAGGACTCCTTCTACAGTAAGATAATATGATCCACTCCAGCAGATTGTCCAATAAATCACTGAAGTAAATTATCTAGGGCTTATTTAGTCTTCAAGCCTCAACATCCTAGTAGTTGCAATCACCACTTATAGTCTCCAGAATTTAGGATTATTTTTCTTTTTGCTAGCCATCTGTAGCTGTGTGTTTAGGGCCAAAGTGAAGCCAGTGTTTTCAGGATTAATCAGATAGTTCAGGGAAATAAATATCCTAGATAATTCTAGTAAATGCTACCTGGATTTTTTGTTATTCTGACTCAAACCATCTCCATGTATCCAACTGTCTTCCATTTATTTCACGTTGACCAAAGGGATAGAGACTGACTAGAAAATTTAAGTTGTGATCAAATCCAAACAACCTTTACAATTAGTCCACCCCAGAATGTGGAATGGTCCCAGGTACAGCCCAATGATTTATTCACCTAAATCACTAGCAACAACTAACATTAATATGGTGCTTTAAGGCTTGCAAAGCAGTTTATAAATGTCTCATTCTCACAGAAATCCAAGGAGGTGGATACTATTGTCATTTCTATTTTACCAATGAGGAAACTGAGGCAGGCAGCAGTTAAGCGACTTGCCAGGATCACACAGCGAGTGTCACCGTATTAATTATTCACAGAACATTTCATGACCCTCACTGAAGTTGGCCAAAGTGACTGGAGTTGGCTGAACTGGTGCTGTAAATCTTATTGGAAGAGTTTCCTCTGGGCTTGATTTCTTTGCTTCTAGATTCCCCAATGTCCAAGAAATAGAAAAACCATGACAACAGCAGCAGTGATAAACAATCAACCAATAACAATGAATCAAAGGAGATTTCAAAAGAAATGCAGATTTGAGTGCAAAAGGAAAATAATTTCTTCCAAAGAGAATTAATTTCATACCTGACACTCTCCCAAGTCCCCCTCAATCAAAAAACACTGCCACATCTCACTTTATTAATCAACATACTAGAACCATAAGGAATATTGAAGAAACTAGTTCAGTCGTTCTCAAACTTTTTGCTCTCAGGACTCTGTCATACCGTAAAAAATGACTAAGGAACTTCACCACCTCCTCCACCCCCCAACCAAGAACTTTTGCTTGTGTGGATTCTATTTATTAAAATTGTCACAATAGGAATGAAATTATCTTAGTATTATTATGAAAAGAGTTTTGACTAGTTTGTTTGTTTTTTTAGCTACAGTACCAAACTGGTTTTATTCTCAATGATAGGGATGAGGTTATTTTATTGGCTGTCAGTCTCCTCTTGCTCCACCACTGCTCCCCAATGCCCAGTTTTGCCTGAAAACATCTCAGGGATCCCTAGGGGGCACTGGACCACACTTTGCAAACTGTTCTAATCTAAGTCTTTTATTTTATCTCTCTCAGGTCCAGACAAATGAGATAATTTGACCAACATCAAGAAACATATTCTGTGTCAAATGCAAAACTAGAACACAGTTCTCCTGTCCTGAATCCAGTGTTCTATTCTCTTAGAAATGATCAGGTCCTGGGAGCAATAACACCAAATGTTTAGTCCCAGGTCCAACAGTGATGTACTTAAGTTTTCTATATCTCAGGAAATGAGGGAATAATCTTGGCCCTGACCTTCTTCTTCATTGGGTTTCCATGAAGTCAAGTGATATGGGTGGGACATTTTAAAGTCTTTAGAATAACTGGGTTCTAGAATAATCCAACTGTCCACTGATACACACACACACACACACACACCATATATGTATATATGTGTGTACATATATATTTAAAAGATCATATTAACTTACCATAAATGCTTGTTCTATACATTCCCACTACGCTTGCTTCAAAGAAGACATCATGCTGGATTGTGGTAATTTTTACTAATTGTTAGGAGGTGAGAATGATAAGGTGGCTCTGATCCTGGCCACCATCAAATTAGATGTGTTTCATGCTCAAGTGCACAAAGTTTTGGACAGAGCAAGAGGAAAGCATCTGAGAGTTGTTTTTTTTTTTTTAACTACAATACCAAAAACTATTTTTATTCTCAGTGATAGGGATGAGAGATATTTTACTGTTCGGCAGTCTCCCCTTGCCTTACCATTGCTTCTCAATGCACAGTTAATATTAATCTATTATTTACTATCGGTTTCCCTGTTTTGCTACCTTATTAAGTCATCAATCCTTCCCAGTCCAGATATGCAAGGTAAAAGCACCTCTCACCTGGATGCTTTTGCACAAGCTGTGTTCTCCACTCTTGGACAGGACTACTTCATCACCTCCATCTCTAAGAAGCCCTGTTTTCCTTATAATTTCAGCTCAAGCACAACCTTCTTCATGAAGCTTTTTCCTGATGTTCCTCTGGCCTCCCCACAAGCTGCTAAGTTCTTCCCTCCCCAAATCACCTTCTATCTTTCGTGTATGTACCCATGTATGTACACAATGTTTTCCCCAGCTAAAATGTAAGCTGTCCATAAAGAGAGAGCTTTTCATTTTTGTCCTAATATCCCAGCATGTAAGAACTTAAAAAATACTTGTGGATTGATAAATACACAATGCATATCTGCACACAAATGTACCTAAAAATGTACATGCTTACCATCTCCCCTCCTCTTCCACCATAGTCATCACAAATATTCCAATTTATTGAACTGTTTAAAAAATAGCAAAGGAAAGCAGTCCACCAAAGGCAGCCTTATTGTTGGGCAGTGCCCTAACATGTTGCTTTTGAAACAATTATATTTGTTCAATACTGGTTCACTTATCCACAGGCATGTTATCTGTCTATGTGAGGTATTTTCTCTTTCAGAAAAAGTAATGAAGCCTAATAGTTCTAACTCTCATATATTCATAGATACATACATATACAAATATATATACACACATACATGTTTGAGCAAACTAGGAAGTGGTCAATATAGTATGTATTTTACACAGTTTCAGGAGACATTATGTGTCTTTTTGATTACAGGCTAGGGATAATCCTGTTGTATCTAACCAGACAGTCACTGTCCCATTTCATTTTGATTAACTCTCTATAAAATTGCAGTAATACGGCAATGAACAGCAAATGATTTCTCTTCAATCTTCGAAACTCAAATTTTCTTTGTGAAATCAAAGTTTAATTTCCTACAAAATTTTCTTTTACTTTTTTCCCTATTGGAGAGTGTTTGTGAGTTTCAAGAACTCATAAAGAAACACAAATTTGTCTTTGACTTGCACAGAAACAGCTTCTGGGTGATGATGTTCTAATCTGGGTGATTTTCTATTCTGTTATTCTTGACCAAGACTGATGGGTACAACTGACAGCTGCCAGGCTCCTTCTAAAATCACAAAGTGAAATTTCCAAGGCACCTAAATTTCCTTTCTCTTTCATGCTCTCAGAGCCAGGCTCAGTCCCAGATTTGGGGCAGGCTCACAGGAGGACACACGCATACTTAGCCTAGATCCTACCTGGTCTTGACCCAGCTGTGACAGATAGCTAACGGCCCCATCTTCAGGCATGCTGATACTGCAGCAGCTGCAATTTTGCCTTTTTCAACACCTCCACAGTCATGGCACTCTCCTGGCACCTTTAAGACTATTGGTATTAAAATATCACATTGTAAAAATGCCTGTAGCACAGTGACCCAAACAGGCCCCCAGAGCCACAGCTCTCAAGTCATAAAATTTTAAAGAGCTAGGAGAACTATTGAACAGCCAGGGTGTCAGGCAAACTTGGATTTTAAGTGCAAATGCAAACGCTACAATTATTCCCGAAATAACAAGGCCACAGGCCCAGGCTGCTGAGAGAAACCCTCTACCTTCAGCCCATGTGCTTCAGCCTAACAGGAAGTACTTAATAAGAATAATAATATCCTGAAAGACTAACCCACGGCAGTGTAATTAAAAAAGCTTTTCTGTCTCACTTTGAAAAAAAAGGGGGGGAATGGGGGTGGGAAATTAAAATCAGACAGGAAATTCCACAACAACAAGCTGGCTTATATCCTAATAACACAGTCCTGTGCCAACTCTTCCAGAAAGTAGAGCACTACACACACACACACATACACACACACACACACACACACACACACACACACTCCCTCAAAATCCAACTTAGACTATGCTGCAGAAGCAACAGCCACATCCATCTGACTGAGAGATCAATGATGCAAACACGTATGATAGAGGTTTGCTTTTCTAGTATGGTGTTTTTAAAGAAAACAGTTGTTGTGTGAAGAGAGGCCGCTGGGGCTTTGTCCAGAAAACATCACCCACAAGGCTGAGCTGCTCAGAGCAGCAGCCAGACTTTTTGAGATGTTCTTTCAGCAGCTGCTGTGACACAATTGATAGGAAAGGGATGGGGGGAGGGGAGGGCCAGAGATGCTCTCACAGGCTTGCAGTTTCTAGGCCACATGGTGATACAGAGAGAGCTGAGAGACCCGAAACAAACAAGTGGGTGGAAGTGGTTCAGATGCAGGAATATTAAAGGGACAACCTTTCTTTGATAAGATGATGTGAGCTAGAAAGAGCAAGAACAGCTAAAAACAAGCCTAGGTCAGTTTAATGAAATAAGATTAAATGTTGGCATAAACAACAAACAGATTCTTCCAGTGGCCCTGCTATTCCTATTCTTGATCTTATGCAAGGCATATGAAGCTATGGAATATGTCTCTGAGGAACACAGACTTTCCAGGAAATCACTGGGAGAAGGGCAGGAACCCATCACTTTGAAATAGGTTATGAAACTAGATCACAAGATTAAAAGTTAGAAGGATCATAAGATTTAGAACTGGAAAGGGCCTTAAAGTAGTCTAACCCAACCTCCTCATTTTAGAGATGAAAAGACAAACAAACAATCTAAAGCCCAAGGGGACCTGAGAGGATGTCTTATGTTACAGGTAAGGAAAGTGAGGTGATTCCTCAATGGCAGATCTGATACCAGGTCTCTGCTAACTCCTATTCAGTCACCCTACTACTAAATCAATGAGGAAGGCCTTCTTAGATGCTGGTGGGGATGCTCATATCCAATAATTAAAATGTCAATTTCAGGTACAGGGTCTAATCCATTAAGTCAGAGAACAGCTTATATGGAGAAAACAGTATATCATTCAACATTCCTCCTGGATTCACCAAATTACGAGTCCTGGAGAAAACTGCTGGTAAAGCTGGGCTAAGAAACATAAGTCTGGCTCAGTTTATCTCTAAGAATGCAACATAACTAGCTCTGTCCTTGATGTATTAATGTCTAGTACATTCATCAGAATAGCAATTCTGCATAGTATTAGAAATTCTGTGATCAAACTACATTTCAAGACAGCACAAAAAATTTGAGAACACCAAAAGAAAGGCATGCCTAATTTTATCCAGCAGGGAACCCCAACTGTTCCTAATCATTTATAGTAGCCCCAAAGTCCCTAGTACATTTTCTTTTTCATCCTCAAAGGTCATGCAGATCTCATTTTGCAGTTGTTGAAATTTTTAAAGTAAAGACATGTCATTACTTCTTGGCCTTAGTTTATCTCCAAGAAAACAAATAACTCTTTCCTTGCAGTATTAGTGTCTAGTGCATTCATCAGAATAGCAGTACCAGAGGGCATTAGAAATACTATAATCAAACTACTCTTTAAGACAGCACAAAGTATAAGTGCTATGAGACATAATAATTTAGGTTTAACATAATTCTATACAGTTAAACTCAATTAATTTGAACTTGGAGCAGCTCAGTGGCACAGTGGATAGAGTGCCAGGCCTGGAGTTAGGAAGACTCATCTTCCTGAGTTCAAATTTGACTTCAGATACTTAGTAGCTATATGACCCTGGGCAAGTCACTTAACCCTATTTGGCTCAGTTTTCTCATCTGTAAAATGAGCTAGTGAAGAAAGTAGCAAACACTCCAGTACCTTTGCCAAGAAAAGTCCAGATGGAGTCACAGTCAAACATTACTGAAAACAACTCAACAATTCAAACTTTACCAATTAATATTTTTGATCACTTGTATACTGATTGGATTCAAGATGAACTTGGAGGTCTCTAAGAAATAGGATCCTTCTTCAGCATTTCAAAAGACCCCTGATTTCACTCATGTGGGTGTTTCTCCTCTTTACCTTAGCAGACTATTTTTAAACATAAATGATTCTCAAACATTTTTGCTCATACAATCTTTTATTCTTTGTTGTGAGGAACTGCAGCACTGTGAACATTTAAGTTGGCATTTCAGTTGATAATGCTATAGAAGATTCAGGAAACTTGCACACATGCACACAACAACAAATATAAGATTCCCATAATTTGGGCATACATAATGAAAAATAGGTCATGATGACACACTTTTTATTAATCAATGCAATAGATGATATGGCAAAAAAAAAATCATCACCTGGTAGCCCATCTGCTGCTTCTGAGTCAAATTATGTATGTGTATGTACACACACACACACACACACACACAGAGCATAAAGTATGTACTCTGCAAAGTAGCCTAGTGTGCTCCCATATGCATGCTCCTCTGTCTCTTTCTCTCTCTCCTTGGACAGCCAGCAGCCTGTATTTTTTTTTTTTTTTTTTTTTGCTTTTTGGAGGGCAATTGGGGTTAAGTGACTTGCCCCAGGTCCCATGGCTAGTTTTGTGTTAAGTGTCTGAGGTCACATTTGAACTCAGGTCCTCCTGACTCCAGGGCCAGTGCTCTATTCACTGTGTCACCTAGCTGCCCCAACAGCCTGTATTTTTTTTTTTAAGCTTAGAAGGATATGTCAGAGATTGTCCTCCAAAGACAAGCAAAGCTTTGAGAAACTCAGGCCACTTCCATACCTTGTAATCCAAAAAGGACTTTAGTGGAGAAAAACTGACCTAGTTAAAGACAGGTAAGGATCACAAGACCATGACTTTAGAGGTAGTAGGGTCCTTAACTATCTATCATCTAATCCAACCCTCTCATTGCACCAAAGCCTAGAGCTGTTGTAAGTGATTTTTTCAATCACAGAGGTAATAAAAGGGTCAGGATTTGAACCCAGATCCTTTGACTTCAGATCCAGTCTTCTCTCTACTAAGCAACTCTGCCACCTCTGTAAGATAAGGGAAAGAAATACATTTTTAGGAGAAAGCAGAGTTTTCAAGCAACAGGGAGCACAATAGAAACTACTTGTTTACAACAATTCACAGACTAACTCAAAGATTATTTTGTATCCATTCTTTAAAGTAGTTCTTCTAAAGATTCCCCAAATATGATACTTATGTGCAGAGCAGGGTCCTAAGTATTGGGAAAGATACAAAGTTGAGATATGGTTCCCACCTTTAGTCTAGTATGGAGACAAGAGATTAATAACACACAATACAACACGATAAGTGAATTAGAGAGATACAAAATAAATTCTTGCATGAGGCCTCAGGGGAAGACTGTAACCAATCCTGGGGACCTTTTGTTAGTCTGTTTCCAATAACTGTATCTACTTGGAAGTAATATGACTATATTTCTTTAGCAAAATTCCACAATTCAGATCTTTTCCACAGCTCCACCTAGTTAAGGGAGGTTTGACTTGGAATCCTCTGTTCTCAGTATGAACAAAGTGCCAGAGGCACACAGAATCCAGCATTGAGGACAGTCTTCCCCTCATTATTGAATACCACTTCTTTAGATAATGTTGTGAAGCTTCTGAGGTCAATCACTTATTAAATCCCTGATACTGCTATGGGCCTAATGAAGGATTTAAGACAAGTCAAAGATATAATAATACTACCTATAATAATAGCTAGCATTTACGTATCACTCTAAGTTTTTCAAAGTGCTTTTAAAATCATTGATGATTTAAAATCATTTTAAAAATCATCTCATTGGATCCTCACAGCCTTAGAAGGTAGGTGCTACCACTGTCCATATTTTACAGATGAGGAATCTAAGACAGATACAAGTTAAGTGACTTCCCCAGGGCTACACAGTAAGTGTCTGAGGCTAGATTTGAACTCAGATCTTCTACACTCTTTCTCCTGTAAGGTCATCTAGCTACCTCTAGAACTAGTAACATGTGGTCTAGTTGGTCTAGAACTACTAACATAAGGGAGAGAAGATGTACTTGTGTGAAAGTCACAATACTGATAATTCACACTTATATGATGCTTTATGGTTTCCTCAAAGCAACACTGAGGTAGGCGGCACAAAGATCAATATTATCCACATTTTGTAAAAGAATTATTATTGGGACAGTCTTGACTCTCCGAGTGTCTGAAGTCAAATTCAAATTGAGGTCTCTTAGATTCCAAGCCCAGGCCTCTATCCACTCCACCACCTGCATCTCTAACTTAGTCAATTACAGTGCTAGATTATGTGGTAGAAACAATAAGTACATGAAGAATTGAGGGAGAGTCCATCATGGGATGGAAGAATGGGGAAAGGCTTCCTGGAGGTGAGACATGAAAAGGGTAACTAGACCACATCAGGGCATTCCAGTTGGGTGGTCCCTCTTCCAGTGTCACAATGGAATTGCCTTTCTATTATGTAAATTTGTCACTCAAGGCAATAGATTTTACTACTTGGAACTTTTGGTGCATAGCTGTTCTCCAGAAGGCAAACTCCAAGAGCTGCCAGTGTCTTTATAATGCCTTAAATTTATGCCTTAAAATACTAGTCAGTTCATTCAGAGATCTATGATGTTTGGTCCACATGCAACCAAACTGGTTTAAATCAATTCTGCACTGAAACTAAGTTATTTCTTGATTCTGTAAAATGACTAGCCAGATGCCCTGGCACCATGTTTTTCTAAAATGTCACCCTTCTCCTTATCCCATGAACCACTCTCTATGAAACCAAAATAGCAAAATGCATTGTCATTAATGCAACTGGTAAACGTCACCTTCTTGTTAAGGGATACAATGTTCTAGTCATTTGGCAATATCTAACTTCAGGGAGATTTGGTCCTGACATGGTGCTACCCCCAATATACCAAGCAGCATATACATCCAACATGAAGCATTCATTTTGCATATTTTACCGATGGAGAGACCAAGGCACAGAAAAAATTGTTGGTAACTTGACCAGAGCCCCAACTGGCTCCTGACAACACACAAACATCTTGTTTCTAAGAATACGATTGTCTATAAAGCAGGGGGTTGGGGAGGGGGGAGTAGGACTCCAAAGGCTTCCTGAACATCAAAAAAGTCCTTGCAAAACAACATTTTGATGAGCTAAGTGTGTGAATTAAAAGCAGATGGATTCTATTTCCTTTAAAATAAACAAGGGAGTTAAAATTAAGGGGGAAACTCCCACACAAAATGTGTTTGGGGTCTGGTGAACATGGAACCACTTACAAATAGTCCAGGACATTTTAGTAACCCCACTTACAGTCCGATCCATTCCTCTTAATTAAAAGGTGTCTTCAGACAAAGACCTAACTCCCGTCTCCTCTTGTATACCTGGAAGGATGCTGAGCAACTACTGAAGGAAAGAACATATTCATTAATGGATGGTTTGAGTGTTCCTGCCTTCTTATCTCTTTATTTCTGCAAGATAGGTTAGGAATGTTCAAGATCATGGACATGGAATTATGGGTCTGAGAGTCTGCATGTAAGAATCTCTTCTAGGCACAATAAAAGGAAATCAGGCCATATGTAGGGGCAAACTCCCTACCCTGAGAGGTAGCACAATCTGAAAATACAGAGAGGTTCTAGGAGAGTTCACAGAGGACAGTTCCATCATAGTTAATAAAAGGAAGATATATTCCAGGCATATCACTAACCTTTCTGGACGAGATCATAGCACAAAGTACCTATCTCCCCCTCTTACTCACCTCCCTCAGGCTGACCATTTGCAACTATTCTTTCCCTTTCAAGCCTGCCCTTGACATTCATTTTAACCTCAATTCACCTATATAATTTTTTTTTTGGCAGGAAGCACACAGTGTGACTTGCCTCAGGGTTCCCTAGATAAGGCAAGGAGAGGACAAGTATTTCTTACAAATAGGGAAGGATGAGATTGAATTTCATTTAGCTAATTTTCTTCCAACCTCTCAAAAGTGACTGCAGCCCACAAAGATTTAGAGGGTGCTAGATGTGGGAGTTTTTAAATCCTTTCGATATATTCAGTAAAATCTGAAATAAAGGTGGGGACTAGACTGGGGGGAGTTATCAGTTTTCCCCAGCTGTGTTTCTGGTGGCTGCTAATAACCCCCATGTATCATCCTGCCCAGCTAGGAAAACGTTCTGACTGGTGTTAAAAATGGGCCCCTGCATAGTTTGTGGCTCATTCCCTTTGTAGCATGTGCAGAAAGCTTGTTGTTAGCATGCTGTTTGTGTAATTAGGGTGGTTAAGATTGTATGGGGTCTACCACAGGTCCCGAAGAGTGATTGCAGTTCAGAAAAATCACCCACCTGGCTTTGCGCTGATTTATGGCCTGCTTGGTTAATAGCCCTGCTTAACACAGGAGTTTGTCGAGATTAAGTAATTGCCTTAAACAAAAAGTTTATTATCTTTAAGACTCTGCTGATGAATGTTGAGGAAATCAGGTGATAGATGGTCTGTGATTTCCAACCCACTCCCCTTTACACACACATTTAAATAAATTAAAATATGCACTTTGATTAGGATAAAAAGTGACCACAAAATATTATCTTAAGGACATCAGGAGGGATTAGGGCAAGTGAATGCTGAGCTGATGGATGTGTCAGCAATTTGGAGCTACCCCACAGCACAAATGAGCCATCTTTGACTGAAAGACTTGGTATCACTTCTCAATACAAACACAGCACAATTGTTTCTATTGATTCTCTTTATCCAAAGGTGCCATATTTCCCAAGGAATGCTAGACATGAAGAAGAAGCTATTGGCGTTGACTTAGAAAGGGACCTTTTCGGCCAATGACTCCTGTCTCAACTGCTCAGTCTTTCCTATATTCTCTTGAATTAAAATATGAAGAGTATAGAAGAGTTAGCAATACTATGAATGACTATTTTCCTATAAGGCCTAGGTAGAAACAGCAGCCCCAGAAGAATGAAGTCCTTTCATTGAAGGCTTTCCATAAACTCCCTTATTCCCCCACCTCCAACTCTATACCTATCTAACAAAAACATTATTCCTCTACTCTAGATAAGTATTCATAACCTAATTCTGCTGTTCCCACTTCCATGCCTTAACTTTTATATAAGTCGTCCTTCTAGAAGAGGTCATTTCCATCTCCCCATTACTCTAGACTCATCCATTTCTTCAAAAATTAGCTCAAAACTTATCTTTTACAGGACTTTCTTGATAAACTTTATTCTTCTCTATAAGCATTCCCTTGCTTTATATTCCCTTAGTCTATATTGAATTTTCAGGAATTTCCTTCAGTTCTTGGATTCTCTGATATATACCTGTTTTGTTGTCCAACTTACCATGAGGTCCTAAGAGGAAACTCTAAGTCTTCTATTCCTCTACTTTCTCACTACCCTCTCATCCCTCAATGTCTTGCAATATGGCTTTCATCTCTAAGACTATAATGAAATTGCTCTCTATAAGACCATCTGTGACCTCAATCACCAAATCCAATGATCTTTACTCAGTATTCATATTCTTTGATTGCTGCAATATTTAAAACCACTGACTATTCCTTCCTTGCTCCTCTTTGCCTCTGGCTTTCTTGAGATGGTTCTACCATTGACCTCCTACTACCTCTCTGACCTTTCCTAAACTTCCTCTATTACCTCTTCTTCATCCTCTGACTCCCTTCCTTTTCTGTCCTTTCCATTCCCCCCCTTGACGAATTCACCCAACACATGGTGGAATATCAGAATTGTAAGAGACCTCCAAGATAAACAAGTCCAAACTATACCCGAAAAGGAATTCCCTCAACAACATTCCCGAGAGGTGGTTATTTAGCTCCCACTGAAAGAACTCCACTGACAAAATTACTTTCTATCTCTTGAGGCAGGTTATTCCACTCTGGGTCAGCTCCAATTTTTAGGAAGTGATTCCTTATATGCATGTTTGCAACTTCTTCTCAGCTCCCAAGTCTTCTCCATTTGAAAAACACCTTTGTATACTCAGTCCTAGCTCAGGCACAGATTGAAAAATAGTTTGCATTTGCACAAAATTGGAAATCTTTTTTCAAAAGCATTTTCCCATTTGCTATTTTTAAAAGTGATATCTTTTTAAAATCAAAAAATCCCTTATCTAAGGAAGACTGAATTTGCTTTATCATTCCCATTTAAGAGATGATGAAAATGAGGTTCAGAGATGTTTAGTGATTTGCCCAAGGTCACAAAGTGAATTAGTGACAATGCTTGGACCTTCGTCATCTGACTCCCAGTCAGATCTAACCCCCTGTGCTCTTAGATCAGTGCTGCCTTCTACACAATTACCCTTCAGTTCATTAAAACACATGTAAGCCACTGTGCAAGCAATCAATCAGTAAGCATTTAGTAAGCATAATAACAGAGTAGTGGATATGACACTGTTACTTATTACACATAATGTGACATCTTTTTTCTCCCAATCTAGGGAGAAAATTCCAATCCACTTACAATCATCACTTCTGGAAGCAGTCTCCAACGTTTCTATATCTAGGCCCAAACTCTTTCCTAAGCTGCAGGCCTCAAACTTCAAATGCTTATTAGATATCTACACTTCGAACTCAACATGTTCAAAACTCAATACCCTCCCAAAGCCTGCCTCATCACTCTTTCCACTATACCATACTTCCTCTTAAAAACTGTTAGCGTCTATAGAATAAAAGATAAATGGGGTAGCTAGGCGACACAGTAAATAGAACACTGGCCCTGGAGTCAGGAGGACCTAAGTTCAAATCCAGCCTCAGACACTTAACTCTTACCAGCTCTGTGACCTTGGGCAAGTCACTTAACCCCAATTGTCCTGTTTTCCCCCCCTCCAAAAAAGACCCCCCCCAAAAAGATAAATGGCTTAACCTGGCATTCAAAGTTTGTCACAATGTACCCTTACTCCTTACTTACCCTATAGTACAGCCAAACTTAACTACTCATTCCCTTCTCCTGCCTATGTTTAGAAAGAATTTACTCTGTAGCCCTCTAGTGACATCCTCTTTCTGCTCCTCCAAGGCCCAACTTATTTTTGACTTCCTTCACAGAGTCTTTTATGATTCTCCTAGCTGGAAATGATCGCTCCTTCTTTAAATTCATCACGTCACATGGAGACAGAGTGCAGACCTCTAAGCCAGGAAGGCCTGTGTTCAAGACCTGCTTCTGACATGCCCTTGGCTGTGTGACCCAGGGTAAGTCACTCAACACCTCAGTGTTCCAGGAAACTCTCTCAGACAAATCAGAGGAGGTGCTACAATGGTGGAGGAAGTTTTCTCACCTAAGAGTTCCTTATATGAATGAAATTATAAGTTCAGTTCCTATTTGTCACCTTACAAGAGCACTTCTCTGGGTGTTATAATAGATGAGATTTTATGAATAATTCATATTTATATTTTCTTCTATAACTATAAAGTCCCTTACATATGTTATTCAGTTTGATATTATAGATATATATGCATATACATGTATGTATGAACATGCACAAATGCATATTATATCATATAATATATGTATATATATTATAACATATGTATTTATGTTTATATACATATGCACATACACATATGTGCGTGTGTATCTCCAGTCCTTGGCAATGGGACAGCATACAAAGACATTGTCTTACTATTGGTAGTTCTAGAACCCTGGCATAGGAAGGGAAAAAAATGTTATTGGATGGTTTCATAGCTGTGGTCAGGTGTAACTGCATCAGGGCAGTAGCTATGGGGTAGGTGGTTTGGTTTAGGGAGTTATTTTATTTTTTAAAGAGAAGGAGGGAAAAAAACCCCACAGAGTTATGGAATACATGATTCTTGGTGGAATGGTTTACTGTTTACAAAAACAAAATGCAAACAAGAGGGCCACTATCATGGTCAGGGGGTCTACTTTCTACCTTAGCTCCTTACCCTACCCCACAGCTGGGCAGTCACTCCCACTCCCATTCACGTAAGTGCTTCAACAAGAAGGACTTCCCGAGTATGTAACCACACAGGTGACTCAATAAGAGGTTTCCCTTGCCCCCTGAATCAGCTAAGTCACCAAAACCCTCATTACTGCAACACTGTTATTATTTAATAACTGCCAGAGATTAAACAAACATACTGCTGGTAAACACAGCCTGAGAAGCACCTCTTCCAGTCTATGGCCTAGTGCACCAGTCTTTATGCTACTTCTCTTTTAATAAAAATTTGAAAATATCCTGTTGGCATGTAAAAAGCTCCCTTTACTCACATCCTGCTCTGAGGCCATACTGTACTGGCTGGGTTCGGTTTTTCAAAAGACATGATAGCAGAAAACAAACTTCCGAAAAGTTTGCCAAATTGGAAAGGCTTTGAGTGTCAGTCCAGGAATGGAATGCGTGTCTCTAGACCAAGAAGTTATTTACACAGAGGGCCATCACCAAAAGGCTGGCCAGCAGCAATTTTTTCTTTTTTTTTGGCTGCAGCAGCTCATTAAACCATTTACTCTGGGGTGGAGGAGTATTTGACGGACGTCAGTAGAGGGAGTTACCATTCACATGAAATCACAGATACTTCAAAATGAAAATTTCCATAGTTGTCCCAGTTTCTACTAATATGAACAGGGTTTTAGTCACATAAACCTGAAAACATAACACCTTAGAATCCCAGAACTTTAAAGCTGATGCAGTCCTTTAAACAACTATGGAAACTAAGACTGTAAAGCTCAAGAGTAGGGGAGATGTAACTAGAAATGAGGTCTTGTAACTTCAGGGACAGAGTTAAGTTCAGTAACCTATTCTTCAAGGCCCTCTAGAGTCTCACTCCAATCTACTTTTTGGAGTAGACAATCTTCATCAGTGTAATACTCTGGCTACCATCATTATCCATGCAAAGTTCATTCACTGCTGGCTCCATCATACGGAAAAAAGCTTTCTCCTAATTGAAAAGTTCACAATAGCCCAAGGCCAGTCAGTCACCAATACTATCTTTTCTCCTAACTGCTTCCTCATCACTATGCACAAAGAATCCAATGCACACATCCTAGTGCAGAGAACATACTTTTAGAAGAACCTAAGCAAATGGTAACAAAAGGTAGAGTTTAAGTTAGTTATGGTCAAGTGGATTTCTTTTAGAAACAAAGAGAACTAGGAGTAAGCCAAGTGCACACAACATAACAGGGTCATGAAGAGTTCAACTTAGGGACACTTTTTAATAAGAGCCCATTAATTTTTATAAGTGCACATATTGAAAATTACATATCTTTGATGTCACGTTGCATATATAACAATGAAGGCTCTAAGCTTCCAGTGGCAAGTAAAACACAAGGAGCACAAATGCCTTATACGTGGGCTCAGAGCCAATACGTGTGCATGTGTTCATTAGTAGAAGTGAATTATTTCCTGAGAACTCACATCTGATCAACATCAGCCTATACCGTAGCATAGGGTAGAAGAAATCTTGAATTCCCCTCCAGGCCAAGGAGTTCAGCCTTCTGACTGAACAGAATTTTAGAGCTAGAGATCCCCAGGCCCAAAGACCCACAAGCTCTGCAATGCCTTCCATTTCTGCACATCCTAGGCACTCAGTAAATATTCATATAGCGCCCAGCACAGTTTAAGTAGATGCTCATTAAATACTTGTAATTGTTTATGAGTCCTGGAAAGAACACTGAACTAGGAATTAGGAAACCTCTTGTCCCAGTTCCTTATTATCCCAAACTTTGATATTAATTCACTGATTTCCCAGCATAGATTAATTTATTAATCAAAACATATTTATTAAGTGACCACTACGTTCCAAGCACTAAGCTGGAGTCTAGGGATTAAAAAAAAAATAAAATTATCTTATCCCTCAGGGGGCTTATATTTGTTCAGATCCTTTCCAAGGAGCAGTTTTTGGGGAAGTGAAGAGAGCTTAAGAGTTAGGTGTGTAGGAGGCAGAGAGGAAGCAATAACTTTAGGTAAGGGCTGAGATTGGGTATTGGAAGAAGTAAACATCAAAAAGACAGTCAAGGAGACACTTGTGCTCTACAGTCTTGCCTGGCCTTCTCTGATTGGGTTTGTTCCCACTGTGAGTGAACTAGCAGGTGGCCCAATGGTGCCAATAGCAGCAAGCCTTCTGCAAGCACAACTTCAGCTTGCTGAGGTTGCAAAACACAGCTTGTTTCACAATAGATATTTACCCTAGCTCTCAGTACATGTACTCTATCAGGAACATCAAAGATGCTGGGATATAATTGAGTCCTACCAGACTCCTTATTCCAGCAACTAGAGGAAAACGGATTTTATTGGCATATTAGGATTTGTTTATCAGAAGTTGCTGCTGTCCTTAAGCCCAAACATTGTGTGTCCTTAAGCCCAAACATTGTGCTCTAGGCCAATTCCTCCCTCTCCCCAGTAAGGTCTAGGCCAGAGGAGTTGGTACTGGTTTCTACTAAATAGTAAGTATATAAAAGCTTGGCATAGAGCTTTAGGGAAAAGAATACTAGATCTGAAGCCAGAGGATCTGTGATCTGATCCTGGCTCTGCCATTTACTAGCTATGTGAGTTGACCTAGATGATTTCCAAAGTCTCTCCTAGTTCAAAATGCTGTGATTCTGACATGTACCAGGCCCCTCTAGAGTCTCACTCCAATCTACTTTTTGGAGTAGACAATCTTCATCAGCATAATACTCTGGCTACCACCATTATCCATGCAAAGTTCATTCACTGCAGGCTCCATCATACCAAAAAAAGCTTTCTCCTAATTGAAAAGTTCACAATAGCCCAAGGCCAGTCAGTCACCAATACTTGGGAATGGAAACCTTGGCATGTTTCTGGTTTCATATCTACGTCATGCCCCTAGTAACCTCCTCATCCTTCAAGATTCCCATCAGCCATGATGTTCACATCTTTTCAGGACCCTCTGACCCTGAGATCCCTCTGACTGGAGGCTAGAGTGGAAAACTCCTCCCCAGACCTCCGTTTAAAGAAAGTGCCCAGGCCAGTCATCTCTTTAACATCTGGCTGTTCTCCTTAGAAATTCTCAATCACGCTCTGGAGCCAGGCTTCTCTCCCCACCTCACTTCAACTTCCATCTGTATGTTGTCTTCTCCCATTAGATTGTAAGCTCCTTGAGAGCAGGTACTGTTTTTCTTTTTTGTGTTTGGGACAGCTAGGTGACACAGTGGATAGACCTCAGGGCCTGGAGTCAGGAAGACCTAAGTTCAGATTTAGTTTTAAAAACTTACTTGTTATCTGACCCTGGCCAAGTCACTTAATCCTATTTGCCTCAGTTTTCTCATCTATAAAATGAGTCGGAGAAGGAAATGGCAAATCACTCCAATATCCCTACCAGAAAATCTCCAAGTGGAGCCACGAAAAAGTGGTGTGACTGAGTAACTGTCACTGAGTGTGTGACTGAGTAACAACAACAGAATTTGTATCCTCAGCACATAGTAGGTACTTAATTAATGTTAACTGACTACCTTGCCCCTAGCCACATGCCTGGGCTGACAAGAAGGGAAAACAAACTTTGGTGAAACTTAGCAATACTGTGTAAGAAGAAGAAAGGAGGAGGGAGAGGAGGAGAAAAAGAAAATAAGTATTTTATAGCACTTTAAGGTTCATAAAACCCTCTATATATGTTATCTCATTTGAGCCTCACAAGTCTGTGAGATGGGTGCTCTTATTATCCCTGTTTTACAGATGAGGGAACTGAGTCTAAGTGATCTGCCTGGAATTACACAGTTCATAAATGTCGGAGGCCTCGTGGACTCTTAAGTCCAGTGTTCTATCCATTCCGCCACTCAATGGCCCCCTTTAGTTGCCTCTTGCTTTTTTAAGCTTCAAGAAAAGGTACATAAATTCAAGACCCGTATTATTCAGCTTATTGGAGTATTTAAGGATCATAGGATGTTAGATTTAGATTTGGAAGGGAACTCAAAGGTCATCTGGTCTGAGCCCTTCATTTTATAGATGAGGAGACAGATAGCATCCCTTGGACTCTCAGCTTAAACCATTAAGAACAAAAAAAAGAAAAACATCAGTAATGGTAACATCTCCCCTGCTGATCTCAGCTCAGCACAAGGCCCCTTTACTTGAGTGCTGGGTTCGATCAGTATACAGAGAAGGGGCTGAAGAGGCTGGCTCAAGGGTAAGATCTGCTGGCACTTTAATAAGCAGTCTAACTGGGCTAGCTCCTTACTGGATTGACAAATGATGGCATTTTTCCTGTCAGATATAAGAGTCATCTTCAAGGCCCAACTGGCATCTCATCTGTGCCTTGGCAGTTGGCTAAATGGTTTTAATTAGCACAACAAAAGGAATGTTCACTAGACAGCAAAAAACTCCAAAGGAATCAGCTGTATTTAATAACTGTCTTGATGGGAGAGCTTAGACTAGTAGAACAGGAGGTGTGGGAGAATACCAGGTTCTACCCCTAGTTCTGTCAGGCAATGATTTCCAACAAAGCTCAGCCAGCCTGTCAACTGTTTATTAAATACCAACTGTATGCTCAACTCTGTGCTGGATGCTAAGGGAGAGTAAAAAAGAAAGAGAAAAGAGACAAATAGTCACTGCCCCTAAGGAGCTTATAGTTCTTTTGAAGAGACAAAACATTCACAGCCAAAATGTCCACTCACAAGTTAACCCTTTAAATCTTTGCTGGCACCTACTGACTCTAATTTATGCATAATTTTAACAACAAAAAAACCCCCAACAAACCTGAAAATTAGAAGAAAACTTGGGAAATTCTCTGATCATATGCTTTATTTTACAGATGAGGAAATGGAAACTAACTGGATGACATACTGGAAAAGAACAGAATAGAAGGGGGAAGAGAGGCAAATATATTAAGAGCAATGAACTTTTTTCCTATAGTGGAGAAGGTGACAGAAAAACTCTAAAAATCAGTTTTAAAGGCTCCGAATGCATGGTTTGTTGTTGTTTGGTCATGTCCAACTCTTCATGACCCTATGTGGAGTTTTCTTGGCAAAGATCTTCAAATGGTTTGCTATTTCCTTCTCCAGTTCATTTTACAGATGAGAAAACTAAGGCAAATAGGGTTAAGTGACTTGCCCAGGGTCATGTGGCTAGTAAGTGTCTGAAGCCACATTTGAAGTCAGAGAAATCTGACTCTAGGACCAACACTTTATCCACTGTGCCACCTAGCTACCCAAAATGCACAGTAATCATTTGCTTATAGCATCAAGACCTCAGCACATTTCAATATATTCTACAGCATCTCTGTATTACAACACAAGATGGCAATTTTTCTTCATAATGATTACTCTTATGACATCTCAAAGAAAACTGTATCCAGCATATTCTGCTTGCTTTTATCAAAGTCCAACTTAATTGCCTCATCTTGATGGTGGTAACCCAGGGTTCTTGAGGTTGGGTCAACAATACTAGCTTTGGCATCCTACCTCTAACCTCTGTGACCCTAGTCAAATCGCTTAACATTCCTGGGTCTCAGTTTCCAAATCTGTAAAATGAGGGGGCTTGACTACATGACTCTTTTGAAGTCCCTTCTAGCTCTAAATATATGATTCTATGACTAAATAAATTGAAATCATCATATACAATTCAGGTCACATGTCTACATCCTGTCCAGAAGGATATCATGACCTTTGCCAAATGATCTGCTGAAAGCCAAATATAGCATGTCTTTTGCAGTATTATGATCTGCCAGTTTAGCAACTCCATCATAAAAGGAAATTCACTTTTTCCTGGTATGCTTTGTCCTTAATCTCCATGCTGACTCAAAATGGTAACTGCTTTCGAAGAAACTATAACTTTAATCATGTATTAAAGAATTTTGCCTAGAAATCAAAGTCAAGCCCACTACCCACTAGTATGAAGACTTCACTTTCCCCTTGTTGAAAAGTAAGTACCATATTTGCCTATCTTAAGTCCTACAGTGCCTTCGCCTACTCCAAAAATTTTCAAAGGTCACCAACAGTGACTCAGTGACAACCACAAGCTCTTTTAGCACCGTGGAATGTTGTTTATCAAGGCATTGTCTAGAATAATAGAACATGGTGGTCACTTTCTTTGAAACTGGAAAGACGGAGCAAATTAAAAGAAGTGAATAGTTAATTTACACAATGCAGTGAAAAGAGCTCTGTACTGGAGTCAGAAGACATGAGTTCAGGTCCCACATTGAACACTTACTACCTGAGGGACTTTGGTCAAATCACTTAACCTCTTTTGGGTCTCAACTTCTTCTGCAGTAAAATGAGGAGACTGGACTAGATGGCATCTAAGACCTCTTCCAGTTCCATATCTATGATCCTAAGATATAGTAGAGATTAAAATAGAATTTCAGGCAAGTTTAGAGAAATCTACAGATATCTGAATCCTATTGAGCAATTAAAGAAAATAGGGAATGTCTACGATATAGCCTAGAACTTGGAGATATCTTCAGAAAAGACAAACATGGTCTCCCACAACTTGGTGATGTCTTATTAGATTAGGAAATAGAGGAGTACTGTGATAGTGATTCAGTGAGGATGTTCTAAAGCAGTGGTTCTCAACCTGTGGGTTATGTTCAATTTACATACATCCCACATATCAGATATTTACATTATGAGTCCTAACAGCAACAAAAATAATTTTATGGTTGGGGGTCACCACAACATGAGGAACTCTATTAAAGGGTCGAAGCTTTAGGAAGGTTGAGAACCACTGTTCTAAAGGCTTTTATATACTAAAAACAAACAAACAAACAAAAAAAAACAAAACCCCAAAACAAAAACAGAAAACATCTGTTTAAAGCTTGAACTTGATTTTTCCCTGCAGTCCCTGGGGGTAAAGTATTAACTCTTTCTTTCAGAGTTTCACATTCGTTACTTATAAAATGGGGGGGGAGGGGAGAGTTGGACTTTTTAGCGTGCCTTCCGGTTTGAAGTTTTAGTGCCTTGTGAAACTTAAAATCACTGAGTGACTCTCTTACTCTTTTTTTATCAATCTTGAAATTCAATGTCTTCCTCCTCTCCTTCCTATGTCCTCAAACTCCCCATGCACATACATTCTTAGTCTGATGATCATTCTCTATGGTAAAGAAAACAGAAGCAAACCAGAAGATGAGTATTCTGCCTTCTATCCAACATCCATTATCATCATCCCATCTACTCCAAAAAATAGGGATCCTGCCCCTTACATAATCCCACCTTCTCACTAACCTAGCTCAGAACTATTACTCCTTTGTGAAATATAGAACACTGACTTGGAGTAAGAAAACCTGAGTTCAAATTCTGGGTTCTGCCACTGGTAGGCCTTCTGGGTAAGCCATAGGGTTGGTGTGAAGAACAAATGAGAAAATTAAGAACAATAAAGGGTCCAACAAAGCATAAGATACTTTTATTAATTTCAGTAGAGGGGTGCTGGCATATTTTAAAATATATTCTTATAATACATCATTGCCAAATCAGAATCCTGAAAAGAATTTTCTCCATCCAACTCTGTGGTGAACAACATGCTATCAAATGTCTCGTTAAATGATACAACATCTGCCCTCAATCATGAGGCTGAGCAGAGAAATGAACTTTACCCAGAGTAACTTGTCACAGAATGGTCCAGCTGTGCAGACCATCACAAACACAAAGAAACGAGCAAAAGGGAAAATCGTCTCTGTGGACATGTTGCCGTAGGCTGACACTACCAAGGAACTCTGAACTGGACTGGTCACGCACTAGAACCATTCATGGAGAGGTCTCAAAGATTATGGAATGGATAAATCATTCAACAAATATAAAGCACCTACTTTAATTCTCTGGACTTTTCTACCATGTCTCAGCTGCCTCCTCCCTCCACCTCTGATGTCCCCTTCTTTCATTGGTGAATTGCTCCTGGAGCCACAATTTGAGCAAGGACCCAGATCAGTTATTCTTCACTCTCTGAACTTTGCCCCCTTCTTGTTCCTCTTTTCAGTTTCCTTTTATGTGTCAGACTTAATTAGAATGTAAGCTCCTTGAAGGGAGAGACTATCTTTCCCTTTTGTTTATATTTGTATCCCAGCATTTAGCACAATCCCTAGTGCTTTAATTAATAAATCAATTAATAAATGCTTGTTGACTGGACTATGTACCAGGCACTAACCTAAGCACTGTGGCAAATACAAAGAAATAAAAGATGGAATCCTTGTCTTTAAGAAATTTAGAATCTAGTATACAAGAAATGCACATAGGCTCAAAAGATACATTGCTAGGACCCCTTCACTTGGGGGGCAACAGAAGGAAAGTTGTAGAGGAGGAAAGCACTGGGCTCTACAAAATTGGGGAAATCAAGGAGAATGAATGATTAACTCCCACCTAGACCATAAGGGAGAGAATGATGGAGCTATGACCAAAATCATCCTACAGCAAGGTCTCTTAACCTTTTGTGTGTCATGGCTCCCTTTGGCAGTCTGATGAATCGTAAGGTCCTCAGAATGTTTATAAAATGCATAGAATTACAAGGGAAACCAATTATATTGAAATATATCATTTTTTTCCCCATTCACACTCATAGACCCTCTGAAATCTACCTTGGGCTGCATGGGTAAGAGGTTAACAACCTCTACCCTGGAAAATATAGAACTGCCATCCAATGCAGATGCCAAGGATTCATGGGGCCAACAAGGACATATGTGTGTGTGTGTGTGTATGTATGTATGTATATATATTCCTTTATCAAAGATCAGGACTCATTTAATAGCCATAGTTCCTTTAATTTCTAAGAAGACCTACTTCCATGGTAGGCCTGAGGGCTGTCTAATCTAACCAAGATAAAAAGACAATTAATAGCTGTTCTGAACCCCCAAGTATCAAGCTCACTTGGGAGCTATTCCTGGTGCTTGTCTTAGACATTGACACCATTCTGCTTGGTCAGTCCATCCAGTTCAAAGGTCTACTTGTCGAGCAAGTCTTAAATATGCTTTAGTTTAAGCTTCCATGTAACCAAGGTTAGAGCCTCAGTCCTGTCAGTAATATTACCTAGGCCAGGGGTGGGGAACCTGTGACCTTGAGGCCACATGGGGTTCTCAAGGTCCTCAAGGGTGGCCCTTTGACTGAGTCCAAGTTTTATACAACAAATCCTCATTAAGGGGATTTGTTCTGTGAAGTTTGGATTCAGTCCAAAGGCCATCCTTGGGGACCTAGAGGACCCCGTGTGGCCTTGAGATCACAGGTTCCCCACTCGTGACCTAGGCCTTGGTCTGACTAAAGATACTTGCTGATTTAAACTGCCAGATCCAGGATCTACCTCCACCTCACTTTGCCTGGTTTTCTCTTCTCCCACTCTCACCACCCTATTTTTAAGACCACAGAACACAATGTTATTCACCTGTTGCAAACTGAGTTCAACATTTGCTACAATGTCTTCTCCAACCTATTAGACCCATGATCATTTATGTAGATCACAGTTTTTTAACCTTTTTTGTGTAATGCATCTATTTGATAGTGTGGCGAAACCTATCAAATAAAAGTTTTAAATGAATAAAAATAAAATAATTTTTAAAAAGAAATTCATGGACTCTAGGTTAAAAACTTTGGTCTAAATTACAGGGAGAAAAAATCATGCACTTCTGCAAAAACTGTCCCATTTCTGTAAATATGAACAGTGTACCAAGACTGAAAAATATTTATTTCTTCCAACCTAAGTGGAATATTTGTGGCACATGTTTTCATAGGATCATCTTGGGAACCTCAACATCTTAGAAACAAATAGAATTAGATCTGGAAGGGTTCTCAAGAGATCATCTAGCCCAAGGCCTCGTTTTATAGGCAAGAAAAGCAAACAAATCACTGATTTTATGTCATTCTCTCCCAGACAAGAAAGAAGTGTACAATTAACACTGCAAGTAGCTTTAAAAGTTAATCAATCAGTAAACATTTATCAAGCACCTACTATGCACTGGGTAGTCTGCTTAAGGGGCTAAAGAATACTAAACTGGGTTTTCCACATTTTTTCTGAGAACACCCAGAACTTCCCAAAACTCCAGATACTGAAAGTACATATTGATGATTGCTTTTTAGAGTTGGGAGGAGCTTTAGAGATCATTAGTTGAATTAGCCTAATTTTATGGATGAGGAAACTGAGGCCCAGAGAATTTAACGAGAGAGTTAGTGGCAGAGCTCAGGTTTAGTAAGCTTAGGCTAGGTTTCTTTACATTATGCCATGCTAGGAGGTGTGTCAAGAAGTTAAGGTACACTTCTTTGTACTGTCCAGTAAGCACAGAACTAAAAGACAAAAGAAATTGTTTTGATTCATACACAATTGTAAACTTTGTGACTTTAGGAAAGTCATATAGCCTGAGCCTCAGATTGCTAATCTAAAGTATGAATCAGAAAAAAATGGGTTTGCATTCTATCTCTGACATATAATGGTTGTGATAGAACCTACAAAGGTAACTTTTTTCCTCAGTGCCCCAGTTCTGAGACTCTAAGTATCAGATCATGGTGCTGATCTGCATTGGTAGAAGGAAGTTTCCTTATCAGGATTTCCCTATATGTGTGTGTGTGTGTGTGTGTGTGTTTCTATGCCCATATGTTTAGATCTTACATATACAGATATGTGTATCTACTCTGTTCTACACAGATATTTATGATATTAACACAGTTATATCTGTAACTATAGATAATAGATTGGACTAAGGGATTTATCTGGTCTTTTCTGGCTCTACCATTTTAGGATTTCTCAGCCTTTTCTAGGAGCAAAATTGTGGTCTGCAAAGTTTGCCTTAATTAATGGTAGCATCTCTTTTCCAAGTAGTGTTCTACAATTTGAAAAGTTTCCCCCCTCTCCTGTTCAGGCCCCTAGCACCTTTGAGGCCTTCTAACGAAACCAGCTTTCAGAAAAAACGTCTGATACCAGTCATTTACATCTCAGCATGAATTTAAGCCACTCCTTCCTCCCTGCAAGGAGTATTTGAATGTTAAACCTCATTCTCCTTTCATTGCTGAATAAAGGGCTTCCTTCCCTGGTCTGAATTTCTGGTCTCCTCAAAGAAAGTGCAGGTGGAGTAGGAATTTGGGGGAGGGGGACATGGGGTGAAGGGTTTCCTCAAAATCTAAAATCACCTTACTCTGTAAACAATGCTCCCTGTAACCTACCCCATATTGGTCAATCTAGAAGGTAGATGTGATCCGATTAAGTTAGGATAGGACATGACAAAGAGAGAGAGAGAGAGAGAGAGAGAGAGAGAGAGAGAGAGTGTGTGTGTGTGTGTGTGTGTGTGTGTGTGTGTGTGTGTTCAGGTGAGGGGTGGGGAGGGGTGTGTACCTGATATAGAAAGTATTTTTCCTCTGCCCTGAACTTTATATCTATGAATGTTCCAAGACAAGCTAAAGACTGAAAAAAAAAACTCCAAAACCCAATCCAATACTGACTGCTGCCCAACAGCAGTTTAGACATCTATGAATTCCAAGAGAGCATCCCAATTCAAATCCATAATCCCTAGAATCTCTATGCATGAGTACCTCCACTTTCCAAAGTTAGAACTTCAAGGCAAGAGAGAAATGTGGGAAAGGACTGAGCAACTGCTGCTATGAAACAGTTGGGAAATCCTGCTTTGAAAATCTTATAATGTTTCTCCAACTGAAAAATACTCAGGCCTTTTAACTCCCTCCTACTAAGAACTAAAAAACACCCTTTTATGGGCCCCATCACTAGAGGCCCTGGGGGGAGTGAAAGGTGACATAAATGATTGCTAATACTTGCAGGCACATTTACTGAAACCTTTTGACACGGAGGATATTTTTATTAGATAAGTGCCCTGTGTCGGTATCAACTGGCAAGTTTCATTGCTCACATTTCAGTCCTGCAAAAAGCCTTTTTCAATCACTGTCTTTGGTGGCGATAAACCTTAATGGCTGAGGGAGAGCTCCAAGCAAAGCACTCAAGGTGCCATCAGACTCTGATTTTTACTTCAATAGTAGATATGGTAAAAATGCCTTCCTTGCCCAAACCAGCTGAAAAGTTTCCCAGAGAGGATGATGGGTATAAGGCAAAAATATAACAGAGTTAAAATCATCTGTTTTAAAGATTCTCCTCCTTACTAAACTATTCCATCCTCTCCTCTCCCCACTTTTAAGAACAATTTTCTATTCTATTTTAAAGAGCAGAGTGTTTCTCCTTCAGCTCTCAAAAGGTTCTAGACAACCACATAGGGTGGATGGGTTCAGGGGAGAGAGCAAAGAGCAAGAAGTTTGGCAGAATGTGAGAAAACCTTTCCACAATAATATCAATACTATTACTAGAAATAATAATAATACTTTATACCTGTAAAGATGCAGCCTGTGAATAGAGCATCAGACCTGGAGTCAGGAGAACCTGAGTTCAAATCCAGCCTCAGACACTTAACACTTACTAGCCATGTGACCTTGGGCAAGTCACTTAACCCCAATTGCCCTCCAAAAAGCAGAGAGAGAGAGAGAGAGAGAGAGAGAGAGAGAGAGAGAGAGAGAGAGAGAGATGCAGCCTGGCAGAGTAGTTAAAGTGTAGGACTTGGAGTTAGAAGACGAAGGGGTTCAAATCTCTCCTCTGACACCTAACTAGCTATGTAATTCTAGGTAAGTTGCTTAATTTCTATATTCTTCAGCCTGTAATAAGGTTTCCCTCTCTAGTGGAATCACACTATCTCAGCAAAATCTACACTTACTGAGCTGTTGTTCCAGGCTCCCTTCATGCCACCATGCTCTTGTACTCTAGCCTCCCATTAGGCCCTCTAGCTTCCACCCTGGTTTCCTGGGCTTCTCATGGTCAGTGTCCACCATATCTAACCTAGATCCAGACCTACCACACCACCATATTCAAGTGATATACACTCCATGCCCCCATTCAGACATACCTTCTCCATCCCCCTTACTCACCTCACCTTCTGTCTCCAATTTCTACTTTCTACCTCCAGGGTGGAGAACAGTCATCAGTTCTGTGCTACCATTCCTAGAAAGGACATGGGCAGTCAAATGCCCTATGACCCCACTATCCCTTTGTCTTCTTTGACCAAAACACCTCTCTTCCCTGGACACCACTGTGTTGTCTTTCTGACAAAAACGTAAGCCTCCAGAGGGCAGAAACTGTCTTGTTTTTTGTATTTGCATATCCAGTGTTTAACACAATGACTGGTATACAGTAAATAATTAATAAATGCTTTTCATTCATTTGTTCCTTCATGGGCTACTCTTCCCAGTCCTCCCTTTCCTATCCCAATCCTTTCCATCCCTTAAGACAAATCTTACCTCTTCCAGGTCGCATCAATCTCTCCTTCTTTTGAAGGTCTTAATGTCTGTTAGCACTTATTTTGGCATTTACTCCTATGCTATTACTAATTTGCCCATATATTATGCCTTATGAGAATGTAAGATCCTTATGTGAGAGATATAAAATAGTATCTATCTATAATACATATTCATATATTTAAGCCCCCATGAAACTTAGAATCACACTGGGCACGTGGCAGACAGGAAAAAGCTAGGTGGTTCGGTGGATAGAACACAGGGCCTGGAGTCAACAAGATCTGAGTTCAAACCTGGCCTCAGATACTTACTAGCTGTTTGATCCTGAGCAAGTCACTTACTTTGTTTGCCTTAATCTACAGGAGAAGGAAATGGCAAACAACTACAGTACCCTTGCCAAGAAAATCTTAAATGGGGTCACAAAGAATCAGACATGACTAAAGTGACTGAAAACCACCACCACCACCACCACATGGTGGATGCTCAAGGAACACCTGCTAAATGAATGAACAGGAGTTGATAACAGGGTGATTAGTTGATACAGTCAAATTGTCCCATCATCTCCTAGTGAATCGACTTTCCTCCAAATTCTTACCAAATATATTGACAGGTCAGGAGAGTGAACAGGTTCTAAGATGCTGAAGAATTCTTTGCTAAGGTTAAAGGATAAAGTCATTGCATCCTTACAGATGTCCAGACCCAACAGGCTCAAGGAATTTAGGAGATAAGGAACAACTCTAAGAACAAATCTATCTAATTCAATGTTTTAGAGAAGCTAGTGAATTGGGCTAGTTTTGAGCAACATTCTGAAGTGTGTTCTTACTTGAGTTCTTCCTATTGGATTTCTTCTATCTCAAAACTCTACCTTATCTGGGCTGTGGGAACCTGACCTAGGCAAGTTTTCTGCTTTCATTTTAGCTTACATCCTTCCCTTAAAACTTCAAAATTAGTTTTATTACATAGGGTGTTTTGGATCCATCAAAATGACCATCTTTTGCAACCTACAAATATCCACATGAAGTGCTGCTCATCCTCCTTTATCCATCAAGACAAAAAAAAAACAAAACATTTCTACTTAGGAGATGAAAAGGAGAATAGCATTGGACATCAATTAAACATTCTCTTTGAAATGCATCTGCATTGTAGATTGCTGAGAATGAACTTCAACCTCTGACAAGATACGAACCAGATGCCAAAACGTTTGATTTGCACATCTCCCAATCATGAATCAGTTATCAAGGCAACATGCCAGAAATCTAAAGCAAAGTAACCTGGAACAATTCTGTCTGACATTAAGATTAGAAGCTCATGGCATTAGCCACAATTTAGTTTTCAACCATTACACACACATGTTATGGATTCTACGTTAGACTGTATTGTTTCCTGTCTCCACAGCTTTGTTAACAGTGCCCATTCTTGACTAGAATGACTTCTGTTCTCCTTATCTCTCCCTTCCATTTACCCAAACTCACTACATTATCAAGGTCCATCTTAAATTTATAACCACATCAACAAAATCTTCTATGATTATTATTGATTTCTCTCATAGCTTCCCACAGTACTTAGAATCTGTATCACATAATTTAGCCCTTAATTGTGCACTGGGTTTTTTCTTTTGTATTGTTGACATCTGACTACATGTTAGTCTTTGTTGGAGTAAGACCATTGTCTTACACTTCTGTATCCCTCACATGCCCAACACAACCCACACTAAATGTAAATGTGTGTATGTTTCTCATCTGTAATAATGTCTCCTTTGAAATAAAATGTCTATTTCTGTACAAATAGTAGAATGTAAACTCCTTGAGGACAAGGACTGCTTTATTTTCATGCTTGTATTCCCCAACAGGCACTCAATAAATGCTTATTATCTGACTGATAGGCTTATTTTCCTCTCAGCTTCTATGTCTACTAATCCAATATATCTTCATTGAATCCTGTACCATCTTAAAGCTTTTAACCCTTTTACACTGGTCTGCATAGAATCTTCACTTATTCAGAAGATAGGACCAGGACTAAATTGGTGTTGGCCACTTAAAGCAACTGCAGCACTCTCAGAAACCATTGCCTTTCATCAGTCTCAGACTAATAGTTGGCAAAAAAAAAATTAAGAGAAAACAACACAGAAGATCTTTGATCCAACCACCCTACAGTTTGTTATATTATTCTGATATTATCCTGATCTCATTTTTCTCCATGCCATTTTCATGTTGCAGCAGCAGCCTTAAATCCTTTTTTTTTTTTTAAATAATAGCTTATAATGGGACGCTTAATTATGCCTCTCTAGGTCCATTATAATTCATGTTTTATTTTATTTTTTTTTTAAATTCTCTCTTTAGGTCCAGATCTGTAATTTCTTCAGTTATAGAGAACTCTCAGTATAGAAATTATTTGTAGTTGGTGCAGATCTAGCAAACACTCTCTAACTTGTAGTCTCAAAGAGTTGTCATTGTGGTCTAGCCAGTTTATATATGAGGCAGAGCACATGCTGGGCTCTTCCTTATTGGACTAGCCCCCTCATCACCATGTCTTGATACTTAATTACATTAAAAAGGTAATAGGTGACTAATTAATTTACATTAGTATGGGATAAGTAAAATATGGATGATATTAGGTATTCATACTAGGGATTCAACTTCTCATTTAGGGAATGCATATGTGATTGGCTTTATTTGTTTTTGTTTTTTTTTTTAAGAAAATGCAAATATCAAAGAAGTAACAGGGAAAAGAGATTTAGTGTGTGGTTTTGTGAAGAAAAAAACCATAACCTGAGATAAACAAATCATACTTCATTTCTGCAACTAAAATTCTGTACAAAGAGGAAGTCTTAACTTTTTGCCTGTAAGAAATACAATTTCAAATTTTATAAAAGTCACAGATCAAAACAAAAAGGAGGATTCTCTGTTTGGCTCTCTTGATCAATTTCTTTTAATGGTGGTTGTACATAATTTAACAGAAAGAAACCTGGACAAGAAGTCAGAGGAATTAGGCCAGGTTTGACCACTGAGTTATTGTGTAATCTTGAGTAAATCACTTAACAACTCTGGACTTCATTTACTTTCTCGAAACAGGAGAGATAATTGCCAACTTCTATGGGTATTGCCAAGATGTGAGCAGACAAAATTGGGGTAAGTGAAATGAATTAAAGCTCTTCAAAATTAAAATGTCCATAAGGAACCAAGATTTTAGTACTGTTAGCATGTAAAAAGTTCTCAGTGGAGAGGCTTGGATACAAAAGAACTAGGAATGAAAGGAAATGGGGAAAATGGAGAACCATAAGTAACTGCAGGTTTTAAGGACTAGGGATTATGGTAGTTGAGCAGGAAAATCTATAGCACCAGAATGCCAACCTTTATCTAATACCAGAAGAGCATTTATGAAATACTAAACTATAATTGCCCAAAAATATTTTTAAAAGGAAAAACTGTTTAGATAGTGAAGCAGTGTAATCATAGAGTCTTTGAGTTGTAAAGGACCTCTGAAATCATCTAGTTCACTACTGGAAAAGGATTATGCTGTACAATATTCAGTGCCAGGGAGCTCACTACCAAGAGAGGCAATCCACTTTGGAATAACTCTCATCCATCAAAAGTTTTTTCTTTCTACCTTGCCAAAATCTGCCCCTCTCCTGTGCCTTCCACCTAGCTCCCAATTCAATTATATTTAAAAGAGCACTTACTACACAGTTAAGTACAACAACAACAACAATACATATTTGCATCATGCTTTTAAGAACTTTTAAACCATTATTTTCCCAATCATTTACTCATTCTAGTTTTATAGCAGTCCTCTGACAGAAGCAGAATTATCATCATTTTTATTCAATTGAAGACAAAAATGTAGCCCAGAAAGTTAAGCAACTTGTCCAAGGTCACCTAAGGAGTTAGTGACAAAGTATGAAGGAGGATATATGTCTCCTGCCCCCAGATTACTGTACTTTCCACTAAAATGTACATAGTCATTCCCATACAACCACTCTCAGTTCAGCATTTACAAGGAAGCATGTTACTGTATTGTAATGGCAGAGTTGTGGCAACTGAGCATATAGTCCCTCACTCCATGTGACTGGACACCTTTTTCTCTAGGCCCAGGAAAAGAGAAAACGGAGACCACTTACAAGCCAAAGAACTGTCTTCAAAAGTTGTTTCAACGCTCCGTCGTTGCATCACTCGCCTTCCTTGGGAAATCTTTCTCAGCAGCTGCAGCCATTGCAAGAGTTCAGGCGGAATAAGGAATAGTTCAGCCTGTGTTTTTGTTTTGTTTTGTTTCCAAAAAAGGAAAGTGAACGGAAATGAACCCCTCTAGTCATTTATGTGCCCCCTCCCCAACCTTTCCCGGGGTGCTTCTATATCACAGAGATCTGCAAAAACCATTTCCCACCAAGAGACCTGCTTGTAAAACACAAATGAGGACCAGCTGCAGAGCTTTGCTCACAATACGCCCGGTCTCTTTAGGCGCCGCGTGGATCTTCAGGAAAGTAGACAACCTGGCAGGGTGCAGGATGCTTGCCTGTCTGGAGGAGATGCCGGCGGAGTTTCCAGTAAAAGGCAGCAGTGTTTGTCAGAGGTGTAAATGTGTGAGCATACGAGCGTCCAGCCACTGGCTGAAGTGGAGAGAAGCTAACGCTTTACCTTCTCAACATGAGATCCTTTCCTTTTCTCCCCCTGCATGGAAACATGCCTATTATACTTGCATAGCAGACACTGCCGCAGCACCTACGATTTGGCTTTGAAAAAAAATGGAAATTTTCCCATTGCAAATGCCACATATGTTTACTTTGCCCTTGTAATGGGCTTGTAAAGCAGGAAGAAAGATAGAGCTACACTATCAGCAAATATGGGAAATGGACTGAAAAAAAAGGGGCCTTACCTAGTTTTCAAAAGTATTCATTTGAGTTTCATTTGAAAATTCTTGATAGAAACAACAGCAGAGATGACTCTGATTAATAATCTTCTGATTATTAATATCTAGCACTGTGAATAACTGGGAGATGTATGCTCATCAAAGGTGCTTGTCCTGGAATAAAAGAAATTGAGTTCAGCCTCCAAATGAAAGAAAGATTCCCTATAGATGGTAAAATCCTTCAGCTTCTGTTTGTGGATAATATGGGACTGATTGAATTAAACTGAAAAATGTTGAAAAGACTTCTGGAGGAGATTCATAATTGCTCAAAAGAGTTCACTCTAACAATTTACACAGAAAAATTCAAGTGGATGAAAAATGCCTATTGTCCAAGACAATGGTATGAAGTTGAATGGGCTGCCTGGTTTATCAGTATAAATGTATGTGTATATACATATAAATATATATTCTTAAAATATGTGGATGCATGTGCATATATCTATATCAATTTCTCTATCCCTCTACAGCTATATCTCGGACAGATATTTAAGATAGATAATCAAGTTTGCACAAAACTGAATCAGAGAAAAAGGGCAATATAGATTGCGTTTGGGTAACTGTACAACATTTTCAATGACCTCACGCTTTTCTTTTAAATTTAAATTCATCCTTTTAATAAGTCTTTCACAATTTTGCTCTATGACTACAAATCACAGAATATCATCATCTCTGAAGAATAAAAAATATAGCATCACTAAAATGGGCAATGGGAAGACGCAGGGTGAGTGTAAATAGGCTTCCATGTAGTACCAATAATGAAGAATGAGCAAGAAACAGTACAAAAATAATCATCGAAGAGATACACCACCAGAAAAGGAGGTGGGCCAGTCGTGTAGAAAGAATGAGAGACAACAGACTGATGGCTCCCTGACAGCCAACCCCAGCCCCACCCCCAAGGACTTATGGGAAGACTCAAACAGTTTCAAAGTAGTGCCAAGTAAGATGGTTTGGATGCATCATTGTAGAAAGCACCAATATTAATAAGATCACAGCTTTACTGGTACATAGGTGACGGAAACATAATAGGTTATTGCAACAAGTTAAGAATGTTTGAAGCATATTCCCATTCTTTGGGGATAATATGATGGAGCATAGCTTGCCCTTCCATTACTCAATGTTTAATGTCTATCAAAGACAGAATAATACTGAGCTGAAATACTATGGTCTGCTCTAGGATAACACGTCTTTTATTTGTATATAGACCCCCTAGCCCCAACCTACGTATTCCTAAAGAGCTCAAAAATATGTCACATATATCAAAGAAACAGCCCACAAGAAAGTCAACCAACTTCTCCAACATCAGGCTTAGTCACAAGTAGAGATAGAACTAAAAATGAGATCTTTTGGACTTCTCAATAAACCAGGCTGAATAGTTAATTCTCAGTTATTCAGGTGATGATTATCCAGTTTGGGGATTATTGCAGTAATCCTACTTCTCTAATCCTACTGCTGTAATCCAGCATCAAAATCCAGATTCCCTAAAGGAGAAGAGGTGCTATTCAAAGTCAATCACTTTAGCTCCTTGCTGGTAACTGTTAAGGTTGGGAGGTGCTGGGATGATGAGAGGAGAGAGCAGAGAGGAGGGAATCAGAGAAGGAAAGAAGGAAGCAACGGAGGGAGGGAGGGGGAAGGAAGGAAGGGTAAGGCATGAGAGGAAAAGCAGGAAGGGAAAGAAAGGAGGTCTTAGCTTTGAACTCTCTAATGATTTCACTTACTTGTGCTGGAACTTCCATGTTTAGGACAAACAAGAGTAGTTGTCTGTGTTCTTTTGCCAATGATTTAAAAAAAACCAAACCTGCATTTATACAAATCTTTGCACTTTTAAAGTGGTTGCCCTTGCTTCATCTCATTTGATTTGAACCTCCCAAAAAACCTCTGAGGTATTAAGACAGTGATTAATACATTCATTTTGCTAGTGAGGAGAGAGAGAATCAGATCAAGTGATTTGAAGATCACACAAATAATGGCAAAACCACATCTGCTGACTCCTAATCCAATGTACTTTCCACCCCACAGCTTGCCAAGATGGATGTGAAGGGGCGTAGTTGCATCAGTTGTAGCTCTTGAAGAATGAATAGGAAGATCAGGGACACAATAACGTGCAGACTTTTGTAGATCACCTACAGGGACACCACGCACCTTTGTTTCTTCATGTATAAAATTAGGAAAATAGCAAAAAACTCATTATTTTACATTTTAAATGAAGCTTAAAAACTATCTGGTTTTGAGCTTTCATTTTACAAATGGAGAAAGTAAAGTCCAAAGCACAACAGAATAGTTAGAACATGTCTTCAAAGTCATCAAGGCACACCAATTTAGAGACAAACTTCAATGTTATTTAGTCCAACACCCTCATTTTACAGTTAAAGAAACCGAGGCCTAAAGAGATCAAATAACTTGCCTAAAGTCACTCAGGTAAATGAGAGAGTATAGATTTGAACCCAATGCAGCAATCTTTTCATTATCATTACACTATCTCCTAAGCCTCTGGCTGATGTGTGATCACTAACAACTTGTTGTTCATCCTTGGCTTGAACACTCTTAGTTATGACAACTGGCTAGTTCATCACAAGGTACTAAGTTGAATAGAAAGCATCCCATTTCATGTTCAGACAGCTTTAATTTTTGAAAAATAATTATTCCTACATTTATTAAATGCCTATTATGTCAAAGCACTGTGTCATGTGAGTTAAGCCTTTCCTGATTCCTCCCAGGTACTAGCGCTAATCCCCCCAAATTATATGGAAATACATGCAGATGTAGATATAGACAGGTAGTTTATATATATATATATACACGCACACACACGTATATATATACATATATATATATACACATATATATGTATATGGCATATATATATTTTGGATATACTCAAATATATACATATGTGTGTATATATATATATATATATATACATATATATGATGCATCTCCTTAAAAACATGGATTGTTTTAATTTTTTTCACTCTATCCCCATTACAGAGAAGTTGCCTCAGATATTGTAGGCACTTAACAAATGCTTCTTGACTGACTGTGTTGCAATGCTGGGCACTGGGGATACAAAAATGACATAAATAACCCCTATCCTGAAGGAATTTACAATCCAGTAGAGTAGATGATTTTAAAAGAAGCACTTCCTTATATTGAACTGAAATCTTCCTCCCTAAAAGAAGTTACATAATTCACCCAAGATCACACACAGTATGCTAATGACACGGCTGGGGCTTGGACCCAAAATTTCTGAATTGCATTAGAGTATACTTAACTTTGCTCACAGTCAGCCCTCACCCAAACTTGCTTGAAATTATGCCATTAATATAAATCAATTCTCAAGCACACATTTTACTTATATGAGAAGGGAAAGGGGTAAAGGACGGTCAGGAGCAGTAAGAACTACAAAGGATCATGAAATGTAGAAATGAAGAACCAAGAAGAGAATCATCAAATCAAGAGAAAAAGGGAGGTGCAATGAATAAGAACTGCCATTATATCTATCTATCTGTGTATCATCTATTTGTCTGTCTATCTATCTATCTATCTATCTATCTATCTATCTATCTATCTATCTATCATTCTAGAGGAAACCAGTACAGGCAAAGAAATGGTTTATCCTTCGATCTCCCCCTTACCAAAAGAAACCCCTACCCAAATTTTAAAAATATTAAATTCCCCCACCTTTCCCCTATCATTTCACTTCCTTTCACCTGTTCTTTCTTGAAGCTTTCTCTTCCAGGAAATATTTCTTTTTGAAGCATTTTAGCACTTATTACATTTCTTTCTGTTGGTGTCTTTGTTCCATCATGCTCACACTTCCCAGTCACAAAGAAAGAAATAGTCCCTAAGTCCCACTTTCCAGGGAAACTGGTGAGGTGGCTATTGATACACTACAAAAATTCTACTATCACACCTCAACCCTGGTTCCTACTGTGTTCTACTGCCCTCGGAACCCAAAATTCAGATACTACTAGAATGGAAAAGTCTTGGAGGAAAGAGACAAAAAGACTTCTCTTAAACAACTTTGCTCCTTTCCCCCCCAAATTCTTTTCTTTTAAGACAATTTTGCCTATCCTGAAAAACCAGAATTGCCCTCCTCTCCTTTCTCTACCACATCACTGGACTAGAAGGCTGAACTGTATATGAATACTGACTGAAGTCAGTCCTTGTAATATAATACCATAACCTGGGAGGGTAAATGTGGATTGAGGGATAGGCAGAAATGTGAGCTTGCGGGCACAAAGAGCACAGTGGAAGTTTCTGATACTTAGGTGTGCCCTGGATAACTTACTCCTCATTTTGTCCAAGTATCCTGAGTCTTGTAGACAAAATCCACCCTTCTTGTAGCTCCAGGCAGTTTTTCCAGCTCTAGCCCTAGGTGGGGAGTCTCCAGAGGGCAAACATAGTAACTTCTATTAAAAAAGTCATTTTTCTGAGAACAAATTTTACTTTTACAGAGCCCACAAATCCGAAAGGACAAGTCCTGGAGAAGAGTGAGGAATGTAAAGTGACAAAAAACAATCATAATCAAATCCTTACTGGAAAGCGGGATTTTCACTGGAGCGGTAGAGAAAGGGGCAAAATGAAACGTGAGTGGCCCGACTCAGCACGGAGCCGCCACAAAGCTGGGGCAGGCCAGGACCACCCCTTTCAAAACTTCTCCCCTCCACAAAGGGCCTATTTCAATCTCCTCCGCTTTTCTTTGAGTGATTAACATGCAGGCCAGGCTTAGAAGAATGAGAATTTATTCTTCGGTTAAGGCTCAAAAGGTGCAGGGAGGTCAGGTGGCTAATCATTAAATCAAACTGCTGTCATCCCCACACAATTCTTCTCCCTTCAGGCTCCGGGTTATTACTTGGGTTTATGCAAAATAAACAGCTTTGCTAAACATTCCCCCTAAAAAGAGAGTCAACAAAGGCACGGACTAGGGAGGCAAATTGCACCAGGCACCCTGCAAACTTGTTTTTTTTTTCCCCCTCCACAGTGGACTACTTAGTAGACGAAGTTTGGGAGTTTTTTATTCCCCTGCCTTTCCTTTTCTTTTTTCTTCTTAAGGTTTTTCTTCTTCTCCTCTCATGCCACTCAAGACACTGCCATGAATACTGTTAACTTACTCTTGTCTGGTTCTTGCTAATTCCCGTTCAGTTTCTTTCTTGGGCTACGTAAGACTTACAATTCCAAGTTTTCTATAGGGGAACTCAGCCATGATAAATCTCTTATAAACTCCCCCAGAAAGGAATGAGTTCTCAGAAGATTCTTCAAGACTAGCCCCGAAGTCGGAGCTTGCTAGTGTTCGGGAAGAATCTTAATTGTACTAGGCGCCACACACGTATACCCTAGGTGGGGTGGGGGTGGGGTTAAAGGGGTAGAGTGACTGTGTTTTGAAAACAACTATACCTCCTGCTCGTAGAGGTGTTAGGCAAAAGGATCCCACTGGCTCCTCACAGTCAGCTAATGCACTGCAATTTTATTTGGTCAGGTCCCAAAATCAATGCAGGTCCCTTCGACAACCCCCTCAGCTCACAAAAAACAAACAAACCAAACTACCAACATCTTATCCAAACCTAAACACCTAAACCATTCCGATCCGGGGCTGGGTGAGGACCGGTGGGAAGATATTAAGGGGCAAAGGATTTAAGACAGTTGGGCTAGGCTATTTAAGGATCCTAGGTGAAACAGAATTGCAAGTTTTCTTGGGAGATGCCTTAAAGATGACTTCATATGTATAATGAGTATCGTATTTCTTGCTTTCTCAACGAGTGAGGGATGGAGTGAAGGGCGAGAATTTGGAACTGAAATTTAAAACAACTAACGAGAAAAAGAAAATGTCTGAAAGCACTAGCTTCTTAATTTTAAAATGGAGAATTGTTAATATGGGAACCTTCTTAAGAGGGAAGTGGAAATGTATTCAAAGGACAGTAACTCATAACAAAGCCTGCAATTCAACTCTTGTCTGATGGAGTGAGAAGTCAACAGAGACTCAGCCTTTCTACTTTTCAAAGAGCTTTCTCAAACACTGTATCATTTTATCTTTGTGGCATCTCTGTAAAGTGTGGAGAGGTTTTATTATCCTCCTTTAAATGATTCGTTGCAGGGAAGATGCCTGTCTACACTGGTAGAGGGAATTTCCTCATCAGGAGTTCCTTATTATACTAAAGAAATCACAATACCCTTCTCTACCCCACCCGCATTGTGGAGCTGAGGGCCAGAGAGAAGAGGTCAGACTATAACAGCAAAAGCACTGGATTTGAAACCAGAGGATCTGAGTTCAAATCTAGTCTCTTTTACTTACTATCATATGACGGACCCCAGTTTATTCATCTGTAAAATAAGGGGGTTCTAAGCTCAATGGATGAGCTCTAAAACGTAAGAGCGTGAGTCTGATATTTTGGAAATAGTGCAGTCCTTGACCTAAATTTGAGCCTTGGCTCAGAAAAGAAAGGCATATTATTGTTTCGATCATCATCATCATCTTCACCATTGCCAGAGATCACACAGGAAATCAGTGGCAAAGCTAGCTTTAAAATATGTCTTCATACTCCTAGCCTCGTTTTCTTTCCACTAAAATGACGGCAGACGGCTGCTAAGATTAGACCTCTGGCCACCTCTAGTTCTCCGGGTTAGCACAGAGGCCTCACTATCATCAAAAAAAGGTCTACTAACCTCAACATTAATCTTTCTGGGGGGTGGGGGGTGGGGGGACTCCAAAAAATAAACCACAACAAAAGAAAAAACCCTCAAAGAAACCTGTGATCTGTTTGTAAAATCCTCAAGATTTCAGTCAAAATATATCATTTCTCCATTTCTTCCTCCTTTTGGGGAAGGGGAGTTCTGGGAGTTACTTTTATTTAATGCTAGTTCAAATGTCAAGCTTGGCATTTTTTACATGAAGTGTCAAATACACAAGCAGTTGAGTAATGTGAGGGCATTCAAATCATTTACATGGCCCAGCTGGAGGTCACAATGTGGGCTTTTGTGCGGTGGCTCCTCCCCTTGCATCCTGGGGCTTCAGATACTGTAACACAACAAACCCTATCCCCCTCGGGTGCACGTGCAAAGGAGGAGGGGGGAGAGGGGCGCTCCTCCTGCATGTTGCTTACGTGGCTCCTTTCTGGAGGGCAGCAAGGCAGTAAGTTCTCTGAATTCAGTCTGGCTGGTCAAAGACCAGCTTTAAAAACACTTCTTTGACTCTGTATTCTCAAACTGCTGCTGGAGTCGGATTGCAATGTGTATTGCAAGGTTGGAGGTGTGGGGGAGGAAGGAGAGAAAGAGAAAGGAACAACCCCTTTTCTATTCACTGACTTTCCAAAGAGGGGAGAAAGTGATTGGCCCCCGTCAGTGAAAAGTAGTTTTCACCCAAGAGAAAGCATTACCCCGCTATAAAGGCAGAAGGAGTTCCCATGCAGCCCTGGCTAAGCAGGATTACAGAAAAAAATCAAGAAAAGGTGAGGGATCTCTGGGAGAACAGAAATGACAACCAGAATAAGCCTAACCTCCCGGCCCCTCCTCCCCCCCTCCCCCCCCAACTAACAGGAGAACCTTTCCTCCTTTTTCTTTTGCTTGGTTGCTTGCTCCATGAAGACTGACCACTGGGGCATTTTGCCCAAAAGGGCTGAACCAGATACTGTTCCAGGGTTGTGTAGCTTGGCAGATAAGTGGATTTCTCAGGAACCCACACATAAGTTTGATCCCATCCCTGTCCACCCCCCCCCCCCCCAAGCTGAAGTGTCTCTAACTTCTTATTAGAATATAGAGAAGTATGATTTAAACCAGATTTTAAAAGCTTGACAGGAAAATGAAATAGCAAGCCATTTAACATTTCCCATAACATTTTTAGGGAGCATATCTCAAGAACCCCTGAATACTTCAGAATAAATTGGCTTTATTATATGAAAGAAGAGGAAGAGGGGGATTATTCTTATATGAATGGCTCCTGTTTCTCGCCCCTCCAGAGAGAAATCAAATGTTTTTAGAGCCTCTAGGTTTCTACACTGCCAATTCCAGGGGTTGATATTAATTTTCTAAATTAAATTCTTTCTGTTCTCTTTTATAACCTTTTCTTCTCCCTCCCTTCCCATTACACTAACTTCCTTCTATACCAAATGACTCAAGCAGTTGAATATTTGGCTACATACTTTATCTTTGTATCCTTAGTGCAGCACAGCGCCTGGCACACAGTAGGCTTGTTTGCCTTCTTTCTAATCACAATCCCCTGGAAAAGAAAGTGAAGGAGTGAATCATCACCCCTTCAATCAACTTCCAAAGGTATACCTGCTAATTGTCTTGTAAACTTTAAGAAGGTCTTGACCAAACTCTCAGGGAACTGGAATTGACCCCAAGCTGCTAATTACTCTGAGACCACTATAGGCTCTTAGGGACTAGAATCTATGGAAACAGTAACCCTGGGTGCTGACCAAAAGCATTAACAGCAGCCACCCTCCTAAGGAGGGAAGCTACCCAACCTCTCCTGATTTTATCATCAATACTCCTTGCTTTGGATAGCAGGCCCTCTGTTTTAGGGTCATGTCTAATTTATGATCTGCCATTAGTGGCTGGAGCTCAATTAGCAACACAATCATAATAATGAATGGAAAAAATGCAGAGACTATGACAATTGATGATGATGATGAGTAAGAAGATAATTTAGAACCCTCTGATTTTTCCCTTTAACAATCAGCAGTGATTCCTCACCAAGGGAAATGGAATTAAAAGGTCTTGTAAATGACACAAACCAACAAACAAAATAAAACCAGCAAAAATCACTTCATGGAAAATGCATTCCCCAGAAACTCAGCAACTTTTCTTTCCAGTTTGCTGATTAATACTTCCTTTCCACCCACCCCCTCCCCAAACTTCCTCTGAAGAATGTTTTCTCTTTGACATTTAGGAGAGAAGACTCTTGGTGAGTGGAGATAAGGAGCAGGATGGTTTAAAAGCTCATTCTGGGATGGCCTGGTGAAAGACCACTCTAAAGCAGTTCTGCAAACTTGAACTCAATAGAGGCAGGGCCATAGCATCTGGCGAGCCCTAGCAAGAAAACAATTCTGCATGGGCCCTAGCAGGCCCGCCTTAAGCTGCTGGAGCCCTTGAGAAGCTCTCTCCTCTCTGCCACCACCTTCAGACTCGCCGGATAGAATAAGCCAATAAAGAGAGTTTGTGAATGTGTGTCCAAAGCTCCTTAGTCAGCTGTCATATTGATCTAGCACTGCCTAAGGAAGTCTCAAAGCACTCAAGGAGTTTGGGCAAATGCTGGTATTAGTGTTCCCTTCCTCTTAAGAGTTTGCTGAGACGCCACTCCACGGCTTCCCAAGTACTGAACCTCCCGACCCTGGCAATCCATCAAGTGTATGCAAATTGGGGACCAGACAAAACCAAGCAAACAGCACCCTGCTTTGGAATAATGTGCTGCAAGGAAGAAGGGCCTTCCGCAACAATGATTGCTGTGTACACATTTAAACTAAATACCCAAACTTCTTATTAGGCTCATAATGATTTGTGTTCTCCCTCCCTTTGAAATGCTCCAAAGTAAATGGTAGGAGTTGACTCAAGACTAACCTCAAACAGTAGGCTTTCTGAGCTCTACAAATGGAGAGAAGTTGGGCTATATATAGCTCCCGCTGCTGTTTATTACAAGGCCCTTTTGAAAACGAACACCCAGCCTTGGGAAGCAAAGGAGTAGTTTCAGATCTTGATAATCACAGGCTATAAGCCCCCACTGGAATTGATCTAATTTGGTGAGTATCAATTCAGGGATCACTGTGGGGAAAATATTCCCAAATGGCCACCGATCTGTATATTTATATAGACAGATTAAAAACAGCAAAATAGGATGTTCCTTCAAATTGGCACTTGGGGCTTTGGAGCACCCTCCTCCCCCTACCTCGAATTGGAGTCCTGCATAGCTGCCGTTGGCTTGGACCAATCCACCTCTCGTTGAGTCTGACAATTCATCGTCTCAACAACAACCACAAAATATAACATGGTAATGTTTTGTTCTTTCTTTCCATCGAGCCAGAATCATCAGCTACTCCCTGGAGAAACCGGGCACTTGTTCCATAAACTGTCTGCACCAGACAGTAAGTTGTCCAAACTTTTTCAAGCCACAGTGGTACTGGTAAAAGCTTAAACATAGAATCATATTTGTGTGAGGATCACAGAATCATAGCTCTAGAGCCAAGAAGGAACCTTAGAAAATATCTAATCACAGAATTTGAGAGTTGGAAGAAACCTCAGTAGCCCTTCCAAACCATGCCACCTGCCCAATAGCCATCCTCTTCCTCGTCTCATAATAACCTTGGACTCTTCCCCTGGAATCACCTTGGGCTCAAATTTCACATTATATGTTCCAGAACCAGGTAGCCACCTTGTTTTTCAACCATTTCCAAATCATGCCAATGGAATGCGTATTCCACCCCTCCAACCCCAGACTCCCTTTTATATATTGTCTTCTTCTCTTGGAATGTAAGCTCCATGAGTGCAAGAACTATCTCACTTCCTTGCATTTGTATTCTGAATGTTTAGCCAGTAACTGGTACGTGGTAAACATTTAATAAATGATTTTTCTTCCATTCATTCATTCATTCATTCATTCATTCATTCATCTAGCTCAACCCTTCTTGAAAGTAGTCCCCAGTAAACCATATCTGACAGATGGTCATGCAGCCTCTGCTTGAAGACCTCCAAAGAGGAGAAACTACAACCTTTTGTGGCAGTCCATTCCATCCACTGTTGGGCAAATCTAATTGTCAGAAAGCTTTTCCTGACACTGATCCTAAACTATCCTTGTACAAACTCTTCTATAGGATATTTGGCTCAGTGAACCCTGGGTCTGACAAAATATGATCTAATGCTCTTATATTTCATGAGGTTATTTTAAACTTTAAAATTTAAAGGAAGAAATCATGTGGAATTTAATGTAAAAATACACACAGAACACAAAGAGGTACAACGGGAAAGAAACTGGACTAAGAATGAGCCAATATATAGTAGAAAGAACAATAGTGGAAATACAGTGTCTATAAAGGTAGAGTTACTGGATTCAAATCCTGCCCCCAATACTTATTCTTTGAATGACCTTGGGAAAGCCATTTCAAATCTCTGGGTCTCAGTTTCCTTTATCTATAAAATGAAGATATTGGACCAGATAGTATTCAGGCTCCCTTTCAGCTCTAGAACTATGAACTCCTGGGTTTGCCTAGCTACTTGACTTTAGATAAAGAATTTGACTCCTCTGGGCTTCAGTTTCCTCCTATATAAAATAAAACAGATGCTGATCTCCAAGGCCAAGCCTAGCTCTAACATTCTGTGATTGGAAAAGGATAGGGATTTAAATTAGAGGAGACTGGGAGACCCAGAAAGCCAAGCATAGATTTACTCTGACTCCACTCTAAAGTCCATATAAGTGACATGATCAATTCTGGGATTCAGTAGGACTAAGAATTAAGAGTAGTATGAATTAATCATTTATATCAAAATGTTCTGGCCCAGCCCAGTCCTCCCCAATACATCCCCCTCAACCCTTAGTCTAGGAACCCCCCCCCCCCCCCCACTGGCTTAGACATAAACTCAGAAGGTCTCCAACACATTTTGGAAGAAGCCTCTTATACAGGATTCCTTATCTGCCTAAATTCAGAGCAAATAATAGGCTATTTACTCAGGATTTCTGGACCGAGGGAATTTGTATCAGCTAACAGACTCCTCCTATTCCCATCTGTCACCAAGTCCCATCAATTCTTCCTTTGGAATGTGTCTTGGGCGAGAACCTTTCCTCTCATCTCTCCTTACACTTAAAAAAAAATCCAGATCTCTGTCCCTTGAGAACAATAGTCTACCTCCTTACAGAATTTCTCTGTCTCTCTATTTTTGTCATCTCCCCTGTGTGCCACTGACAAACGAATCTTTCTAAGACTATTTTTTTTCCCCATGTTGCTCTCCTTAGTCAGGAATCTATAATGGTCACCTAATGGTTTATACTGTGAAGCCTAAACTCCTTTGACAATAAACTTATTTTTCAATAATTCCCTCCCTAATCCACCCAACACTTTAATCAGACTGTTCTCATCTCTCCCCATCCCTGAGTAGGCCATATTCATTTTTGCCTCTTTCCTTAGTTGGAAATCCAGCTAACTTTATAGACCAAAGTGACCTCCTCTAGCTTCCATTCCCCAATATGTATTGTCTTTCTCTATTAGATTTTGAAGCTCCAGGAAGGCAGAGATCGTCTTTGCTGTCCTCTCTTTCTGCCTTTCTAAATTCTCCCTTCAAATCCCAGTTAAAGTCTGACTTCCTTTATGAGTCTCCAACAAATTCAACCCAAACTGTTCTTTCTCCTTCCTGTAAAGGCCTACAAGTGATACTTATAATCCTTATCATACAATTTAGCACTTAATTATTCTCTGATTGTTTAAGGGTTTTTTTGGTCTTGTGTCCACAACTTTAAAGTAGAGATCCCAATCTTATCATTCTCTGTATCTCTCCTCCCCCACTCCTAGCATCTACAGCAGACCTGGGAACCCTGTAGGTGATTGATCCTTTCTCCTTCTGAGCCAGATAGACCCTGCTGGTTTCCCCAATGTCACTTGGATTATGAGTTGGGTTAGGCTGCTGGAACACAGCCCAGGCAGTGCTGAGCCTGATTAAATCCATCGTTTGAACACTGGCCGGTGAGCCGTATATCTCTTGCTTGGTGAGAATGACACCTCACAGCTTGCACACACAGCTTCATTTCAGGAAAGAATGTGTGAGAGAGGGGAGGTCAGAAGACAAGCACAGTCATAAATTTGATGGAAGGTTTAGCTGGAAACTCCATTAAATACACCCAGTGCTCTGAGCTGGGCAATGTCCTTACTCTGAGCTTGCTGAAAGGGGCCAGATAGGTGAGGGACTCACTAAGTAATGTCCTCATTTTTTGGTGTCTCATTACTCAAGGGATGAGAAACCCCATTAACCATATCAGGTTTAGTAGACTAGCTCCCATTGCTCTTATATTGTCCTTTAAGTTAGGGCAATCCTAGGCCAACAATTCACTGCAGGGTCTCTAGTAATCACTTGCTTAGCTTTTCAGTTTAGAAGTCATACCCTCAAGTATTTAGAGTAGGAAAGGACTTTAGAGATCATCTTATTGGTTTTTTGTGGTTTTTTTTTGGGGGGGGAGTTGAGTTCAAAATTCTTTCTCTCCTTCTAACTTTCCCCTACCTATTGAGAAAGCAGGAAATATGATACTCATCACAGATATAAAATCATACAAAACATATTTCCACATAAGCCATGTTGGAAGAAGATGAAGGAGGAGAAGGACAAGGATGAGGAGGATGACGAGGAGGGACAGAAGAGGAGGAGGAGGAAAGAAGTAGGGAAAGAAAGAAAGTAGGAAGGAAGGCAGGAAAGAAAGAAAGAAGGAAGGAAGGAAGGAAGGAAGAAAGGTAGGAAGGAGAGAGGAAGAAGGAAAGAAGGAAAAAGAAAGAAATAAAAAAATACACTTTGATCTGCACTCAGAGTCCATTGGTTATCTTTCTGGAGGTGGATAAAATTTTTCATTACGAGTCCTTTGGAAATGTTGTGAATCCTTGTGTTGATCAGAATAGTTGTCTTTCACAGTTGATCATCATTACAATACTACTGCTATTATATATATTGCTTTCCTGTTTCTGTTCATTTCATTTTGCATCAGTTCATGTAAGTCTTCCCAATTTTTTCTGAAATTATCCTCTTCATCATTTCTTATAGCACAATAGGATTCCAATACAACCATATACCATAACTTGCTCATCCATTCCCCAATTAATAGACACCCTCTTCAGTTCCCAATTCTTTGCTGCAACCAAAAAAGAGTTGCTATAAATATTTTTGTACATGTAGATCTTTTTCCTTGTTCTTTGATCTCTTTGGGATATGAACCTGGTAATGGTATTGCTGGGCCAAAGGATATGCACAGTTTTGTAGCCTTTGGAGGCATAGTTCCAAATCGTTTTCTGGAATGATTTGACCAGTACACAGCTACATCAATGAGCCATTAGCATACCAATTTTCCCATATTGCCTCTAGCATTTTAATTTTTCTTTTCTGTCATCTTGGTCAATCTGATAGGTGTGACGTGATATAGAAGTCATCTTGCACAATTCCCTCATTCTTTAGATGAGGAAACTGAGGCAGGGAGAGGTTGAATGATATGCTTGAGATCACACAAAAAAGCCAGAACTTGAACCCAGACCCTTGGACACTGCTGTTCTTTTTAGAGACGGCTAGATGTTAAACTGGATATTGTACTGGACCTGGAGTCAACAAGAGTGAGTTAAAATCTAGCCTCAGACACTAGCTGTGTGTGATACTGGGTAAGGCACTTAAACATTCTCTGTCTCAGTTTCCTTATCTGTTAAAGGAGAATGATAATGGCACCTACTCCCCAAGACTGAGAGGATCAAATGAGATAATATTAGCAAAGTGCTTTGTAACCCTCAAAGTGTTTTATAAATGCTATTATTACTATATCCAAGTCAAAGGGATTTGTGAGAGAGATATTATATCAATTGTAAAGACTACTGTACTAGACTCTAGTACACAGAACAAGAAAGAATTCTGCAGAGTAACTATCTCTATTCCAACTACTCTATTTCACTCACTCCAGATTTCTCTTTTCTCTGAAAAGATTTGTTATTGGCTAGTTGAGAACATTAAAGCATCATACTAATGAGGCTGAAATTTCTTTATCCACCAGAGGCCAGTTAGCTTCACTTGGTCCCATGGCAATAAACAGCAACCTTAACTTCACAAATCTATGTCATTAGTCACAAAAAAGAACCCGCTGAAAGAATGTGGATGCATCAGTGCAAATCCATTCCTGCTACTAGAAATATAATTCTAAACATCACTCCCAGTGACACAGAGTCAGGAATTTCAACTTTGTTGGTAGAGTTGTACAGACTGTTTGGGAGCTATTGTGCGTCAGTCTTTCATGTGTTTTTTTACATTGGTTTATGAGCTCTAGTGAGTTTTCTGCATTTTCTTTGGGGAAGAATAAAGGTCATCTTTTATTCAAAAAATGCAATGTTATTTCAAGTGTTTTAATGAGATTTGGGGTACTCTTACCTCCATCAGTTGAGTTGAGGTATATTCTGAGATTTCCCAAAGTAAACTCTGGATGAGTGTAGAATGAGCCAAAAATAAAAGTGATTTTTCAGTCAGTCTCTAAGATTGGTCTTGCTCCAGGTAAAACTGGAGCTTGAAACTTTTTTTTTTTAAGTTATTACTGGTGAGGGGACATGAGGGAAGGAACAATAACTTCTAGGATCAGGAAAGGTTGAAGGTAGGTGGCATGGCACTAATGTATCAGAAGAGGAGGACAATGATATGCCCTCACCCCACCCCACCATCACTACTCATTCTGCATTCTAGCCAAAATTACCTTCATGAAATGAAATGCAGGGGAAACAACTTCTCTAATCCCCATGTCTATGAGCAGCCTATCCTCCCTCTCCCTCCTGGTAGGAATGTTCCCTCTCTTAACCTTACCTCTGGTAATCCTTAATTCCATTCACAGGACAACTGAAGTGCCACAAGGTCTTTGATGATCCCTATTGTTGTTACTACCTACCAAATTCCTGTGTTCACTCCAGATATGGTTCATATTTACTTATCTCTATGTATTTGTGGTTTCCTCCCACAGTCTCTCTCCCCACCACCTCTACTACCACCATTCCCAACTATACCTACTTTTACTTTGTATGCCCAGCTGCTATGGGCATCCAGTGGTACAATGCTGGTCCTGGAGTCAGGAAGACTTGAATTCAGTCTGACCTCAAACACTTAGTAGCTATGTGACCCTGGACAAGTCACTTAGCCTCTCTTTTTCTCAATTTACTCAACTGTAAAAATGGGAGTTATCATAGCACCTACCTTTTAGAGTTGTTGTGAAGATCAAAGGAGATAATATTTGTAAAGAGGTTAGCATCATAGAGTAGGAGCTTAATAAATGCTTGTTTCTTTTCTTCCTTCCTTTCTTTCTTCTTCCCTCCCTTCCAGCACTTTGTACAGTATCAGACAATAGCAGTTATTGAATAAATGGTAGTTGAATTGAATTGATGAGTTAATCATTCAATCTACAAGAATTTATTAAGCACCTACCGCATGGCAGACAGACACTAGGGACACAGAACAAAAACAAACTTTGTGGAACCCCTTTTCAGATATTCAAACTAGGGATCTCTATTCCTTTCATCTCTATCACCAATGTGGTCCTCTGTGATTTACGGAAACATCCTTATTGTGCCATGGTCTTGACAATGATTAAGTTATTCACTTCATCCTGCTTAGTCCACTTCCTCCATGTAACCTTCTTTACCGCTGGCCACTTACTGAGCTTGGTCTGATCTCTTCCTTTCCTGGCTTTTAGATAGCATTTTTTTGTGTGTATCAAATAGTTCATGGGTAAATATTATCTTCTATTTTCCCAATAGTCTCATTTGTGAAATGAATCTTTTAATCTGAATTCTATCTAGAAGACATAAAAATAATTGTTATTTATTATCTGTGCTTTATTTGGCATTTAATTATTACTACTATGTATTATTTTTAACTTTTTTCAGATGTATTTCTTGTCTCTCCAATTGTATAGAGGACAGGACCTGGGTTTTATATGTCTTTGTATCCCCAATATGCTTAGCACAATGATGAGAACATAAAGCTATCCAAAAAAAATCTGCTGAATCAATCAAACAATTTCAGAAAATGGATTATACATTTTTGAGGTATCCACACATATGTTTTCTTGTGTTGTGTGCTGTACAATTCCTAACTCAGAGTTGAAACTGCAATGAATATTTACTGATTATCTGAATGCATTGTGGTACAGTGGAAAGAGTGTTGGACCCAGAATCAGAAAATCTGTATTTGAATGCCTGCTTTCCTACTTACTAGCTGCGTGATTTGAGAGGCAAATCACTAAACTTTATGGAGTTTTAATTTGCCTATTTGTAAAATAAGATTGTTGGGCATCTAGATGGCACAGTGGAGAGAGGGCAGGGCCTGGAGTTAGGAAGACCTGAGTTTAAATCCAGCCTCAGACACTTACTGGCTGTGTGACCCTGGGCAAGTCACTTAACCCTGTTTGCCTCGATTTCTTCATCTGTAAAATGAACTGGAGAAGGAAATGGCAAACTGCTCCCATATCTTTGCCAAGAAAACCCCAAATAGAGTCATGAAGAGTCAGACACAACTGACTACCACCACCACCAATAACAACAATAATAGAATAAGATTGTTAGACTAAATATTCTCTAAGGTCCCATTCTATGATCCTATGATTAAGTTGGTTTTCAAGGTCATTCTAGATAATAATGTTGAACTTAAATTCCTGATGCTACTCATATGCATCTCTGCCCAAAGAGTACCTAGGTCAAAAAGTAGAAGATCAGAAAGAAGAGAAAAGACAGCAGGGATAGAAATTAAGATGTGCAGGTCACATCTAATACACCAAAATCAGTAGTCAGGAGCCAAACCAGGGCTGGGAGCAAAGCATCAAGAGAAGCCAAAGGCATTAAGAAACCTAAGGAAAACCAAATCAAGTCAACATCACAGGGTTTTATTGATTGGCAGTTTGCTATGCTCAATGTGAGACTCAACATAGGCTCTTTGAAAGCCCAGCCCTGTCCCCTGTGACTTCTTAAAGGGGTAAGACAGTCAGGTTCTGGGGCCTGTGCAGTTTGAGTGTTACTCCAGCCTTTCAAATGAATCCAGTGCTTGCAGACAGTCAAATATTTCTTCCAGTTTCTCTCTTTCAGGAGACAAACGCAATGTAAGAAGGGAAGCATCATGCTTCATTCCTCACTAAGTCTGCTAAATTCTGCAATAATGACTTATTACTTGCGATTAGAAAGTAGAAAGATAATACAAGAAGGCCAGTCTGTCTTCACGACCATCCACTTCATCAGAATCCAACCTGTTTGAGTGAAAAAGCGTTTTTCTCTCTACATCTTCATGAGGAAGAGCTTTCCAAAGTTCTGCCCAAAAAGAATTGGGGGAAAAGAACTATTTGCCAAATATAAGGAAGGCTTTCATGAGCATCCTGAATAGTTGTTCTCTGCATCTATGGAGGATTGAATGAGATAAAATGGACCTATATTAAAGCTGGATAGATTTCAGTAGTATCTAAATGGGAACTCCTTGAAAAGTAAGAAGAAGGCAGTACCAAAATGTGCCATTGAGACTAAAGTTGTGAGCCTCCCATCTCTGGTGATCTTCAACAGATGACCAGATGATCCTCTGTCCCGAATAGTTTAGACTTTTCATCTTTCCAAAAGAAATGGGTTACTGTACCTAAAAACTTCTAAATTTCCTGCCAGTTGTATGATGCTATGATTTCATTGAAACCTCCATCCTGGTTTTCTACACAGAACCTGTATTTTCCTGGCCTCCTGCCGCTGAAACTAATTTTCCTTATTAAATGCTATTTCCAACACCTCTGGCTCTGAGCGGCTGAGTCAAAACACACTCAAATTCAACAAACATTTATTAAATGGCCACTGTGTAAAAAGCACTGAATTAAACGTAGGGGTCACGGAGAGATACGGCACAGATCTTGCTCTTAAGACATTATAGAGGCAATACAGGAAAATGGCACATTCTCAGTCCTTACAATGATAAATACAGTAAGTAAAAAGATGAGGTCCAGGCAGTGCCCAGCAAGGCAGACTGATGCAGTGCAAAGACTGTGATTAATTTAAGGAAACAGGGATTTTTCTATTCCATATAACTATACCCTATAAAAAGGGCAGGAATGACTGGCCTACAAAACAGAGAGCTTACAAAACAAAAGAACAGTAGATACTATCCGTTTTATATACACCAAGAATCTGGTACGACCTGTGCTGCTTCACCCATATATTTGCACCCTGTCTGCCCCACTCCCAAATACCTTGACCTACCTGACATCATTCCTACTCACCCACTTTCTGTATTCTATGATGTGAATTGGAATCCATTTACCCTAGTTTCCTCTGCTACTACTACTTCTGTCCTTCTACTTGACCTCCTAGAGACCTCTTTAAGAGGACTGTCCACTTGGCCACTATACTGCTTCCATCAGTTTGAGACTTATCTTTCCAGCCTCCTCTGCAAGAGGAACTTCCTCTAGTTTGTCCAAACTACATCTCCCAGGTATTCTCACAAAGACTTCTGGTTGGTGACCACCTTGTCTCAACTGTTAGGGTTAGGGTTCGGGTTCACAGTGCTGAATTTTGAGATCCATAAAAAGAAAGCTTGCTTTTTAATCTTAGGCAATTATGTTTGCAGCTACACTCCTTGAAACCACTTAATATGCTGAACAGGGTATAGCTTTAAGGTCCAAGAATCTTGAGTTTTCTTTCCCCTATGTACTATATGACTATATGATCATAGGTCTAGAGCTAGAAGAGCTCTTAAAAGTCATCCAGAAGAGTCCTAGGGAAGCCAGATGGTGAAATGGATATATTGGATAGATAGATAGATTCTTCTTTCTGAGATGAAATCAGGTCTCCGTCACTTATTAGCTGTGTGACACTAGGTAAGTCACTTAACTCTATTTGCCTCGCTTCCCTCATCTGAAAAATGAGCTGGAAAAGGAAATGGTAAACCACTCCAGTATCTTTGCCAAGAAAACCCCAAATGAAGTCATGAAGAGTCAAACAGGACTGAAAAATGACTAAACAACGAAAAAGTCTAAGTCCCTTCATTTTATAGAAAAGGAAGCTGAAGCCTCCAAATTTTATTTTTGTGACTTTTTCAAGGTCACAGAGGTAACAAATGATGGACCTGACAGGATTCAGGATTCAAACTCAGCTCTATGGCTCTATTCTGCTTTCAGAGTAGGCTTTAAGTCATGTCATTCCACACTCCTGACACACCCTCACCACCCATCCAGTGCTCATTAAGATCCTGCTCATCCTGAGTTCAAATGCCATCTCAGAGTTTCTCCATAAAATTTTCCATGATCTCCTCAAATGAGTGATCCCTCCCTTAACCTTTGTACTACTCTGCATCTTTCCGATACAGTGATGTCACATCCTGTTCTGTATTGTAGGATACCCAGTTTATATACATATCTTAACCACTTTCTAGATGATCAACTCCATGAGGTTTGAAAAGCATAGGTCTTATTATCTTTCTGTCTCTCTAAACCTCTGGCATGGGTTTTGTACATAATATAAGATTATAGATTTAGTGCCAGAAAGGACCTTGAAAGTCAAATTCCTTCATTTTGCTAAGGTCTAGAGATATTAAGTGATTTGTTTCAAGGTCTTAATGGTTATTAAGTGATGGAAATGAGACCTGAACCCATATCCTGACTCCAAATACAGCCCTCTTTCATCTGAACACATGGCCCAGGAATACTCCTTTAACTATTCTCCCACTCAGATCTGGAATGTTCTAGCGATACAAATCCTGAAAAACCCTAAGGTGGTTCTTCCCCATCCCTCCTCTCCACACTCCTACCTTTACTCATTCTTAACTTCACCATTGACCCCTGCTGAAGTTAGTAGTAATAGCATTACTCCATTCTGGTATTCTGGACCTGAAAAGGTTTGACAGTTAAATGTTCAGTGGCTTTTTTTTCTTCCTTTTAAATTACCCATGTAACTTTTTCCACTTTGAGACTATGCAATTGCAGTAGCAAGCTTCCAGTACCTTACAAAAATAGTCAACTCGCTCTAGACTTAAGTGCAAACCTGCCTATCTGGAAATTTAAAATTGAACTTGCAAAGTACAAATGAAGCAACTGTGCCCATTTCACAGAAATAAAAATGGGTTCTTTGTATATCAAATGATGTCATAGACTCATCTCTAGTAGGATATAAAGTCTAGTTTTTTTAAAATAGTTCAAATGAGGGGTTTCCATTGAGTTATTTTCCTAATCAAGATTAGACCCTTAGGTTCAAAGATGATGGCCAACGAGGTGGCTCAGAGTGCTGAGCCTGGATTCAGAAGACTTAAGTTCAAGTCCGACCTCAGACACTTATTAGCTGTGTGACTCAAACAAGCCACTTTAAAGGAAAATCTGTTTGCCTCAGTGTCCTCAAATGCAAAAACAAAAAAAATGAGGATAATAACAGCACCTAACTCTAAGGATTGTTGTGAGGATCAAATGAGATGATATTTGTAAAGCACTAAGCACAGTGCTGGACCCAGTATATGTGCTACATAAATCCTTATTCTCTTCCCTCCCACTTTTGACTAATGATTGGGATTGGAAATAAATTCAAGTTAGGTCCGTAAAAATTATTTTTCTCTTCAAAAGAAACTAAGTGACCTTTAGAGGAATCAAATTCCATAATCTTGGCCTCATCGTCATTATGTGCAAACCAGCTAAACTTACTGGTCTTGATGGATGCACCTGCTGAGAAGACAAGCTAAGTAATTCAGGGTCAGATCTCAAATTCAGCTAGAGGGTTAGCAATAGAAACCTGAATATCTGAATCTGAGCCCTCTTTCCAAAAGGGAAACAAACTTGGCCTCCCTACAAGGCCGTTAACAATACTAAGGATTTGGCTGTTGTGGTGGGTATGTAGGGGTGACTAATATCAAGACTAATTTCTCTTTTTTCCCCAAGGGATCTGAATTTTCACCAATGTAAACATTCTGATAAGATAATCTGTACTCTAATGTTTAAAGTTAGGTTGAAAGCCTCTTTAAAAAAATATGTGTTCCTATAAGACTTTGTTAGGAAGATTAAAATGCTTATTCAAAGCTATAAATTAAGCTCAATTTTACCCCCTACACAGCAAAGCCTTAATTTTCACAACTGGTTCAAATCATGCTTCCCCTTGAGAGCTACATAAATTAGCTACGAGGTACAAATTTAAAATCTCTCTGCTAATATGCAAATATCCTTGCTGTCGCTGTATTTGGAACCTTTCCTGGAATCTGTCAGGGATGCTTCAGAGAGGGTTTTCCTGCACTGAGAGGGAGGTTATTCTAAACGATTTCTAAGGTCCCTTCTAACTCAAAACAGTCTAGGATTCTATGCTTCTTAACTCAACCAACAAGTGTTTTATTTTTTGTTTTCTGTAGGAGCTAGGGCAAAAGAGAGAAAAGAAACCCAATTTGAACCTTATATATGGCAGAAAAAAATACTCTGAAAAGGGAAAATACCCATTCAAGGAACATAAAATAACTTTATTTTCCTTTCCCTTTGGAGGCACAGGGCTGGAAAGAAGGCAGGTATGGAAGGAGACGAAAGAGAGTACTTGTTTGTGTAGGCATAAGAGCTTAATGAAAGATGCCTAGGGATTGAGATTTAAGACACTGGGCTAAAACCATGAAGATTGGAGCAAGATAAAGGGGCCATGCAAAGACTAGAAAAGACTGGGGAATTAATCAGACCCTTTGCTTTAAACCTGAATGGAAAGTAATTAAGTTCACCCATTCTCTAATTAAAATTCCCACTTGCAAAACCCCAATGGCTCCCACTAGAAATTCATGTAAAACAAAAGTGAGGAAAGTAAGAGAACACCACAAAGTTAACCCATGCTAATGGCTTAAGTGGGCGTGTTTCCTGATTGCCTTTGAGATGTTTATGGACAAAAGCAGATTCTCTTCTTTCACCCCCAGTTTCACTTGGAAAAATGAGGGATTTTTGGACTAAATGATCTCTAAAGTCCCTCCCAGATCCAATATTCTATGACTCTATACAGGATATGAAGGACATATTTTAGGATTCTTAAAGATGTGAGAAGAGTAATTGCAACCCCCACAGCTAGAAAACCCAACTGGTGCGTTGGAAAAAGAGCTTGATACTGTGTCCCCAAGTGTTCTTTTTCCAACTCAACCCCTTACATTCACTCACTGTTTGTGGAGATATAAGAATAAATATTCACACATTCTTTAAAGGAACTTAAAAATCCTAAATCCTGAAATATATCTTACTGTAGAAACACAGCTGGATGCTGAATAAAATTATTGGCTTGATCTGCAGGCTGAGGGTACTGTTTAACATGATATAATGAGCACAGGCATTTATAGGTTAAAACCTTCTCATTAGAATAGACACATACAAACAAAGTTTAACGCACTGAATTGGCATCTAACGGTTTTCGTCCACACAACTCCTAAGTAGTAATTATGGGTTATTGCAGGGTGACAGCAAGGCAGTTAGTTTACTCTGGGAATGGAATTTGCAGTGAGCACTGCTCTTCATTCTGCAGGCTTAAAATCATCCAGGAATAAAGCATATGTGGCAGAGTTCCAGCTAAGAGAAATCAGTCAAATAAATGTGCACCACTGGTAATGATTGTTACTGAACTGCTTTCTGCCCAGGCTGGCACACAGACCACAGACAGTCACAGAATGTCATAACTGTAAGGCACTCTCATCTCATCCAACCTTATAATTTTGCAAATGAGGAAACAGAGGCCAGAAAAGTGATTTGCCTGTGGTCATACAGTTAGTTAGTGGCAGAGCTAACACTAGAACCCAAATCTCCCCACTTTGACTCCTAATGCAGGGCTAGTCCTACTAATAAGAATAATAAATCACAATTTGCATAGCTTCTATGCAAATATCCTAGGCTTAGCTTTGTAAGCTCTTTGAGAAGAGGAGCTATATTTTGGTTTATCCTTGTCCCCTTTTAACAGTGCTTTGCACTGTGATAAGTACAAATGCTTGTTGGTTAGGATTAGATTCATTAACTCCAAGATTTTCCTAGTGAAGATGTTATTGTTAGTCCTAATTTACAAATAAAAAACCAAAAGTTCCAGAGAAGGTAGATTGATAACTTATAGTCATGGAGTTAGAGAATAGTAAAGCAAGGAATTGAACTCAAATTTCTGACTCACAGAATAATAAAATCAGATTTTCAATTCTTATGCACATTCGTGTTTGCAGACCTATTCTTTTCCAGTCTTTCAATTCAACTGAATTCAAATTATCAATCAATCCTTATTGATGACAGACTAGGGATAATACTAGCTAGGTGTTAAGATGGAGATAAAAGAAATAGAAACATGGTCCCTTCCCTCAAAGTGCTTGTAATCTATTTCAACAGATAAAGAAAAAAAATAAGAGACTCTCAACAGTAATAAAGTAGAAAAAATAGAATACTGTAATTCAAGTGATATTATAAATTATTAAGATAGATAATAGAGGCCATTTGGGAGTTTAGAGGAAATAGGTATCACTATCTAGGACTGGGAAAGGATGAAAAAAGTTATGGGGGAGGCTTATGAAGCAATCTTTAAATGATAGGCCAAGTCTGGATAAGTGAAAAGTGAGTTAAAGATTTCCTATATGGCAAATATAAACATAAGGAGAAAGGGTCATTTGGAAAGAAAAGTCTTTAATTTCCATCTGAATAGTATTTTTTAAAAGGTCTAAATTTTTTACTGATATCCCTTGTTTTCACAAAAATCTTCATTTCTGTATGTATCCCTCCCTCTCCATCACCATCCTTCTTTCTTCTGTAACAAAATGTAAAGGAAAGAGAGAAAGCAACTTAGCAAAACTAACACATCTGCTTAATTTGGCAGTATATGCCATGCTCCATATCCACAGGCTCCCCCCACCTCTGCAAAAGAAAAGAAATGTATTTTCTCCTTTTGGAGACCAAACTTATTCATTATAATCTTCTTGTTGTTATTGCTGTTATTTTCGTTTTCATTGATGTAGAAATTGTATATATTGTTTTCCTAGGACTGCTTACTTAACTCTCTATCAGTTCACCTATGTCATTCCATGATTCTCTAGGTTCCTCATAGTCATTGCTTCTCAAAGCTTAGTAATAGTCCACCACATTCATGTACTACTATTTGCTTAACTAATCAATCAGCATATGTTGTTTTCCAGTTCTTCATCATGGAGTCTGGCTTGTGAATAGAAATCCTCTGAACTACTGCCCACATTGGAAAGACTAGAGAGTCTGCTTCCCAGAGAATCATGATGGTGTCTAATGGACTTTCACTGGAGAAATGCTGGAGCATGAGTAGACATTATGTAACTGGTCCTAATCTGCTAATCTCATAGTTAGGAGAAGCCTTTCTTTTTTTATTTTAATTTAGGTGCCATTACAGAAACAGAATGGAGGGTGCCTCAGTCATTCTCCTAGGTAGCTGCTCTCTCTTGGCAAACAGTGAGATAAAATAATGAAAGGGAGACTCCATGGGCTTTCTTTGGGCTGACATTGATACAATGGGCCTCAGGGCTTTTGCTCTGCATTTGTTCCTTCTGTTTTAGGTAAAGTTATTAAAATTAGAGACTCTAGTCTTGTGAGTTTTGAAAGGTGAGGAGGACAAATCTCCAGGTGTCCTGGAATCCCAGGGTCTGGGTTTTGTAGTCAGCTCAGCTTCATACCCCAAGGAACAAAGAATGACCTTTAGGAGTGCCATTTGAAACCGAGCTCAGCAGTGGCTGAAACTAGGATTCATCCAGAAGCAAACCTTCATTTGAATATGAATTTGGAGGGACCTGAGCTAAGTGTGAGCCCACTCTCCCCAAAGACCAAGATGAAATAGGAAAGTGAGTATGCTTCTGAGGTATTAGGAGGGAAATGTTTGTACTTTTGTTCTTGCTATATGTTCTAAGTAAGTAAATATCCTTTTGTAAAACCTAACTGTTGTTAAATAGTTAAATATAATTAGGGTGCTAGTGACTGGTGTTTAGCAATGGGTACAAAGTTGATGGGGGTTCAAGTCAGTAGCATTGGCCCCAAACCTCTAAGGGTACCTCTAGGAATCTGAAATTAAGATGTAATAACCTGGCTGTGGAAGAATGTGCCAGAGAGTATCAGTTACGTTACCATAAAAATTGTCGCTATTAATATTTTTGCATATAAGGGGCTTTTCCTTTGTTATTTATCTCCTTGGGGAAATGCCTAGCAGTGGGATCTCTGGTTCAAAGGGTACTGACATTTTAATCATTTTTAAAAGCATAATTCCAAACTGCTTTTAGAATAGGCAGAATGATCACCACTCCACACCATACCAACAGTATCTATACACCTGTCTTTCCAGACCCACAAAAATTACCTATTGCCATCTTTTGTCATCTGGGTCAACTTGCTGGGTATGAAGGGAAATCCCAGAGTTGTTTTGATTCATATTCCTCTTATTATTAGTGATTTGGAGATTCATGTTATTTAACAAAGTTAAACAGGTATCCAATATATTATTCCTGAAATCTTCCCTTTTTAAAAATATATTGGATCTCCATATCTATCAGTGGCCTTTTTCTACCATTGAAGAGGGCCACTCTAAAAGACATTTATGTTCCATTTCCCCTATGTCCGTGCATGACTACTACTGAATACTAACATACACATCTGTGGGGCAGGATACAGTAGTAAATTCATCAATTAGTGCAAAGGGTCATCGCTTCTTTCAGAATGAGTCATTTTAAAACAATGTCAAAATAGAAGATTTAAGGTTTTCAAACCAAGATTTTCTTAGGGAACTATAGAACTAGAAGAGACATAAAAAGATGAAGAAATTGAGACCCAAAGAGGCAACATCACTTGCCCAGAATCATGTGACCAAGGCTAGAGTCTAGACATCCTAATTTCTAGTCCAGTCCCCTTTCTACTTTAATATGGAGTTTACTCTCTCCTTTAGCTTAATCATTTGTTTAAAGTGGATTACTCTGTTAAAATATACTAGTGCCTGGGAATAACTGACTGCATTGGTTGACTTTTACTCAGCTTACATTTTACTGCAAAAACCCAGGGTCAGTCAACACTTTAATTTACCGATACACTATCAAGCTCTAGGATATTGTTTATGTTAACAAATGATCATCATCCCTTTCAACAGTACTATAAAGAGAATCCTGATTCATGAGTTTCTAATTGTTCCCTCCTTCTGTAAACATTACCAGGTATTGAATCTTTACATACTTTAAAACAAATCTTGCAAAGGAAAAAAAGGAAAAAATGAACAGCCCAGGAGAAGTTGTTAAATGTTAACTTCAAAGGAACTAAAGCAAACGACAATCACACGAACGATATCTGTAATCTTTACTACTCACCTGGAAATATTAGGCGCCCTTATTGATCAATTAATCAATTGACAAACATTTATCAAACAAAAAGCAAATATTACTACCATGTGCAAAGAAAAGTGAGTAGATCTAAAAACAAAATAGTAAGACCTAGAGAACTGTATCAAAGTCTTGTCATATCTGGGTATTTTGTTGTTAAAATGACTGATTTGCCAATAGTGGGGTATCTGGACTTTCCTTATAGCAACCAATTTGGTTCCAATAAGTCACCAACATATATGCAGTTATTATAGCGGAGTTTCCACCTGAGCAGCAGCCTTGGGGTTTGGCCTTCTTTCGAAATCCCCTCCAGGCCCCTACTCCCTCCTTTTCCACGGTGACTAGTTTGCAGCTTGTTGGCTCTCTCTCCCCCTCCTTCCTCAAGCCCTCACACAGCCTGGGCCCTCCGACATACTACCACAGTCTTTCTTCTTCTTTGGCCCAAAACACACAACCACCTCACCCATGACCTCAAACAACTCCGCCACTGGGCCCTCATTCATTTTGGGTGCCAGCTCAGAATCTACTTTTCTTGTCCTTAAAAGCCTTCCTGAGACTAGCCTCACAGACGGTTTCCCTCTTTGCCCACCCCTTTCCACTCTCCCAAACTGGCGGGCTTCCTTCTAGCCCTTCACACAGTCACACCACTGTTGCTGAAAGGGGCCTTTTCTCTTTCAACTTCTACCATCTGGAACGTGTCTCTGCATCTCTCTCTGTCTTGCTGGCTTCTCCATCCATCTTTTAAAGCTAACAGGAAAATGAAAATCCCCTCCCACCTCGTTTAGACACCTTGTGTCTGTCACAGCCAGATGCATTTTTAATATCATCATTTAAATAATATTAAGTGACCTTGAAAACTTTTCTTCCAACATAATTTTTGTATCATTTGTTGTTAAATGTTGAGCATATCAAATAAATTTTGGCTGTAAATAGCAAAGAATATAGCTGCCATATATTTAATATCAAATCAATTGGCTTTTAAATGATTGATTTATCAGTAAATGACTTCATATTTGCCTCTATAAACAACAGATGATTAGGGCACTACAAAAAGAGTGCCAAAAAATATAACTTTTACCTCAAAGTCCATTTGTCTAAGATTATCCTCATTAGTGGAGACTGACTGTCCAAAGTTCCATGCCTGAGAATCTGAAACTCTGTGTCTTCCTTTTGAAGCTGGAAGCCAGAAAACTGAGATGTCTCTTTTCCCAAGCTCTCTCCAGCTCTACCACTAGAGCCGACTAAAGCATGAAGCATTAAATAATCAGTCTCCTCCAATAAGGAGAATCTTATACAAATCGGCTTTGAGTTAGATGGTTATCATATAAAGACTCTGTGTGTGTGTGTGTGTGTGTGTGTGTGTGTGTGTGTGTGTGTGTGTGTGTGTGTGTGTATTGGGGAGCCTGGGAGGGGGAAAGGAAGAAGTTGAGCAGAGTAGTCAAGACTGTCATGTTTTAACAACACAGACTTTACTTCTAAATTGGAGCAAAAATGCTTCTGGTGGTATTTTCCTTCTTGATATAGTGAGACTTCTCCAGGACTAGCAAACAGGTCGCTAGAGAAATTACTGGAGGATACAATTGGAGCTCAGGTACCCAAAGTTCCAACTTTTAAGACAGTTGATTCTCCCACCAACTCCCTGGATTCTCCCCGCCTTTTTCCTTTACTGGGCCAACAGCTGCCAAAGTGCACAGCTGTTGACAAACTAGGCTGAGTGCTACCAAGGCATCTTTTATGAACTGCCTACATTCATCTGAGCAGATAGATACCTCATTAATGTGCTATATTTCAACCCAGAGAAAACAATGCATGCCAAGAGACTATAAACAACAAGTACAAATGATACAGGTCACAGATGATAAATGTAGCCAGCATACATGCAACACAGGCTCTTCTTAAAAAGACAGGAGCACTGCTGACTTCTCCTGTGCATCAGTCTTTTCCCAAATGCTGACACAGTCAACGAGTCGGCATGGCCTGGATAATACAAGGGGCCTTTGCTCCCCTTCATATACAGGTCTGCCTTTTCTCCAAAGAAGACAAGAAATGTTTTTCTTCTTTTCCATTTAACATGTCCAAATCCTCATGCTGCTCCCAGCTGCAGGTTCCTTGGACTTATCTATTTATTTTTTCCAGTAGTACTACTCAGAGCTAGGAGTTTAGGGGAAGAAAGGAAGAAGTTGGTGAATTTTCTCATTTGAAAAATAAAATTTTAAAAACCCCACCACAAACAAACAAAGAAAAGGTCTGGGCAGCTGACACAGCACACAGGAAAGGCCAAGTCAAACAGGTAACCTTCTGCAGATTTTGAGAGTTCTCACAAACCAGAGTCTGTTGGCTTCAAAAGGGAGGGGTGCTATGGAGAAGAGGGAACTGTAGGGAAAAATATTTTCTCTTTGGTTCCCTAATCCTTCAATGACAGAAAAAGTTGAGACTAACTGGGTGCTGGTTAAGGCATCTGTAAATTCCAGCTGAAAGACTTGCTATCCATGAGTGTTCTTCTTAGCTGTATCTTAGTCATTATGAAGGATTGAACAGGGAAGTGTATTCTCTTGAGTTCAAAAGGACCTCTATGACATGGTAAGGAAAACAGAACCAAGAGCAAACCAAGTGGTTTTCATTTTTGTATGCTCAGTGCCTGGTCTACCTACTAAGGTACTTAATAAATGCTTGTTAGATGAAATTGTCAATAGACTGTAGACATTAACCAGGCCCGGTTTTGCCAAGTACACAGGCCTCTGCAAAAGTTCACTAAACCTTGGGTTAGGAGTCAGGTCTGGGTTCTAGTTCTGTCTCTGCCCCTTATTTACTGCGTCACCTTGGGCAAGTCACTTGACTTAAGTTTTTTCATCTGTCAAAGAAGGATGACATGAACTTCTCTGTTGATACAACACAGAACCGCTGCTCAGGTCAAATGGTCAATATCGCTACACAAATTTAAGAGATTAGGATTTCAGGTTTCATTTGAGGGAGAATTCTCCTGCTCTGAGACACATCATTTATATGACCTTGATCGGGGTGAGAAGGTAGGGTGACACTGTTGCATTGCAGGCTGTCAGATGTCGCATTAACTATAGATTGATTGTAAGTAAGGCCAATATGTTATGTTCTGGGACCCAAGTTCATTTGCTTCATGGGTGGCTCAATTCTATCACCCACAAGAATTCATAATTCAGGGAATACCTGAAGGGGAGCTGAGTACTTTGCACACAATACAATGCTCAATGGATGAATAAATCAATCCATAAATGAAGCCATTGTCCTCTTTCTACTGCCCATTGGCAGACAGGAATTTGTTCAACCTTACCATTTGTTGTTCTTTCTATATCACTCAACATCAATAACCCCTCATTGGCACTCGTATAGTATTTTGTAACATGTTATCTCTAATACTGCTGTTATTTAATTCTCGTGTAATTTTACTTTTTCATGTGTGTCTATATATAATCTGCAAGTAGATTATATGCTCCTGAAGTCAGGTGATATGTGTTAGATTTCCATGTATCCCACAGTGCTAAACACAGAAGCTTTAACCGTTAGCAGGCATTCAGCTTCATAACATTGACTAATTAGTCATTAAAGGTTTGCCAGTGCCAACACTAGTAGAGGCTAGTGTCAATCAAAGTGGAGGATGGAAAGGCAGCACCTTGATGGCTCCATCACTCGCTCAACTTTCATCACAGCTTTGGTTCAAGGTTTCATGGCCACAATCTTAATTTTAGAGTGAATTAGCCAAAGAAAGCACAGGGGAGCAGGGTCAAGGTTCAAGTATTTTAGCCATTTTGCCAGCAAGTGGTTACCAGGCAAAGAAGGGCAGCCTAGCCATTTCTCTAGATCAACACTGCCCACCTTGGTCACTTTAGCAAGGGTCCCAGAAAGTCAGCACCTTGGACCTCTGGTCTACCTGCTTCTCTGAAGAGCTCCTATGACTTCTCTGCCCATTTTCATCTCTTCTGAGGCACCCTGTCCAAATAAACTTGCATTTTCTTCTCTCCTTCAAAGCCTGTGCAAAGTTACAGAGCAGCCAGGCTCTGAGACTACTTTACTGCTTGCCCTGGAAAGGGCCAGAACACCACAGCTGATTTTTGAACCAGTATGAATGCTGCAAGAGCAGAGAAACATAATAAATGGGCACAGCTCCATTTGCAGCACCTAATTTGCAATAATATTGAAGTCTCCAACAATAACTCATTTACTCTTATAATAAATATATAAAAAAAGACAAATTGCTACATTGAACATGCATTTTCTTCACCGCAAGTAGCTGCTACCCCAGGGAGAAAGCCCTGTGCTGCTAACTAATAGTAAATCCTTTGGAAAATCATGTGTCATAATGATGGACAACCAGGGAAAGGGCATTAAATAGATTTAGAGGTTAGAGACTCTAACAAGAACAAAAGACGCCCTTTGCAAACCAGTACCTATCAGCCGTAGGACGGGGAGCATGATTAGCACCTACCAGTGTGACAACCTCAACCAAACAGGAAAAAAAGTTTCTTTTATGGGACAAGGTCTGGTCAAATGCCACCAGAGAGAAAAACAGAGGGCTAGGGGCAGGGGATGATAGTAGAAATCAGAAAAGCTAATACTGAGCAGGTGGGTTGTTCGTGATTCAATCACGTCTGACTCTTAGTGACCCACTATGAGGTTTTCTTGGCAAAGACTCTGGAGTACTTTGCTAATTTCCTTTTCCAGCTCATTTTATAGATGAGGAAACTGAGGCAAACAAGGGTAAGTGACTTGCCCAGGGTCACCCAGCTAGTAAATGTCTGAGGTTGGATTCAAACTCATGAAGACGAATCTTCCTGATCCTAAATCCATTGCTCTATTGACCGAGCCAACTAGAGTTAAGGGTAAAACTTGAGCAGAATTAATTCCATATGTGAGACTTCCCCACTAACATCAACATCACTAGGTGTTGAGTACAATATATTACTATTTCTTTTATTCCTGATCTTTTCTTTAATCAAATTCCAAAAATTCAGTATTTTTTTTAATGGCACAATTTGACTTTTCCTTAGAAACCTGGTTAGGCATCAGTTTAACAATAATCATCACTTCACAATTTTATTGGGATTTATGGTTCCTAAGCTCTTGTGTACACATTCCTTCATTTGATTCTCACAGCAGCCCTGTAAGATAGCTAGGCCAGGTATTATGAACCCATTTAGAAAATGAGGAGACTGAGGTTCAGAGATTTGTGATGATTTGCCAAAGGTTTGATTGCTAAGTGAATGAACCAGGGTTCAAACTTAGGTCTCAAGTGTAAGAGCAGTCAATCTTCTTCCACGATATGCACAGACAAATTGCTTATCATAGCCAACCTTCCTCAATTTGGAAATAGATGCATATAGAAGAGAGGTTAACAAACTTAAAAACAGTGTGCCATATTCTAAATCCCTTACCTCTCAAGATCTGGAGGTGGGATGAGGAAAACATGAAGAAATGTACTAGTCAGTGAAGGTGGGGGCAGGGGTGTGGTACCCACTGACCACCCATTTGTGAGGCTGGGGTAGGGGACATACACCAGTCAGTGGGAATTACAACTATTCTGTATGCTAAAAGAAAATCAGCCCATGGGTAATCTTCAGCACAAGTGTCCAGTGTTCCCAGTTCTTGAGATGGAGCATATCGGCACCTCCATTACACATCACAGTCATGTGATATAGGGGAATCTATGCATTTGCATGCAAAATATGAACAGTATACTTGCACATGCATTCAAGTATGCACAAATGCTACAGCTACATTCCCAACATTTTAATGTCAATGTTCTGACCTTTACTTAAGAACCAAGCTAAGAGACAGTATTAGATATCATTAGATTGTGAGCTCCTTGAAGGCAGGGATTGTCTTTTGCTTTTTTTTGTATCCTCAGGGTCCAGCACAATGCCTGGCACACAGTAGGTGCTTAAGAAATGCTTATTGACTGTTATCACCTACCTATAATATCGTTCATCAAAGGTATGATGTAAGATGATAAACATTTATTAAGTATCTGCTATGTGTTAGGGACTGATACAAAATAAGAAAAAGAAAAATAGCCCCTGCCCTCCAGGAACTTAGAGTCTAATAGGAGAAGACAGTACATGGAATGAAGCTGAAAGGGCAGGAGGTGCCAAAGGGTAGCTGGCACTGGGGTGATGCAGTTGATGATAGAGTGGGAACCAAGGGGAGCAGGCAGTGCCAAATAGTAATGACTATTGCCATAAATTTTTCTTTGTTAACTGCAAAAATTAAGACTTGACAGATGTCTTTGGCTATCATTACAGCCTTCTGCACAATCTTTAAGTTGGCTAGTTTTGCACTGTAAGTCCTAATAAAAAAGACTCAACCTGACTGTGCCTACTCTTAATATCCTTCACCTCAAAAATACTAGTGTGTATCTATAAGTCAGATGTATTAAGAGATAGCAGAAAATGTGATGTGAAAACTTCCATGAAGAATGAAAAGTCAACTTTAAGAGTAATTTTTGCCACCTCTGGATGAAATTCATGATATCTATGGCATGAGAGAACAGAGTACCATTTGACCTTTTGGAATAGGTTTGTTATGACTTTTCCTCTGTCAGTATTGCCAGCTCCTGTGTCCTCTTTCAGAATACTGTATATATGCATACATCTCTTTCTTGCTCTCTCTCTATATACATGCATACCCATATGTGTTTGTGCATGTATATATGTATGTATGCATATATATATGTGTATGTATAATATATATATGTATGCATGCATGTATGGCTTCATTGGTGTTTTATGCCTTCGGGATTGCCAAATTGTTCTTTTACCAGCTTATAGCTTCTCACTTCTGGAAAGATTTCTATAGTTTAAAGCAACAATGCAAGGTGATTTATGAGTATTCTGCAATTGCTATCAGTTTACTATTTTAACCAATCTATCATAAATCAGGAAGAGGAATGTTAAGCCAAACTTGAGAGTGTAGCTTTCATTCATTACCTGGGAAGATTATAGCCATTTCATAAAATCCATTATCTAAGAAAAGGATCTTATTGGCAAGGGCCAGCAAAATTCATTTCATGCTTCAAAAGTTTGTGATTGGGCTGGCTAGAAAAACTAAATTGTTTGGAAGGTGAAAATCATAATTTGTTTAAAAAAACCCACAAACGCCCAAGATGGAGTTGTGTCAATTATAGCAAGTGGCACTTTCTACTCAAATGCACTAAGCGCCATCCGAACGCTGCCCCTCACTCTTGCATGATTGCTCACAGACTTATCAGTCACGAATGGTTGGGTGAAAGGCATATGCTCAAAAGGTGCTGTGACCCACAGTTTGCAAGGCGTATTGCACTGATGGTCTAAAATCTGGTATGTTGGGGGGGAATGATAGAGAGTTAGGAAGAAATGACCAAAGGGATACTTGGTTGATTATTATGAGAACATCCTAAACATTTAGATCTTTTTTATGGTCTTTAGACTCTACAAGTACCTAATCTAGAAGGGCTAAGGGGGAACTCCCCCCCCCCCCCTTATTGGAAATACCCAACCTCTAAGAAGGGATGGTGGCTTCCGAAGTACTGCCTCATAGGGAACAATTCTTAACTAAAAAGTGAACCGAATTGATGTGGTAATGGACCAATTCTAGTCTGTAAGTGTTAAAATGTTATGATTCATCTTTCTTCTAAATTTTTCCCAAGTGGAGAGTTTGGCCTAAGTAAATTCTGGAGCTATACTGTGTAATTAGGGCAGTGGATTGGGAGAAGAGGGAGGGCTAAGAATCCTCAGTTTTAGGGAAGTGCAACATCAGAGCAGAATTTTGTTGTTGTTTAGTCATTCAGTTGTATTCGTCTCTCTGTGACTCTGTGGACCATAGCACACCATGTTCATGGGTTTTGTTTTTTGGCAAAGATACTAGAGTGATTTGCCATTTCCTTCTCCAGCTCATTTACAGATGAGGAAACTGAGGCAAACAGGGTTAAGTGACTTGTCCAGGGTCAGATAGCTATTAATTGTCTCTGACCAAATTCCAACTCAGGTCTTCCTGACTCTAGGCCCTATGTTCTTACCACCGAGCAACCTAGCACCAACCTAGCTGCCCTCAGAGTAGAATTAACAAGCTCCAAAGTGGAGGACTCAGAAGGTCTAGGTAAAAATCTTCCATCTGTCACTAGTGCTGTGAGTGACCACACTGAGTAGTTATCTTCTCTATGCCTCACCTTCATTTATGTCAATTATTTGAAAATAAATACTGAAGCATAGAGAAACTCTGAAGGACAAGTCAATAGACTGGACTTCATTATTTGTTTTGACAAGAAAAACTAAGTGGTCTTGGGAAGGGCCTGCCCCTTATCTGGGAAAAAAAAAAAGAGAAGAGGCTCATGAACATCCCTATCCCAAAATTCCTTTCCAGCTCTGAAATGCTCTGATCTTTTGATCTGTTACAAAGCCCTCTGCAAATATTGAACAGAACAGCTTTTTCAGTCAGAATCTTCTCGTTGACTTCTGTGAAGAGTAATTCTACCCTGCCATGTTTTCCACAAATCCTCACCCTCATCCACCGTCATTCTTTGATAGAAGATTTTATTATTACTTGCCTTTTACTTTTCCCCAATAATAATTCTCAGTAATAATTCACCTCTTTAGGGTTTATTTCCTTCTGAGTTGTTGTTTTTTTTTTAAAATCTCTTGGTCCAGACTCAAACACTGAACTTGGAGGGCAGCACCGTTGGGCTTGGAGGAGAGCCCTCATGTGCCCGAGCTTTTCCCCTTACTCTAGTGTTCTTCTGAGCAGCACATGAGGCCTGGGGACTTGGGCCTTGTCTCCACTTCTAACTTTTCCTATAACAGGGAGATGAGGAAGTCCTCTACCTTCCCAGAGTTCCCTACATTTCCTAAGGAAGTAGTGGGTACCTATGGCTTTTTTTTTGGTGAAACTTCATATTCTGCTTGGTGAGGACTGTTAGGGAACTAACAGAGGTAGAATTTCAAGGGATGGTAAAAAGGAAAAGAAAAAAAGTTATTTTAAAAAGGGCTAGAGAATCAAGTGTCTTCTAGATTTTGCCACACCCTCAGAACATTGTTTTTTTTTAAATTTTAAACTTGTTTCTTTCACTGCTACACTCAACTTTACCCAAATATATTCCTCATGTGAAAACAACATTTCCCCCAGGGAAACTTAATTTTAACACACACATGTTTTTCTAAGTAACTCAGAGCTGGTGGTAGGTAGACAATAAAGATTCTTGTCTTAGAATCTTCCTTCTGCTGGGACCACCAGGGGAATAGAAGAGCAAGAAATACCCAGAGACTCAAAACTCCTACAAATCAGGGTTTGGGGCTCCCAGGTCTCTTTTCAGGTTGCTCCACCTGAGTTTTAAGTGGATGTGTGTATGAGTTGGGGAGATCCCAAAGACAGCAACATGAATCACCTTGCACCCTCATCTTCCCCCACTCCCACCCCTCTTCCAACACACAGCACAATTTGGGGGTAACATTCTTTGGGTTCCCCAATCATGCTCTCTTTCCCCTTGTCTCCAAGCTCTTCCTCTTTCCTCTTGTCCAAGACCTGTTACCAATCCTTTCCTTTGCTTCCCCTCTCAGTTACTGGGGACTGACTGGTGGCACTCCCTACAAACTTGAAGGGTCCTCCTCTCAAAAAGCAAAAAAAAAAACAAACCCCAGCTGAAAGCTCGTACTGTACAAGCAGCAGTTCCTAATTTACACTTTAAGCAGCCGGGAGAAGAGGGTTTTTTTTTGTTTTGTTTTTTCCCTTCTACTTACCATTTGTTATTTCGGAATGTGTGGCACCCTGTCACCGTCGCTGGGAGAAAGCTACTGCACTCCAGTCAGAGAGCTCGGCAGAGGCGGTTTCTTGATATATCAATATGGACTGAACATCAAGTGGCCCCCTCAGCTACAAAGGCGTGGTTACTATGAATCATTTATTACCCGAGCTAAGGCTTTAGGAACAACACTCACTAATGTAAAGGAAGACTTGACTTGGGGAATACTGCTGTCACGGTGGCTGAAGATCCTCCCCTCCCCCGCTACCACCTCCTCTCCGGAGGATAGCTCTGCTTCAGGTTCATGAGTGGTGTTAACCCTTCTTGAGTTACCCAGCCTCGAGAGCCACTCCCAACCGACCCTTTCCAGGATGAGGGTGACAAGCATAAGGCCCATGAATCCCTAGGGTCCTTATCTTTCTGCGCCCCGCCATTCCCTTCCACCAGACCACGCAGAAGAGGGGATGAAGGAGATGCCTGAGTCATAGAGCAGAATCAAAAGAGTTTGTGGGTTTGGGGGTAAGGGTGGGATAAACATAAAAGAATCATCAATTTAGGACTGGAAAGAATATTGAAAATTGTGGACATTATGGAGCAGTGTCCTCATACCTTCCAAATTGTTTCCCTCACCTCTGGCTTTCTTCAGGGCAGCACATAAGCCCTTGGGGGACATGGGGCACTGTCTCTATTTCTAACCTTTAGCTAAAACAGGAAGATGTCAAGAAGAGATATTTAAAAGATGGGTAAACTGAGGCCCAGAGAATGGAACTAGGCTGTCCAAGGCCACACAGCTAGTCATTCCCCCACAAAAGAAGAAACTAAGTATATTAGCCAAGTTAGACCTGGTAGAGACATCAATAAATGTCTCTCCCCCCACCTACCCACCTAAAAAACCCTACTACCCTGCCTTGGGAAATTAAAAAAAAAGTTTCTTTTGCCAAAAAGATTGGGAGATCTGCCCTAGGAAAGGCAGATAGGACACAGAATAAACACCTAGGGCCTGAAGTACCAAGTGTAGGTAAAGCAGATGGAAAATAGAGAGGAAAAACCCAAACCTCCATAAATTGACTGAAAAATCATCTCAAGTGGTTACTCTACAAAACACAAATCTATTCACTTTCTATGATTCTTAGTTTTTATTTTCACTTTACCCTGATTCCCTAAGGAGCCAAACTGCAATCTCAGGAAAGAAGAGGGACAGATTTGGAGTCAGTAGCCCTGGGTTCAAATCCTAGCTCTGCAACTTACTGCCTTATGTGACACTGGGCAAGTAATTTTAACTTCACTAGGCCTCAGTTTCCTCATTTGTCAAATGAGGGGTCTGGGTGGCTAAAATCATGGCTTAGCAGACCACAGTCCAGGACTCAGAGCCAGGGATGTCAGGGGTCAAGTTCGGCCTCTGACACTTGCCAGCCATGGGCAAGTCAAAACCTCTCTTCGTCTCAGTTCCTTCACCTTAGAGGGACACCTGAAGCACCTATTTCCCCCAGGGTTGTTGTGAGACTAGAAAGATATAGGAGATGTTAAAATATACACTGGAAAAGAATGTCTTTGAACAGCCTTGAAAAAATTCCAGGTATGATCAAAACTGACTCTGGAGAAGAGCTAGAAAATGCACCTTGTGTCTTTTGTCAGAAAGGTGGAAGTCTATGGGTGTGCAATATTATGTACTCAGTCAGACGCTACTAAAATTTGATGAGTGTCCAACGACTTCGTTGGACTTAAAATTAAAAAAAAAACTTACAAAGAGAAGCTTGTTTGGAAGGGGAAGGAATATATTTAGAAAAGTTAAATAAAAACAAACCATCAATAATTCAAAATAAGATAAAAATAAAATTAGGAAATTGGCCAAGATTGCCTCTGAGGACCTTTTCCAGTCATAAATCTGTGAATGGATGTTCCTTTCACCCACCCCACTCTCCATCCCTCATCTTCTCCCACTGAAATTTCCTGCTATTCAAAATTTACAAACAGGACCGGGGAGAGAGAAGGTGAAAGGGAAACAAACTTTTCCAATGCAGAAGAATCCTGAGAGACTCATTCTTAAACCATAATAATAGCTCACGTTGATACAGCAGTTTGAGCTTTTCGAAGCCCTTTCCCTATAACAATCCGATGAGACAGGTTCTCAATATAATTGGAATCATCTTAGTTTTACTGACGGGGACCTAAGGCTCAAAAGGCTGAAGTCGCTTGCCTCTAGGCACAAAGCCAAGAAAAGTCAGCACCTCATTTAGGTCTTCTCAGTGGAGTACCATGAGTTCCATTTTATCAGGCTGCTGAGGAGCTCAGTGAGAGAGTCCAGGGCCCTTTCCTCCATCAGATCCTCATCACAACCACTCAGTTCACGAATGGTTCTTATTTTCACTCATAGTACTCATTGCCCATACTCAGCAAAGTCTCAGATTGGAGTATGTTTCACACACACTCATACCTCCTCAGTTGAATCTGTCAATTCCTAGACAAACAGAATCATACAACTTCAGTGCTGAAAGGAACCCTGGAGATAGTCTAACCCAGTAGTTCTCAACCTTCCTAATGCCACGACCCTTTAATACAGTTCCTCATGTTGTGGTGACCCCCAACCATAAAATTATTTTTGTTGCTACTTCATAACTGTAATTTTGTTCCTGTTAGGAATCGTAATGTAAATATCTGATATGCAGGATGTATTTTCATTGGCACAAATTGAACATAACCCACAGGTTGAGAACCGCTACCCATCCCTTTCATTCAACATATTCGGATATTGAGAAAGGACTTGCCCCAGGTGATAGATACAGCTAGGCAGTGGCCAGAAAGAACCAAGATTAGAAACCAAATTTCCTAATGTCAACTCCAGAGTTCTTTCTACTAGACCACACTGCCTCCAATCAATCACCAGCTGGGCAGGACCCCACTCAGATCAATCAAGTGATTGGGAGGGCAGCTGAGGGTGGGGAGGGGAGAGGCTAAGAAGAGAAGGCAATGGACAAACCAGATGATGTTTCAGTGGCTGTCCCTTTGGTGCTGGTGAACTGCAAAGGGGTCAGAGGTTTGGCTCATTGAACCACACAAAAGCCGTCCTGAAATCGATGGGGTCAGTAAAATTAGAGAACAGACCCCCTTCTTGGGTGGCATCGTCAGTCTTCCTGCTCTCAGCCAGGACCACAAAAGCAATGAGGCAGCACAAAAACGACAAGGGAACTTAACTAAACTTCCCCTAAACCTCAGAGAGAGAGAGAATGGGAGAAAACACATACACACATATTACATATACACCCACAAAAGTGAGGCTGAAATTGAATATTTTAGCAGAAGTTTTGACTTGTCACTTTTGTGATCACAACTCACAACATTTTCTGCCCATGAATTGCTCCATGAAACCTCCTTAATTCATACACCCAATAATTCCAAATTTGTGAACAGAGCTAATACTTACATTAGTTTATATTATCTATGCCTGGAGAAAGGGTTTGCTAGAAAAATTAATCACCAAAACAAAATATGCTGGGGGTGATGGTGAGGGGTTTAACTCCCTAGGGAGAAACAGTACTCAAACACTTTAAGAGCTTTCATTTACATAATAAACAATGTGCTAATTACAAGTGATCCTTATCTAGTCCCTGGACCAACTCTGACTGAATCTCTTTCTCTGCATTTTGTTAGACTGGATGGATACCAGAAAGTGATGGCATCGTCCCTAAAAGTTGTTCTAATTTCATTCCTCAAAAACAGACTCTAGGCAAAACAAACTGGGGTGGGGGAAAATCAAAGTAATACCCTGAGAGCAATATTATAAATGAGCAATAAACACTCCTAGTGACTGGCTTAGCTGAGTCAGCCAAGGAATGAAGCACTGAGGACCTCAGACAACTGGACAAACAATGGATGCTACAGGACATTATGGTGATCCTCTATTAATGAATTACAAAACAGTCTGTGAAGTTCTAAGAAGTATGACTGAAAAAGTTGAATTTCTTTCAAAATATTCTAAAACTCTGAATTCTTAACCATGAATTAATTCAACCTTACCCTTCTCTTACTGATAGAGACCATGGACACATGATGGCTCAAGAAGTCCCTCCATCGTCCTCTTTTTTTTTCTGCCATAAAGATAACCAAGGAGGCAACTAGGTGATGCAGTGAATAGAGCACTGGCCCTGGAATCAGGAGGACCTGAGTTCAAATCCAGCCTCAGACACTTTACACTTATTAACCATGTGACCTTGGGCAAGTCACTTAATCCCGATTGCCCTACCCTCTCCCTCCAAAAAGAAAAGAAAACCAAGCTTATTTTAAAGAAAAGGGAGGTAAGGAGTCAGAGCAGAGGGGGATAAAAAGAAAAAAGAACCTAGCACTTCAAGATGGATGATGAAATTACCAATCAACACACCCTTCCCCAATAAAAGGGTTGTTTGCTGGCCAGCCAGCAAGCAGTTTTAAGGAGAAAATGGCCAATGACAGGGTTAAGCATCAGCGTCATCCAGTGGCCTCCACGTGAGAACAGTTGGTCCATGAATCATATAGTATTCATTAAAGCACCTACTATTTGCCAGGCCCTGTGCCAAGCCCCAGGGATACAAAGAAAGGCCAAAAGATGGCCTTGCTCCCAAGAAGCTCACAGTCAGGGAGCCCAGGTATCCATGTCCCAGCCATGAAATCTCAGAGGTTTCTGCTTGGGAATGTCAGTGAATTTTTCTCTTCCTCAGTTTTCCATCCTACTAAGAGATTGCCATGCTGAGTTAGTCCAGGAGTCTCCGCAGAGCTATGACAGAAGGTACACTTTGTGGTAGAAGGTGGCAGCTGGTGGCCAGAGCATGAACTTTAAGTAATTTAGGGATTATCCCCATCTTATTGATAAGACTAGTGGTTCTTTTTTTCTCATTCAGTTTCTCTCAATCTCTCTCTATGTCTCTGTCTTTCAATCACAATAGAAACAATCTCACACACACTCTCAGGGGTTTAAAAAAAATCAGTCTAACAGAACAACCTTCCTTAAGACTGCTAAATCACCCTTTTAGTTCAATAAAAGGTTAGGTAAGTAGGAAACATTAAGCCCAATGAATAAAATCAAAACCAACGTCTTTCTATCCATCTGAGTCGCTGGCTTTTTTGCAAATGGGCCCCAAAGGTCAGAGTATACTTATACTATAAACCTAGAAGTCACTTTCTTGTACTATATGATGTGAATAGGTCACACAGTCTCCCCGATGCTATCCCTGACTTTTCGTCTCTTCCATTCAGTCGATCCAATGCCCTATTGCTAGATGAGACTTCCTCAGTCATACCTTTCCCCATCACTGACTAGAATACTGGGCCTGGAGACAAGAAGGCCTGAATTAAAATCCTTCCTCAGACACTAGAGTTAGGTGGTTTTCATGGCCTCTGAAGTCCTTTCTAGCTCTAAATCTAAGATATTATGATGACCTTTCTTCTTCACTATATAATGCAGATCTTAGTCTTGACTAGAGGTGAGTGATTTGTTGTACCAAGTGAACAAGTTAGATGGAAAGGTTAAAAAAAAATTCAGACCTTAGTATGTGGTGGATACTTATGAATAATAAAGAAGGGATCACTTGTCCTTTTCTCATCTCTCCAACTAACCTATAAGCTCCTTGAAGGCAGGATTCAGGTGTGTTGTAGTATTGCAATCCCCCAGGAAGCCTACTACATAGTTCTGGGCATATGATAGGTACTTAATAAATGCTTCCTGCTTTATTTTCCACCACTGGTTATCCATATGCACCCTACCTTCATCTTCTGTCAAAGTAAACCTCTAAATTTTCAATTGAGCAGAGCTCAAGACCATGATTCCACTCTCACTACCGGTAGGCATGCAAGGGCAATAAGGAACAAACAGTTGTTTTCCTCCAAATCTGTATTTGTATGAGAGTGTATGGAGCGGGGAGGCACAGGAAGAAGTGTGTAGGAAGAGAGAAACTAAGTTTAACTTCCTGCTGCAAATAAATGTTTCAATATAAATGTCTTCACATAAATGATGACAGCCAAACAGTTGGCATCAGGATAAAGAGGAGTGGCCCTTGGCATTGCCTACTTTGTTTTGAAGGGCCACTGGTCTAATCAAGCAGGGATCCCCGAGTAGATGCCAAATCTTGGGGGAGGTTTGGTCATATTTCCAAAGAACAACAAATCTAGTAAATATTCATTAAGCTCCTTATGTGCCAGGCACTGTGCGAAGTGCAGTTCCTGCCCTCAAGGAGTTTACAGTCTTAAGGGACAAACAATATGAAGAAGGAGGCAGGAAAGCAGGAAGGGAGTGGAGTGGGAGGAGACAGGATGCCAGAGGATATCTTGTCTGGTGGAGCTGAGCACTTCTGCAGAGTGAGCCAAGTCCTGTGGCTACCCTCCATAAAGGAAGGCATTGGGAGGAGTTTGATACTCCACTCTCCTCCGGCCCTCCAATCTAATACCTTTTTACATAGGAAGTACTCTAGAAATGCTTGACTGACTGGCTGACTACATGACTACAATGTACTGTTGTTAACAAGGTATAAGTGGAAAGGGGGCTTAGGTTCAAATTCTAGCTCAGTCCTTTACCACTTCTGTGACCCTGGGGAAAAGCATCTCTGGAGCTCTGTTTCCTTATCTGTGAAATGAGGGGATTGGACTAAGGAACCCTTAAGGCTCCTTCCAGTTCTAAATATATTATTATTGCCCTCAAAAGGACACTTAATAAACTTTAATTAAAATATTACATAAATCGGTGTCATTATTATTACTATTAATGTTCGTCTTATTTGATCTGTACAGCCTACCTGGAAAGTAAATGTATATCTCATTCTAGAGATGAGGAGACTAAGGCTCAGAGAAGTGAAATGATGGGTGACAGAGACTGTAATAGCAGTCTTCTGATCCAGTATCTCCTGTAAGAAGAACTCTTCCCAATGTAAACTTAACAGATGCATGAAGAAATGCATAAATGGTACAGAGGACCTGGGTTCAAAGTGTTAGCCTGGACAAGTCACTTAACCTTTGGAGGTCTGTCTTCTCACTCACAAAATGAGAGGGTTGCTTTGAGGGTCCCTTCTAGCCTTCAGTCTATGACGCTAGTGGTATACTCTCCTCTACCCATATGTTTTTCCCTTAGTAGTCTACCCTATGGTAAATATCTCTTCAAATCTTGTGCACTAGGCTGTGGAAGCTGGCTTTCTGTTCACTTTCCTCACTCCCAAATACAGAGGGAATCAATCATATAGTTTGATCTAGTATGAAAAGAGAAAGGATTAGGAGAGGAAAAGAAACAAAAAAAAAGGGAAAGAAAAAGCTGGAAATAATACATTCCCAGTATGCTTACTTGGAATCCACATCTAGATGGAAGATCATCTCATCCATTCCTCTGCCTCCACACCCCCATATTTACTGAGCCATGTAGACCAATGTACAATTGTCTAACTTGTTTCTGTGGGAGGTGGAGAGGTGGGGGACACGGGAGGAAGCACGTGGGGGAAAATGGCCCCTTTTCTGGCAGATGCCATGTTTATGTCCCCCTCCCTCCTCCTTTCGGGGTGGCTCACCCCTCAGATGTATAATGAATCAGGCACTCTCTCATTAATAAAAAATGACAAGCTATCATCTCATTGAAATCCTGTGTGCTGGAAGTGCCTGCAGACAAAATCCCTGCCTTGCTCTCCAATTCCTCTGTGGTCAGGCAGTAATGAGGCTTTGGGGTGGACGGGACAAAAGTGAGCTGCTGAATAGAGCTTAACTTGCAGGAGGAGGAAGTAACCTTTTCATTACAGTCACAGGACTTTAATTTTAATGACTTTTTCATCTATATTAACAAAAGGACCCAGATCAGGGGCCTGGCTGGGGCTCACCAACAAGGTCACCAAGTTATAAGAATGTCACAGGGTAGGCAAGAGCTAATCCAGGCCATAGCAATGAGCTATTCATTGCTTCCAAATTCCCAAGATGTCCTGAAAGCCAACTGATTTGGAAACACGACCCATTTGAATATCTCTCTCTTCCTTTTAATAATTTTCTTTATGCAAGTGAGAGAAGGAACAGATAGAAAAACTGGACAGGAGGGAAGGTAAGAATGGATTCAGGCACTGAGTTTGAAGGTCACTCTGAACTCATGAGCGAGGTTACCTTCACAATCCTCTTTGTTTTTCTGCTACACAGAGATCACCAAGGGATGAGGCTAGCTAATAAAATAAACCCTACTGAAAACACTACACCACCAGGAAGCCCTTCCAACAATAACAGCCTCCTCCTCCCCGCCCACCTTCTTCCCCTTCTCATTGCCTCCTAAGATCTCTGTCTAATGTACAGTCCATCACACTAAGTGTCTGTACAATGAATTTTGACAAATGAATTATATTAAATGTGCCACTTGATTACAGAATTCTGTAGCTCTCTAACACTTCCACAGGCTTCATCATTGTCTCTCCAGCAAGAGACTAAGCTTCCTGAGGGCAGAGAACATATTTCAATGAAACGGTTTCTTAGCTAGTCTCCATCCAATCTTTCCCCCAAATGCTCCAACATCCACATCCATGTCACTGGCTTTCTGGACTCACCATAATCTGGTCTAACTAGACAGTCTGAACTGGTTTTCTATGACTTCCCAATAAATAATCTCCACTACAGTTGAGAAAGTCAACACATTCTTGTTTTTTTCTCCCAACATGAGCTTGAATGTGAATTCACAGACACAGACACAGACACAGACACACAACACACACACACACGCACACACTCCACTTTCACTCTCTTCTCTTCAGTTTGCTCTTGATACCCTCCCCTACCACATATACCACCATTTATCAAACTGACTCATCCTTAAAGTTATAACCCCACTCTCCTCCATGAAGCTTTCTTGGACATCTTGAGCTCATGCTCATTGGCCCATTTGGCCCATTTCATCTTTTCTCAATGAGTTTCGGATTACTGTTTACTATTGCATTTATAGTCAAGAACCATATCAGCAGCACACTCAATTGTTCTCAAATTGCTTTTTCAGGTTTTGTTTGCCTCCACAATTAGACTATAAGTACCCTGAGGGCAGGGACTA
>CM053588.1:184425147-184447497 GCA_028646515.1 Pseudochirops corinnae | reverse complement strand
ATTCCTCAGTGTCAAGAACAATGTTAGGCACATGAGAAGAGATATTCAATGAACACTTGCTGAATTCAGCAGAATAGCAACACTCTATTTCGTATTTCCTTAGGTCATACGCTCTTAGATTTAGAACTAGTAAAGAGACCTTGTGGAAAAGGAAATGGCAAACCACTCCAGTATCTTTGCCAAGAAAACCCCAAATGGGGTCACCAAGAGTCAGACACAACTGAAAAAGGACTGAACTGAAAGGGGACCTTAGAAATAATGTAGTCCAGGTGCTTTGCAGAAGAGAGAAGTGAGGCCGAGAGAGAGGTGACTTGCCCAGTCCTACAGATGTGATAACTCCACACACTTCTTATTTGCACTGACAACACTCTTGTTTGAGTAGGGAGAGGAACAATATGTGGGTCAGCCAAAGAAGACAGAGCAACACTACAAATGCCAGAATGGCCTGGACATCTGGGTGTAGTTGAAAGAGGAATGGCCCAGGAATTAGAAGACAAGAATTCTACTCCTTCCTCTGTCACCAATTGCCTATGTGACCCCCAAGCAGTCTGCTCCATTTCTGCAGGCTTCAGTTCCTACTCTAAAAAAGGGGAGGGTTGAACTAGATGTCTTCTCCCCAACTCTAACACTGCCATAATGAGTCCTGAACTTGGGAGATGGGAAACATGAGTCTGAATCTTAGTTCTAACAATTACTTAGCAATGCAACAAGGATATCACTTAACCCCTCTGAGACAACAACTTCTTCATCTGTAAAATGGGGATAATACCATTTGCACTATCTAAAAAGTTTCTAGCATTATGCAAATGTGAGCTGTTATAATTATGATGCTACGGTCAATGGGTCAATGGGTAGTCAAGGGGCAAGTGCCCGGTGAAAGCAAGCTAGTCATTTCTGAGGCTCCTAGAGCCTGCATGGCCACCCACATACAAGATACTTTATAACGGCTATTACGAGAGCATTTCTAATGAAGTTATTAGCCAGAACATCACCGGGAAAAGGGAAGGCAGCTCTCTCTGTGTGCCTCCCGGTTATGCTGGGCTCATCCAAAATACTCATGTGGAGGCAAAACCAGGCAATGCAGTTCTCATCCTGCCCAAACCTGGAACAGGAAGACACTCTAATTGCAAAATAGATGGGCCCCTAGGGTGGAGTGAGTTCTATATTATGAAGTACTTTTCAAAAGAGATAATTGTTTAATAAGTAAAAATCGAAGTGGGGGAGGAGAATTAAATGCAAGTAGCTCCTAGCACTCCTGTTTCCCTCCCCCAGTCTTTGCTTGCCCTCTCCATTTTCCCTCCTCCCACACTGTTCAGATCTTGCTCTGGCTTGCCTTACCCAGCTACCCTTCTTTTCCCATATAGTTAAATATTGATTTTCTACAATTTAAGGACAAGAGCTATGATGTTGTTTCATCACTTTTTAGTCATGTCCGACTATTTGTGACCCCATTTGTAGTTTTCTTGTCAAAGATACTGGACTGGTTTGCCATTTCCTTTTCCAGCTCACTTTACAGATAAAGAAAATGAGACAAACAGGGTTAAGTGACTTGCCCAGGGTCACACAACTAATAAGTGTCTGAAGTCAGATTTGAACTCACAAGGGTAAGTTCGACAACAAGGAAGTCACTTAACCTCTCTGAGACAGCAGCTTCTTTATCTTCAAGATGGAGGGAACATTTGCACTCCCAAAAAGGGTCCTGAAAGCTTATAGTGTTATGCAAATGTAAACTGTAAGATTATGATGCCATAATCCATGGGAAATCAAGACTCCAGGTCCAGTGTCTATCCAGTGCACCACCTAGCTGCCCCCAAATCTATGGGGAAATCTCTTAACTTAGTTTGTGCCACTAAAGTGTAATACAATGAGAAAAACTCTGGAAGACCTTGGGCAAGTCATTGATTTTCTGAGTCTCAGTTTTCTCATTCATACAAGGAAACCAGTAATTCTTGAAATATTTCCCTCCTTTCGTCCTTCCAGGGTTGTTGTGAAGAAAGCACTCTGTGAATTGTGAAGGACAGTAGAAACATGAGCTTTTATAATCTTCATATCTGGCCCCACTCATCACCCTTTTAGCAGAGAAGCCCCAAAGTAGCCAAGTAGACTATATGGGTCTTGGTCCTTGTCTGGTCCCCTGTCCACTTTTGGGGATGGTCCTAACCACCAGCACTGAAAGGGGGGAAAGAGACAGAAAGGAAGAAGCCCTAGGGTGGGAGTTCTTAACCTGAACTCACTCCATGGATCCTCAAAGTGTCTGTAGATAGATTTCAAGGGGCTCACAAACTTGGATAGGAAAAAAATATATATATAACCTTATTTTCACTAAATGTTCCTCTCCTTTGTAAACCTACATATTTTACTTGATGCATTTAAAACTATTATTCTAGGGAGTTCCTGGCCTTTACCAGACTGCAAAAGGGCACCATGATATGAAGAAGCCTTGCTCTAGGTAATCTTCAAGCTTTCTCCCTTGACTTCATGTAGAAACAATGATCAAACCATCCTCAAAAGACTTTGTTAGTCAGTTCTATTCTAGAGACTCTGAAGCCTTCTTAACTAACCAACACATATTGACTGTATCCTTAATTCAGTGCCTACACACATAGGAAGTGCTACAAGGAATATCAGAAAGTCAAAGCCGTAGTACCTATCCTCAAGAAGCTCACAGTCTAGCTGGGGAGATACAATGGACATGCATGAAACAATTAGTAAAAATGCATATAACCAATCAATTGTCAAGCATTTATCAGGTGACAGGCACCATACTAAGTGGTCATGACACAAATATAGTCCGAATCATAAGTGTAAAAAAAGAGTTTACAGAAGGGGAAGATTAGTGGGAGTCAGGATGGTCAAAGGAAGCGTCATAGAACTAGTAACAATGGATTGTTGGGTAGGATTTAGACTGAAATGTATGATTCTCAAAATAAAGAACTCTCTCCCTCTCTCCCTCTCTCTCTCATTTCAGCCCACTTCTTCTTGTTCTTTCCTCTGTTTCTGTCCAAGATAGCTGCCCAAGATTCTTCATTTAGAGTCATTCCTGACTTCATAACACCCTGACCACCCTCACTAAAATTAGCAGAGTGCTAGATAAGGACCCATGCTTATCATAATGGAAATGGTTCCTCTCCCCTCTCCCCTCCCAACTTTCTACCCCATCTGAACACATGTTTTTATTTATTTTGTCTGCTGAGGCAATATCCTACCTTTTAACTGACTCACAGAAACCGTAGACCTAACCTAGTCATTCCACAGGAAATCCAGTTTCCAGCCCCACCTAGCAAGGGCTGCATAACCCTCCTTAGAAGGCAACACACTCTCTCTCTCTCTCTCTCTCTCTCTCTCTCTCTCTCTCTCTCTCTCTCTCTCTTTCTCTCTCACTGGAGAACGCACACATGCATATATGAACACTTCGAAAGTTATAGAATTATGATACATTTGTCCGGATTTCATCTCATCTTGAGTTTCACTGAAGCTCCCTCAGGGTGGCCCATCAGGAATTCAATGAGCTGGCATAGGGAAGGTGACCAAATTAAACATGAACAAGAATAAAATTCTTTTTAAAAATTGGAAATGGCAGGTACAATTATAAGACAGCCCCTTAATTGTAGGCCACCTGAGTTCCTCTCAGTCTCTACAGATTTCAGACTTTTCTGGGATATTCCCCCCTCCCCCAATAAGGGAAGCTGCTTCCTCCGTCCCACCATGCTCCTAATCAGAGCAGGCTGGCCCAGGAGGCTGGAAGGCTCTGAACTTAGAAAGTAAACAACACCAACTTCGAAATTCTTTCATTGAATCAGGCCTGGTCTTGCTTTAAAAGTTAAGCATTAGAATCCCACTTCACCCTATCTCCCACCTGGACCCTCCTAGACTCCCTGAGTTTTCTTACATCTTCCTAGGTGGCTCAGTGGATATAGCACTGGGCCTGAAGTGCTCCTCTTCCTGAGGTCAAATGTGGTCTCAAACACTTACTAGCTGTGTGACCCTGCGCAAATCACTTAATAACCCTATTTGCTTCAGTTTCCTCATCTGTAAAATGAGCTGGAGAAGGAAATGGCAAATCACTCCAGTAACTTGGCCAAGAAAACCCTAAATGGGGTCACAAAGAGTAGGATACGACTGAAATGAATGATCCACAGCAACAACATCTTCCTGGAACAAGGTAGCATGGCTCCCTTGGGAATTGCTTGCAACTACTTTGTACCTAAGGGAAGCTCATTTCCTAAGGTACAAATTTCATAAAGAAAAGCCATCGAGTAAGATACAACGATGAGTTCTGATTGAAGAAATAACAGATTAAATGTAACAATCAAACGTTTAGAGGTATTTTGGAATGGCCTTCAGAGCCTCTGTTCTAGTAATTTGATTATTTCCAGGGGTGGCAAATCTTTGCTCTCTAAGGGAAGTTTTGAACTTTAAAAACAGTCAAAGTTATTTGGAGCTAAGTTCAAAGAAAAAGATGACTGACCAAAGTGGGCGACACTATTGTTAGTTAAAAAGACAGGTGAGTACAAGGTAATGATACCAGTGTATATGTGTGTGTATGTATGCTCTTAAAGCAATCCATGGGTTAAAACATTTAGAGCTAAAAGAAAGGGGTTTTAGAGATCCTTTAATTGAATACTTTCATTTTACAAATGACAACATGAAGACCTTCAGAAAGTTAAATGGTCTGTCCAAAGTCAGCAAAATAGGAAACAGTAGCAGATTTTGAAAACACGTTCTGTGACTCCAAATCTGCCTCTCTTTCTGCTCCACTGGACTCTTTTTTCCAAAGGAAAGTTCCAAAGATTATAGGATCAACAGTAATATTTTTAGAATCAGCACATAGTCCTTCAAGGGGGGAAACACATATCTGAATGCATACAAGAAGTTCTGATGTGCATGTGTATGTTAAAAAGAAAGAAAAAAAATCAGCCTCTTTACTTACAGCACATCTTTTTGGGGGGGGGGTGTTATTGGCTATTATCATGTGTGTTCATCTTGTCAAACCCTGGGAGGTTTGAAGGGCCAGAAGCTGCTCCTCCTTGCAATCTTCTCAGTACCTAGCAGAGGGTTGGACACACTGGAAGCACTACATGCATATTTCTGGATTAAAGAGAAGGAGAAGCTGAGGCCACGACATTACTCCTAGTTCTCATCATCTGATTCTCATTGGACCCACTGCCTGGTTTTCATTAGATAACGTTGGCTTGGCCCCAAAGAGTAAGGCTCGTTTTCCTGGCTGGAGTTCTGGGAAGTAAAAGAGGTCAGGGGTCTGTAGCTTATTGTCCCAGAGGGGTGGCATGGAATACAGCTGGACCCACAAGCACCTCCTTGTTGGGAGAGATGAATGACACTTTGAGGAGTTTTCTCTGATCTTGCCTAGAGGAAGAGTTCAGCCTGAGAGAGCTGTGGATACAGCTTCCATAAAGTGGAAAAAGTGCTGATCCTAGGGTCAGAGGGGATGGGACTGACCCATCCTCATTTCACTGGTACAGAGATTTCCCAATGACGAAGCTGGTGCTGCTGCTACCACCAGTGCCAATCAGCACCTTCCCTGGAATTTAACAGTATCATATGGGGTACTCCCAGATTAAGTGATTTGCTCAGGGTCCCTTACATAATTTTGCCAGGTGGGACTTAAACCAGGTTATCATGATTCCCACCCCATCTCTCTATCCTCTATGTGATGCTGTCTCCCAGAGGAGTCTGAAGACTTGGATTCGAATTTTGCCCCTTACTCCTTAGGAAAGGCCCTGGGTCTCAGCTTCTTCATTTGTAAAAGGAGGAGGGTTAGACAAAGATAACCTCAGAGGTCCTGGGTTGTTCTATGAAAATCAGATGGAACAGGAAAACAATATACATGCTAACTAGCATGATGTAAATAGAAAGAAGAGATATGAGATGATGCCTCTCCCTGCTCCTCTGCAGAAGTGAGGGGCTATGGGGGATTATCCATTGCATGTCACTTAGACTTTTTAAATACATTGTATAGTTTTGCAGAACATTTTTTCTTCCTTTCTTCATATTTTATTATAAGGGATGTCTCTCAAAGGGAAGGAATATGATGGAAAATGTAGATGATATAAAAATAAAATACATTAAATATATATGTATATGTGTATACACACACACACACACACATTAGAAAAGAAATAAAAAATTAAACCAACTCCTCCCTATATTCTCCATACTCTTCCAAGGCATCCAAAAATGTCATGCCACGTATCCTCTCCCCTCTAATCTCGTAACTGCCCTTTGGGAAATGCCCAGGTTCTAATAATCAATGTCACAAACTGCCTCACAAGATATTTAACCATTTTGAGTGCATTGGTATCATCTCCTTAATTATGTGATAAGGTCAGCAAGGCAAGGACTGCTCATGATTTCTCACAGTGCCTAGCACGGGGTTGGAAACTTAACTGAGTGCTTAGAAAATAATTGTTGAATTGAACTGAAAGCTAAGTTAATGCATATAGCAATGTTTTTCAATCAAAAACCTGTCTGATTTAGAACCTTCGATGGGTGGCAGAGACTGGTTCTTTTTTTCCTTTTCTGTCTCCTCCAGTGCACATCCCAGTGTATTACACATAACACACATTCATCAATTTTGGTCAAATGAATGTCTGGACACCGAAAAGGTTCTATAGAGAACACAAAGTATAAACATGATCTCTGCCCTTCAATCTAGCTGGGAATCTAACATGAAACTTGTGGAGAACTGGATAACTATATATCAAATATTAAGTTGTATATTTGTTTTGCTTAGTCATTTTTCAGTTGTGCCTGACTCTTTATGACCCCATTTGGGGTTTTCTTAGCAGAGATACTGGTGGTTTGCCATTTCTTTCTCCAGTTCATTTCACAGATGAGGAAACTGAGGCAAATAGGGTTAAGTGACTTGCCCAGTGTCATATAGCTAGTAAGGGTTCTGAGGCTGGATTTGAATTCAAGTCTTCCTGATCCCAGGCCTGGGGCTGTATCCACTATGTCACCTAGATGCCCTGTTGTATAGTACAGATAATAAATGTTCAGATGACGGAAGCTTGGGGAGTCCAGGGAAGGTTTCATGAAAAAAGTAGAACTTAGACTGAAATATGGAACAGTAGGATTTTTGTAAGAAAGGAAGGACAAAGGAGCATTTCACCGGCAAAGTATATCTTATCATATTATATGTAACTCTCTCTCTCTCTATCTTTCTCTCTGTCTCTACACACACACACACACACACACACACACACACACACACAAAGTCTTAAAAGTTAAGCCAACTTGCATCAACTAAAACCCTACCTTCTATAGGAAGCCTTTCCCAATCCTTTCTTAATTCTAGTACCTTCCCTCTGTTAATTATTTCCTATTCATCTTGTACAAAGCTTGTTTGTACATATTTGATTGTCTCCTCCATTGGACTATGAGCTCCTTGAGGGTAGGGGCTGTTTTTTCTCTCTTTTAGCACAGTGCCTAGAACTTAAGTAGATAATAAATATTTACTGACTGACTGACACCAAAATTTTCAATTTTTGTTCAGTTTTCAGTAGAACTTAGGCAGAGCTGTCCATCTTGTGAATGGGAATGCAGAGTCAAAGATTTTACCTTGGAAATGCCTTAGGATTCACTCACCCCATAAATACTTTGTCACTTCAGAAGCCCATGTCTCCTTTACCACTACACAATTGCTGGTAGAGTCAACCATGAACTATTTGACCTCTTCATTATGGACTGAATCCCTCCATGAACAATAAACACACCCACCATCCATTGATAAAGCCAGAAACTCAGGAGAATAAGCAATATGGATCATCAGAGATGAAGAACTTTGGTTCCTGTTGTGGTCTGTACAGAAGTGATGGTGCATTTGTTTTGTCGGAAACTTGTATTTTCTTCTCCTTAGGAAGAGAAAAAGAAAGGACACATTTTCTTTCCCTTTCTTTCTTTAATATGAAAAAACATGATGATGATCTCTTGGGTTTTCTCCTTTCCCCTTTCTTTCCCATGATGGCCAACAGCCCAGTGATTTTGAATTTCTACAACAACTATGCCGCTGACACTGCAGATATATCCCCCATTCCACTGAGACCAAGAAAGATATGCTCTTCCATTCTAAAGACCTCCACCTTGGAGTGGGGATGGATGGCTAATGAGACAGAATGCCTTTCACTCCTGGCTGGAGAGTAGGGAATTCAGCCGAGCTCTGTTAAAGGTCAATTCGAACTGCTTTCTAATGAAACATAGTGAACACCCACTGCACAAGATAATGGTATTTTCTACTTGCATATTATCAGCATGAAGAAATTAAGTAAGATTATAAGATCCCTTTCTCCTTTTAGGAGCTCCCTCTTCTTCCCAACTCATCTCCCTTAAGGGGTCCAGTGTTTTCCTGCTTTGCCTTGGTTATTCAGGACCCTCAAGCCCCGAACTTATTATGTTATGCTCTGAATTTAACCTTCTACCACCCTCCCCGCCAATCAAAATTGCCTTGATATTAGCTATTTGTCCAACAGGAAAGGATCTGATAAATTATTATATACTAAGGTGTTAATGATTGATCATAGTTTAATATGTTATATTTTTCCATACTATATGCATTTCAATGGAAAACTATGCCTTAATTGAAAAGGAGCTATCTATTTGAAGTCAAAGGACCTGGGTTCAAAATTGCTAGATTCTTTTCTCACTATGAGCCAGCTGATATATTCAATAGAATATTGGATTTAAAATCAGGAAGAACCAAATTCAAATCCTACTTCATATACTTAATGACTATATGACCCTAGACTAGTCACTTAACTTTTCTCAACCTTAGTTTCAAAATCTTAAAATGGGGGTAATAAAAGTACCTCCCTCCTAGAAATGTGGTGCTGCTCAAATGGACTAAATATGTAAAGTGTTTTGGAAACCTTAAAGTGCTATGTAAATGTTAGCTTTTTTTTTTTTTTTTGCATTACCTATGGGAACATACAAGTCATTTAATTTCAAAGAATCTCAATTTCCTTATCTGTTGAAATAAGAGGATTGGACTAGATGCTCTGAAAGACTATTCCTAGCTTTAAATTCCACAATCTTAAGGAATCTCTAATAATTGAGTTTCAGCAATCAGTAACAGGCTAGGGGAGGAGGCTATTCCACAAATTACAAACCATAAAACAAACCAAAAAAGTGAAGAGAGCATTGGCCATGGAGTCAGAAGAAATGAGTAAACAGTCCCACTTCTGCCCTAACTAGCAGTGTGGCCTTGGATAAGTCACTTAGTCATTTGAAGCATCTGTAAATTGAAGACCTTGAATAATACTGGCAGGCACCAAGGATTCCAGAAGACTGGCTCTTCACCTAAGCCTTAGTCTACAGAAGTATGTGTTTATCTCTTATTTCCAGCAACTATCAATGGATACCAGGTTACCCTCAAAGTCAGTAATGTTGGTCTTTTTGGAAAGTAGCCTAGGTGTGGTGAATGGAGCGCAGATGGGAAACTTGCTTGGGTACTCTGGAGTTCATGAGTTGGCAAGGAAGAGGAAGGAAAAAGGATTCAGTGACTACCCAGAAAGAATGAGTTGGTGTGCAGACTATAATGAGGTGTGATCCTGGAACTTGAAAGGAGAGAGCCAGTGGTGAGCAAATTCAGTGAGAATTACAGTGGAGGGAGAATGATGGAGTAAGTGGGTCACTGGGTGAGCATCAGGACAATTTCACCCTTGGCATGCCCTGGCTATGTGATGAAACCCTCACCCAAGAGGGGCTCTGTGTGTATGTGTCTTACCTACCCTTTACCTATCAACCTTTCTTTCTGTCCTCTGAAACATTGAAGAGTAGTGATAAGAGGCCGTTCATCCTATTTGTTCTCAAAACATTTATCTGAATCCAAAATAATCTGAGTTTTGTCTAGTGTGCTAAGAGGGTGGGGGGTGTAGGGGCCTAGGACACAGGGCATGTGTGACAGTGAGTGATGGTACATGACACTAATGACGATTTTATAAAGTCCTTGTCAACTCTAAAAGTCCTCCCATTCTCTGACACTTTGCCTATTGCCTAGAAAATCAAAATCAACATCTCCATATACTACCTTTCTAAAAAACTGATCAATTCTGACCCTCTTCACTGCAGCACAAATGGGGGGAGGGGGGTGCTCAATCAATGTAATTGCAACACTTACATTATCTTGTCTTATCTTGTTTTCTACCTGCTTCAGGTGTCTAAGTCTTGTCTCCCCACCTAGACCATAAATTCTTCTAGAAGTCTTTTATACAAAACCTGATACAAGGCTAGGCTCAAAACAAGTCTTCTGTGTAATGAGTTCTTGCCATGGAAGATGCACAAATGATTTACACTTGTATTTATTAACTGTTCCTCTGATGAACTAATGAATGAACGAATTGTTAAGCTTTACTCACTACAGGCCAAGTACAAAATGCTAAGTGCTGGGAGTCCAAAGGAAAATAGAAAGAGGTCCCTACTCTCCAAGAGTTCACACTCTAGTTAGAGGAGACAACAGATCAAAAAAAGGTTAGCTATGGGGTAGACAGGAAGGTCTGGAAGGTCTAAAAGGGCAAAGGCAAGACTAATGGCAAGAACCAGAGGCCTTCAGGTTGTATGAGTAGGGCATACAGGCAGGACAAACAGTAAGCCTAGCAGTCTTCCATCTCATTGGATGAAACAGTCTTGTACTCTTCTCAACTGGCCGCCCATGGGACCCAATCATCAGATGGAGGGGAAAGCATCTTTGATAATGGTAAATCTTTCTACCACCCTGAAGTGGTAGAAATGCACTTTGGGGGCCAGGGCCCAAAACAAAAAATCACCCCTAGTCAAATTTGTTATACTCATTCCAAAGGTACAGGAACTGACATACAACCACTGAGCAATTAGAATCATAGAGTTAACTAGAAGGAATGTTGGAGGCCAGAGTATAACTCCTTTATTCTGTAGATAGAGAAACTGAGTCACAGAGCATTTAAGTGACTTGCCCAGGGTAAGTGTCTGCATCAGGATTTGAACTCAGGTCTCTATTTATAAAATGGAGATGGGCCACTTAAAGTGAGTTACTTAAACCCAAAGAGCTTTGATTTCCTCATTTAGTAAATTCAAATACTTATTTCTGTTCCTGCCCACCTCTCAGGGTTGCTGTGAGTCACAATTAATATGTGAAAGTGTATACAAATATAAGGTTTAAAAAATTATTCTAGGGGTGGCTAGGTGACTCAGTGAATATAGCCCTGGCCCTGGAGTCAGGAGGATCTGAGTTCAAATCTGGCCTCAGATACTTAACATTTACTAGCTGTGTGACCTTGGGCGAGTCTCTTAACTCCAACTGCCTCTATGAAAAGCAAACATAAACTAAAATAAAAAATTATTCTATAGATACATAAATAACTTGTATGGACTATTTGATTTTTCTTTCAACAAATTTGAGAGCTTATAAATCAAAAGGTCATCTAATGCCATCTCCTATCTCAACCATCTAAGGCAGCGGTTCTCAACCTGTGGGTTATGTTCAATTTGTAACAATGAAAATACATTCTGCATATCAGATATTTACATTACGATTCATAACAGTAGCAGAATTACAGTTATGAAGTAGCAACGAAAATAATTTTATGGTTGGGGGTCACCATAACATGAGGAACTGTATTAAAGGGTCGCGGCATTAGGAAGGTTGACAACCACTGAAGGAAAATCTAGTTTCAAAGCTGTTCTCATATATATAAAATCATATACACAGTGATATAGAGGCACTTTTCATGAGCTAATTAGTGTTAGACATAGCAATAAATTAATAATAATATTATGCTAACACTAATAACTAATATAGTTAACAGATACGACCTATAGAGGCACTTTTCATCAGTTAATGGTGTTAATTGTACTGTTTCATTAGTTAATTGGTTTGGCTCTTTTCCTTTTCCAACGGATGCCTGGAATATTAATGTTATAGATTATTCATTTGGACATTTTTTCCCCTCGAAGAATGGAGGTTCAATGGAATGGCACAGAAAAAGAGAGTCCTGGCCCCAGGGTCAACGGGACCACGGTCAGTGGCCCTTTCAGCTCCAACAGTTACTAGCTGCATGACTGTGGACCAGTCTCGAAGTTTTCTGAGCTTCCTTTTCCTCCGCGGTGAAATCAAGATCACAAATTCCGGACTGCCTGTCCCAAAGGGCTGCTGTAAGGTTCAAATGAGGTCATTTCTACTAAGTGCTTTGCAAACTTTAAAGTGCTACACAAAATGTTACAGTTTTGAGCTGTTATTATTATGGTTGTCGTTTGCCATTGTTATAAAGACATTTCTGTCCCATCCTCAAAAATTTCCAAAGAATAAGATTCCATAGGCATCCATGGCGTTGTGATTCAACGTCTTCTTTGTTCTTAATGATAAGGCATTCCTTCCCTTAGTCTAAGTCAGGGGTGGGTAACTTGGGGCCTGGAGACCACATGTGGGCTTCTAGGTCTTTAAGTGTGGTCTTTCGACTGAGTCTAAGTTTTATAGAATAAATCCTTTTATTAAGGACTTCTAACTTTATATTCCAAATCCAGCTTGATTATCTAACTTGATATGTTTTTTTGTAGGGGGGAAGGCAAGGCAGTGGGGTGGGGGTTAAGTGACTTGCCCAAGGTCACACAGTTAGTAAGTGTCAAGTGTCTAAGGCCTGATTTGAACTCAGGTCTTCTTGACTCCAGGGCGGGTTCTCTATTCACTGCCCCACCTAGCTGTCCCTTCGATATGCTTTTGCTAGAATCACATCAGTGTCTCTCAATGTGGGGTAGGAGAAAAAAAAGCATACACCAACAGATCATCAAAATCCTCCCCAAGTGAATATGCTACCCACAGTCTTGCTGAGTTTCCAAGATGGCGACACAGAACTACTCTTTGTCCACTCTATACTTCTTCCCCAAGGAATGTGTCTCTCTCTCTTGCCAAGCTGTTCCACAGACTGTGGGTGGGACACAATGGCCCAAATTTTCATTTTCCCAAAGCTCCCAAACCATCAGTGTGGGTGGTATTCCTTTTTTGAATATTTTTAGCGGCAAAGAATATTTGCCACCATTTCTGTCAGAAAAAGTGAAGAGGGCCAAAGAGAATTTTTCTACCTCCCCCACCCAATTGAGTTCTTTTGGAAAAAAAAAAAAATGACATAAACAGAGTGAATAATGGAAAACAGGCCTAAGCATGTTTGTCGGGGGCCCTGAAACTTGCCCTCAAACCTAAAATAAAGGGATAATTTTAACCCTAATGATTCAAAACCCATGTAAATGGTATCGCTCCAAAACATCTGTCACCATGGATCTGAGGCCTTCCTCTACTACTAACTTGGCCAAATCTCTGGGCCTCAGTTTCTCAGTTTCTTCCTTGGTATAAAGTCAGCAGTCACTAAGGTGTTTCAAAGAACCTGAGAGTCCTTCTGTGAGACTGTGTCTTGACAAACAAACCCAGGGAGTTTATTTACAGGCCTCTCTGTTGCTTCTGCTGTGCCAAAGACAGTGGCTGTACAAAACCCAGGCACCCATAACTCGCAGCCTTCCGAGTGGGAAAGAATGGCTTTCCAAGCTCAGAGGACGGCAAAATTCAAAGCCCTTTCTTCTGTGAGCCCAACCCAGTCTGGGGTTCTGCTCCACAAGGTCCATCAGTATGCAAGCCTGTATTATTCATGCCCCTTTCCTCCTTCCCCCCACAGCTTCTGAGGGAGGCCCGCTGTGGCTGCTGCCGCTGAAAACTTGTAAGCTCTGCTCAGAGAGCTGCCCCCATCTAAGTGTCTGCCATAAATAAAAGATAAACAAGAAACATTGCACAGATACATCTGTGCTCCCCCCCGCCCCACAACAAACCTCAACACATATACACAGTCTCCTTCCCCAGCCCCCCAGCCCCTCTCTTCTTCTCCTCTTTCAAACCACACAAGGCAAAGAGAAAGAGAGGAGGGCTTTGGGAGGGTATGCAGCTGTAAGCCGAGCCACCATGCTGGGTCTTGGCTTCAGCTGTATTAAATAAACTCCCTGGCTCTGAACGGGGCACATCCTTCTGAAACACAGCAACTCCAAAAACATCTGAGAACCAGAATTCGGCTGCTCAGCACCAGGAGATCCGCGGTTTACAATGCTAACATTCCTCCGACTATTCATCATCCTCATCATCATCATCATTATATGTTTTGGCAACTGTCAGAAAAAAACACATCCATTGTCTCCTTCCTTTTGCTCTCTTGAAGCTCTGCAGACTTTAGCGGTACTGGAGTTTTCCACGTGGCTTCGAGCTCCTAGCTTTCTTGTCCCCTCCTCCCACCGCCCCCCCTTCTCCTCCATCCACCCTCATTGCAAACAAGAGGGGGAGCACAGAGGCCTCAGCAAGGAGTAGCTCATCACCTTTAAAGGCCACGTTTCTCCTTATGCCTTTATGGAAATGGGGCACACAGAGGTCCTGAGGCCATAAGGTGGACAGCAGATGTGGATCTTCCCTCTTACTCTTCCTCACACACTACTCCAATCACTCCTAGAAGCCCAAGAAATTAATGGTATTTTTAATAATATCTAATGCTGAGCCTCCAAAAGCTGGTTTTTAATCCTTTCGTTCTGTCCTCGGAACTAAATCAGGAATCAAATCAATGTGGGGAAGCAAATGCTTCCTGGTGACATCAGTACCATCAAAAAAAGAAAAGAAAAACAAAACATTCATTAAGGGCAAACTGTGTGCCTGCTATCGTGCTGGGGGCTTAAGATACAAAGACAAACTATGAAACAGTGCCTACCCTCTGGGTGCTTACAATCTATCAGGGGAAGGTAGAGCCCAGGCTGTAGAATCAGGAGATCTGGTTTCAAATGTCACCTCTGACACTTGCCCCCTGGAGTTAACTTCTCTGGACCGGCCTCAGTCTCTTCAGATCAGAAGACCTGCTTCTAAATCCTACCTCTGACACTACTTCTCTGGGCCTCAGGCTCCGCAGCTGTAAAATGAGTGGGTTAGACAAGATGGCCTTTGAGGTCCCTTCCAGCCCTCAGTCTATGATCTTATATGTAGGTTTATACAAAATATGTAAATGGAAGGAGATTTGGGGTGGCACAGAAAGGCACTGAAACCTGGGGAGAGGGTAATTCTGGACAGGAGACTCTGAGATAGAGGCAAGGAGGAAATGCATCCTTAGCATGTGGGCAGGTGGCTATTGCGGAGGCGAAGCAATCACCTTTATGTAATACTTTGGAATTTACAAAATGCTTTCTTTACAAAAATCCTGTGTTGGGGGGGCAAATAGAATGAGCCCCTTTCTACACACAAGGAAACAGAGGGATAAAGAGTTTAAAGTGATTCCTCTGTAGTCACACAAATAATGGCAAAGCTGGGACCCAAATCTAGGTCTTCTGATGTCAAAAGTATCTTCTTCCAAGTTCAGTGCCCTTTCCTAATACCCCACGATGGAAAATATTTCCAAAGAGATTAAGAAGGGGCTCAATTGATCCTCATAATTTCAACAGTCCCTGGAATAGGAGACATTCAATGCTCAATATTGGCAAGTTGGCCAAATATTATCACTGAGCTTTTTTATTCTTTTTTTTGGAGGGAGGAGAGGATAGATTTGTGACTTCATAGGCTTAGGAGACTCCCAGTGTGAATGGAGATCCACACCTGCTCTACACCTTCTAGCCTTGGGGTACTGAAGGGTTAATTTACCTAGGGTCACACAGCCACTAAGTAGAAGTTGAACTTAAAGCCAAATCTTTCTATGCACTAGCACACACTGCCTTCTCAGACAAGTACATACCACCACTTAAATGACAGAAGGCTAGAGGACCTACATCTAGGGAACATATTTGTACTTCAATGGAAATCTTTGGGAAGCACCTTTGTAATCTGGTGATTCTAAAGGTGTGAATTTTAGAGCTAGTTCACTTTACCTTTACCTCACTCTCCCTTTTATCTTAATTATTCATGTACTCAGGACAGCTAGGTGGTGAAGTAAATAGAGCACTGGCCCTGGAGTCAGGAGGATCTGAGTTCAAATCCGATATCAGACATTTAGCACAAAAAACTAGCTTGTGACTTTGGGCAAGTCACTTAACCCCAATTACCCTACCTTCCCCCTCCAGAAAAGCAAAAACAAAAAACCCCAATTACTCATGTACTACTTTTCACCCATCAACCCAGCCTCCATTAAATTGTAAGTTCCTTAACTTCATAGTTTGTACTACATCCTCAAAATCTGGCATATTTTCTTGCACACAGTAGTCACTTAATTTTTGTTGAATGGCTGAATGACATAAGCTTGAAACCCTGGCAGTAGGCCAGTCATAAGATCTCAGAGTTAGAAGGTACCTCAGGGGCCATCTAGATGAACCCATACATAAAAGAAATCCCTTTTTCAGTCATGTTCAATGTTCGTGACCCCATTTGGGGTTTTCTTCTCAAAGATACTAGCAGGCTTTGCTGTTTCCTTCTCCAGCTCATTTTAGATGAGAAAACTGAGGTAAACAGGTTGAGCGTTTTGCCCAGGATCACACAGCTAATAAGTGTCTGAGGACAGATTTGAACTCGGAAGGATAAGTCTTCCTGACTCCACGCCCAGCACTCTATCCATTTCGCCTCCTAGCAGCCCATAAAGAAATCCCTGCTATATAACACGTACAATAAGTGGCCATTCAGCCTCTGTCGGAAGAAGGAAGAATCCACTGCCTCTCCAAGTAGTCCATTCCACCTCTGTACAACTTCAGTTGTTAGAAAAGTGTGTGTGTGTGTGTGTGTGTGTGTGTGTGTGTGTGTTTAAACAAAACAAATTTGTCTCTTTGCAACTTTCATTTGCTGTTCCTGATTCTGCCTTTTGGGCCCAAATAGAATGGAACTAATCCCTTCTCAAATACATGATAGTGCTTCAAATGCTTAAACACAGCAATCAAGTCCCCCCCACAATCTTCCCTAGGTTCAAACTGGCCAGTTCCTTTGACCAGTCCTCATATGGCACAAACCCCTCACCATCTTGATAGCCCTTGTTGGAACACCCTTATCATCTTACAAACTTATCAATTTCCTAATCAAATCACAGCACCCAGAACTGGGCACAATATTCCCATGCCAGCTTAATGCATCTGCTTTTTCTTGGTTTGTTTGATTTGTCATATCACACTGCTGGCTTATCCTGGCATTTAGATATTTTTCACAACAACAGCTTTCCAACTATGCTTCCTTATCTTTTATTTGTAAAGTAGATCTGTTGTGCCCAAGTATAAGACTTTACATCAATCTCTTTTTAATTTCATCTTACTAAATTCACCTCTAGATTGTCAGTATTGCTTTAGATCTTGACTCCATCATCCAGTGCATTAGCTTTGTGTTAACTGCAAGTTTGATAAGCAGTGTGATCCCTGCTTTACTCCAAGTCATTGATAAAAATGTCAAAAGGCACAGGGTTAAGCACAGATCCCTGGGGTACTCCACTGGAGACTTTCTTCCATGTTGACAATGAGTCATTAATAACTTCTCTGAATCAAACCATCCAAGCAGTTCTGATTTCATTTCATTATACTGTCTAATCCATGTCATTCCACCTTCTCCAAAACAATAGTATGAGATACTTTGTCAAAGTTTGCTAAAAATCTAGGCAAATTGATGCCCAGCACTTTCTTCATCTATTAGTTTAGCAATCCTGTAAAAAAAAAAACCAAAAACAAAACAAAACAACAACAACAAAAAAAAACAAATGGAGCCATGAGACCTTTTCTTGATGAAGCTGTGCTGACTCTTTACAATCACTGCTTCCTAGAAGTTCAAGTCATCTCTTTGATGATCTTTTCTCGAATTTTCCCCAGAACCAAAGTCAAGTTCATTGATTTATGGTTTGCAGGCTCTGTTCTCTTTCCTTTCACAAAAATCTGGACAACATGTGCCCTGCTCCTATTTTATGGTTCTCTTGGTTTCCATAATTTTTCCACTTCCATTATTTTTTTCACTTTCCATCCTGGTAAGCTTTTTGCCAAAAGGGAACAGTAATTTATGTTAATAACTTGCACTTATGTAATGTGCAATATATTTTTCAAAGCACTTTAATGTACACTGTCTGATTTGATCTTTACAACAACCTTCAAAGAAAATAGGGTAGAGATTGTTCCCATTTTAAAGAAAAGGAAACAGAAATTCAGTGATGTGCCCAAGATAGTATAGTTGGTGAGGGACCAGACCAGGACAAGAACTCAGGCCTTGTACTGAAAGGGATCCCCAGAGGCCATTTTGTCCAAATCCCCCTTCCTCGCCCCCCCCCATTTTACAAAGAGAACTAAGACCCAGTAAGATTAAGTCATTTGCCCAAGGTCATACAGGTGGAGACAGAATTTAAATACCTATACTGGTTCTGGGGCCACACAAAACTGGGTGGAGTATCTGGGAAGAAGACAAAAGGTATGTCTCCACCCTGCCAACTTGTAGCTACTACATGCCCAGCACCTGACAGGAAGGTCCATCAGTCCCACCTGAGGGTGTTCCCAGTTCTCTGCTATGGCCAGGTGTGTACACCTTTTCTCTTTTTCTGAGGGAGATGTTTCTACCTGCTGAGATGGAATGCCAAATCTACAGAGTTAAAACAGGTCTAATTTATCTGGCCAGATCAGGGTCTTACTTTCTCAGAACTGATCATGAACATTTTTGCTTCCTATTAGAGAACTCACCACCTTCTCCCCCAGAATTTTGTACCAAACTTCCCACCCAGCTGGTTTTTAATGGATTTATGAGGGGAGGGTAGATTGGTTTTCCTACCAAAAAAACATCCCCAAAAAACTCATTCTAAAGCTGGGCCTACATTGGGCACAGTTCCTGGAAACAAAGAGGCAAAACAAGAAAACCTTAGCAGACAAATCATATGCATTAGCTCATTAGAACCTCGTCAGAATACTGAGAAGTAGAATAGTCTCTATTCTAAAGAAACTTAAGAGGATAAAGTGGCCTCAAAAATATTCACACAAGTAATTTATTTTAAAACATAGATAAAGTGAGGCTAGAAGAATTAGTGATTTGACCCGTAGTCAGAAAGAGAGTAAGAATGCAAGATCTCTGTTTTCCTTACTCTTTGGACTTTTCCTTTCACATCACAGGATAGGTTTGGGACACACCCACTGTCTCCTGTCTTGTTTCTCCAGCCATAGCTAAGGAACCAGCAACCTAGCAGCCTCTACAGGATGCCTGGGCCTAGGAAACAAAATAGTGTGCATGCCCAGAATTTCTAGGTGCCAAAGGGTTGAGGGAGTGATTCACCTGAGCAATGATCTATCCCTCAAAACCAACATCATCCATAGGATCATAAGTAGAGAACTGGAAAGGACCTTAGAAATCATCTAATACAACAAATTCATTCTGCGCACGAGTAAATTAAATCCCAGAAAGAGCAAAGGACTTGCCCAAAGTCTCTCTCTCACACACACAAGAGTCAGTGGAATGCTCAGACCCTGAACCCAGCTCTTTCTGATGTTCCATTCTAGGAGACTTGCCTTCCTATAGTACATTACTAAACTATCTGGGCAAAAAGAGATGGCCACCCAGGCTGAGCATTTCCTGTCTTTCTCCGTTTCATTACATGCCACACAGACAAGTGAAACAGAGCAGGAAAAGTGCTATTTTGGTACAGTATGGTTGGATACACTTGCCTTGTGTAGACATGGCCTGGATCCATTTTCAGCTTACACACAGGGAAAAAATTCAAAAGCCTAACCATTGAGGAGTATATTTAATTTCAGCATGTGGCAGATTTGGAAGGGATGTCAGAGGCTGTCTAGTCCAACTTCCTCATTTTACAGGAAAGCGAGGTGAAGGAAAGTTAAATAAGTTACTGAGTGGCAGGCCTGGAACTCAGACACAGGCCTCCCACTTCTTCTCAGTGCAGCCCTCTTTCCATCAGAGCATGCTCTCTGCAATCTGATGCAAAAGAACAAAAATCACTACCAAAACTTTGACTTTTAAAGTTTTAGTATACTTTAGAATATCATATTTAAGGTTAAATGAGATAATATTTGTAAAATCCTTAGCCTGGTACATAATAAATGCTATGTAAATGACGATGATGATGATGATGATGATGATGATGATGATGATGACGACGACGACGATGGCAGCAGAATGTAAAGCTGCCCTGAACCAAGGAATCAAAAAGTCTTGCTTGTAATTCTGACAGACAGGCTTGGACAAGGCACTTAAAAATTTCTCTGAGCCTCAGTTTTCTCTTCAGTAAAGTGGGAATAATAATCCTGGTACTTTGTAGGGTTTCATGAGTATCAAAAAATGAGATAATATAAACAAAGCTCTTTATTTTACTTAAATGGCTATTCAAATGTAAGTTATTCTAATTATTATTAAAGGATGCCCCAGGACTGGGTATGTTCCTTCTCTCCCTCATGTTTCCTTGACAAGGTGAGAACTGTTCTTGCCTAAACTCCTCATTGACTATAAGGTCTTTTCTGACACTGGTTCAAGTTCAAGGCTAGCATACACACCTCAACTAAACCTTTAGACTTCCTTTTAAAAGGGAAGTCAAATTCAGAAGTTAAAGTTAGAAAACCATGTAGAAGAATATGGTTATTAACAGATATAGACTCAGTTCTCCAGAAGAATGAGCAAATTGGGGTCCTTAGAGGAACCCTACAACCTTCAAGGGAAGTCTTTGTACAGAGAACCAGTGTAGGATGAACCAGACCCACCAGGGCTCAGCAACACAGACATGAATGAAGACCTCAAAAGAAGACAAGCATATCCATGAATATTCTCCCTCCACCCCAGAGATATGGAGCTATCATCAAATAGAGATATAGAAGGAGAGAAGGAACCACTGGCAGACAGAGAAGTAAAGGGAGGAAAAAGATTAAGGAGCCAGGATGTAAAAGGACAACCAGGACACCTTTGTTCCCTGTTGGTGTCTTACTGAGGCTATACTATGTCACGGAGATTAGGAAGAATTGGTCCACTTAAAGATGGGATGGTTGCTTGACTCCTTCCCCCATAGGAGGGCCCCACACAGAGAAGTACTATTAATCTATAAGATTATATAGGTTCCTAGGAGACAGAATCACCAGAGTGAAGTGTTGCTTGACTTCCTGCCAGCCCTCAGTACTTTCCCTCGGGGGGTGATTGGGAAAACCACCCAGGGTAGTACTATAAGTCAGAATAATGATATGGATATGTCCCTGAAGAAGGTAAAGTCAATCAGAGGAGGAGGGCTTTTCCTGAGTGTTCATGGGTTTGAATTCTTTGTGTATACTGTTGGGTAAAATAAAACCTGTTCAATATTCAAGGTGTTCTTACCTTAAATACTTACTTACCAAGCCAAATTCTTATATTCCCAGGAGAAAACAAAGATCTGGACACAAGTCATAGAAATAATTATTAAGAAATCTCCATAATGAATTTCTGTAAGCCCAAAGTTTCAGTAACGAGCCATGGAGTAAAAGACTGCAAGAGATTAGTAAGCCCATGGGCTGGCCCAAAAGGCCTGAGTCTAAAATCAGCAGCATGACCAGCATATATAATTTATTCTAGGATTTCACATACCTCTCAAGAGATATAAAATTCCCTACATCACAAGTTTCTCTGAGTCCCTTCACTCTCCCCTAAGGGATCTTCTATAATATTGCCCCAGGAAAAGTCACGAGGGCATCTCCAGCATTTTTCCAACCAGCCCTCCTTTGTGGTCTAAAAGTTCAGCAGTGGGTAGAACCCTGTGTGTGGCTGCCATATTTTCTCTAACACCAGCAACCTGGGAGAATGCAAAAGGCTAAAAACAACTGGGTCTAAAACTCAAGGGAAGTAATTGCCAGTCTTTCAACACTTAAAACTGAACTCTCAAAACAAAACTGATACATTTGTCAAGATAAAATAATTATTTTGCCAAGGGCTTCCTAGTCACTGGAGGACTTTTTGTGCCCATACAGGCTGATGTAGACCAATATTGTCAAATTTAAATAGAAACGGGGCCACTGATCCATACAGGGGGCAGCCAGGTGGCACAGTGGATAGAGAGCAGGGACTGGAGTTAAGAAGACTCATCTTCCTAAGTTCAAATCTGGCCTCAAACACTTACTGGCTATGTGACTCTGGGTAAGTCACTTAACCCTGTTTGCCTCAGTTCCTCATCTGTAAAATGAGCTGGAGAGGGGAATGGTAAACTATTCCAGTATCTTTGCCAAGAAAACTCCAAATGGGGTCACAAAAAGTCAGACATGACTGAAGTGAGTGAACAACAACAAATCTGTACATAAAGGTACATATGGATCTCTATAGGCTGACAGCTGACTTAGTTTTAAAATGTAATATTATCTATATTATTATTATCTATAATATTATACATATATCATATAATTTTGTTATATAATTATTATGTATTATATTATATAATTATATATCATAGAGCTATATTATTA
>CM053588.1:184366190-184424647 GCA_028646515.1 Pseudochirops corinnae | reverse complement strand
TTACTGCATTTTAATTTATTTTGTTAAATGTTCCCAATTACATTTTATTGGGCTAAAGTTTCACTTGGGACTATTGTGGGACACACACCGCTCATGGGCTTTGTGTTGGGCACTTGTGGTCTGCATAATAACCCCTGAGATGCTGCACAAGTACAGTTCTTCTCTACACCCCCTAGGATGTTGAACTTACCTGAAGCTGGTAATAAAAAGGTTTCAAATGAATAAGAAACTAAAATGTTTTTTTATTTTTTAAATCACAGGTAAAATATGGCAGTCTATGGGTATTCATTTCTATTTGCTGGGCAGCTTTTATATGAATCACTTCAGAATTTAGGACCATCTTTCACCAACCTCTCCCCTGAATGAGAGTGCTTCCCTCATGTTCTTCTCTCCTCCCTCATTCACAACTTATTAATAAATCCTTTTGATTCTAACTCCGCGCCTCACAAATCCATCCCCTTCTTTCTACTCACATAACCAATGCCCAGTCCAGGCCATCATCACCTCTCATCTAAGCTATTAAATAGTCTCTTTGTTTTTAGTGTATTTATTTTGTCATCCATTCTCGCTATTGCAAAAATAATCTCTATTAAATCACACATTTGAGCACATCACTCCCCAGCTCAAAGGGTACCTTTACATAGAAATAGTAAATATATAACATCCTCGTGTTTTCTCACTTGATCCATAGAGCCAATCAATATTGCCTTACTGTATACAAAATATTTAGCTACAAGGCTAAACTTTTGCTAGACTAAAAAACTTCAGTGGTTAACTCAAGAGTAAAACAAAAATTCCTCAACCTGGCACTTCAAGTGCCCCATAATCTGTCTTCTATCTACTTTTATAATACTATTTCACTTCTTTCACATAACTGGCATTCCAGTCAAAATGGATGATGAGTCTAATTCCATTGTCATTCAGTCTCTCATTTATAGTCATGCAAGCCATCTCTCTTCCTGGACTGCATTCCCTCATAAGCTAAACCTCTTAGTATCCTTCCAGGCTCGCTCAGGGGTCATCTCCTTCAGGAAGTCATTCCTGTTCTCCCCAGCTCTCTGTGTTCTCCCCCTCCTCAGATACCCTCTTCTTTATTTCTCTGAGTGCATGCAATATTCTCCTCAGTCGCCTATACACTCTTCAAAAAGTCCGCTTCATTTTTGCCTTTGTATCTATAGTGCCTGGTATTTTATCCTGCACAGAGCAGTATTTCAATAGTATTCTGTTTGGCCTGGAGCAACAGGTGAAGGTTGTAGAGACACAGATACAAGGAAAACCTTTCTAACAATGCACGCTAGGCCTAAGTGGAAGTGGTGGCCTTAGGAGGCTGTAAATTTCCCATAAACAGGTCTCCAAGTAGAGGCCGGATGACTGTTTGTCAGGAATATCACACAAGGAACTCCAGCTTAGACAATGACTTGACTAGATGACCTCCAAGGGCTCTTAAAATGCTATGATCCTAAGTCAAAGTCAACAAGTATTTATCAAGCAATGTGTCCAGGTCCGTTTTTCTTGTGATGGAAGGTTACAAGCAAAGATGAAGACCTAATTCTACTCTTGATCATTTAAAAGTATATAGGTATGTATATGTGCGCGTATACATATATAAATAGATATAACTTTCTTATATATATGTGTATATATATACATGTGCATATACATATTATACATGGAATATATACACATTATACATGGAAACGATCAAAGAAAACTACAAGACACTATATGATCAAATGTTGCTGCAGCAAAAATTGAAAGACTTGATTTTTAAGCTAAAGTATCCTAATTAGCAGTTGTGGGACCTTGAACGAATCATTTAAGTTCTATGATTCTCAGCTCTCCCAAATACCAAACATAGATAATAACATGGATCTTCAATAATTCTTAGGAGCATTATGAGGGTCTCCAGAGGTTACTGGTATACATAATGTACCATAAATACAAAGCAGGAATTTCGTTAATGAATAGGAGTAAAAGAACCTGCTATAGTTGCTCAGAGAGGAAAGATACCAAGGTGGGTTGGCATATTCAGGAAAGACTTTCTGGAGGAAGAAGAGTTTAAACAGGGGGTGTGGGAGGAAGAAAGGGAGAAGTGCAATAAACCTTCCTGTATGTCTACCTTAGAATAACTACAATAGCACCTTCAGAGCAACATGCTTGCAATCATTTTGTTCCATCCCAAAACTACAAATCTAACCACAGTAAATAATGATTTACTACAAAATAATGACTGAATACATAACTGAGTAGACACCTGAAGCCTTAATGGATCCTGATAAGAAAGCCATTTCTCATGGAAAGTCAAGGAGGTCTCTCCAGTGTGAACAAATAGTACACGGATGTATCTGTCAATTTCCTAAGAGTTTCCTCTACTCCCTGGTCTCAAGACAATGCCAACAAGACCACTACATGTAAATGGTAAATATGTAATTTCCTTAGGCCTATAGAAAATGATAACAAAATAAAATCTATGAGGTTGCACACTATAAAAATACTCCATGGAGAGGACATTCATCAAATAGAAAAGAAAATAAGCCATTTATTAAGCTCCTACTATGTGCAGGGCACCATGCTAAGCACTTTACAAATATCTCATTTGCTCCACTGATCCAATCAGTACTGAATGCTAACTCTAGATGCAAAGTACTTGGCCAGATCAATAACACAGACCCTATCCTCCAAGGAGCTTTCACACTAATAAAATACACTTGACAATTCAATTCAGCAAGCATTTATTAAGTGCCTACTATGAGTAAGGCACTGTAGTATGACTGAGGGGATACAAAGAGCCCCTACTGTCAAGAAGGTTATATTTATAAGGAGGTAAGAAGGGGAAGGGATACAATTTTTAACAGATACAAGTACAAGATCATTTGAAGGAAGAGCTACCAACAACTAAGAGGGATCAGAAAAAGTTTTCTTTAGGCACTGGTACTGGAATTGAGCATTGAAGAAAGAAAAGGGTATCCAGGGGCAGAGGTACAAGGAGACTGTGAATTTCTGGGATTCAGGATAACCTCACCAAGGCACAGACTCCAGGCTGGAAATGCCAAGTTTGGGGAAGAGGACAGGAAATACACAGCTGTAAGGCAAGGAAGAATATAAATGCTGTGAGAAAGGTGTATTAAGTACTATGAAGATTCTGTGAAGGAAAGATCATATGTACTGAGAAGGATCAGGAAGAATTTCAGGGAGACAGAGCATACGACCTGGGATTTGAAGGAAAGTTCTTGACATTCAGGTGTCAGTAACAAGCAACTATACAGATATCCCATTCAGACAGAATGTGCTAAAGAGTCCAGTGATCTATCGAACAAGAATTTGCTGAACTGTCCAGATAATAAACACATCTCTTTCAGCTCTATGTATGGTCTGGGAATATGCAATAGTGAGGCTGAGAAATGTATGTGGGGACACATGCAAAAATACAGGAGCAGTCATAGAAGCAGTGCCTGAATCCAGATAATTACTTGAGGCAGAATAACAGAATCTGGAAGAAATTTTAGGGACATTGAAAATTATCATCCAGACAATGCCCTTTGAAAGAGGGAAGATAATAGTGCAAATACGAAAGTGACCATGCTTGAGCAAAGCAGAATCAACCAAACAGGGAATGTTTATGATGGTATTGGGTAGGGAACCTGCAGTCTCGAGGCCCCATGTGGTCCTCTAGGTCCTTAAGTAACCTTTTGATTGAATCCAAATTTGCAGATTTTACAAATTATAGAAGTTCTGTAAAATTTTGATTCAGGCAAAAGGTTGCACTTAAGGACCTAGACAACTACATGGGGTCTCGAGGCTGCAGGTTCCTCATTCCTGGTAGATATCTGTAGGTTACACAGGCTTCAGAAACTTCACTCAGAGGGCTGTGAAAGGGATAAGCACTCGTTCTCATTGGGCAATAGTTTGTTTATTCTGCTTAGCTCAACCAGAAATAATCTGACATTTGCATTTTGAATAGCCCTAAATGATTCTTCAAATTTTAGGCAGCAAGTTGTGAGTGAATGAGTGGGTGTATGTGTATGTAACTTACAGGGAAGGTTGGCAGAAGAAGGGAACAGTCACCTATAGTGTATTCCTTAGAACTGAAAGGTGCACAGTGGGCGTGCACTGAGCATCACTGGCCCAAAAGACCCATCAGCTCACAGACTTAAAAGTATAAAAGTACTTTAGAGGGTTCAACGTCTTCATTGTACAAATAAGGAAACAGAGCCCCCAGAAACTGAGGTCTTTCATCTAAGTCCTAGAGGAAACTTAGGTGAAGAAGCTCACCCAAGTTTATATAGGCAGCTGTAGGATTTGAACCCAGATTCACTGACTCCCAATCCAGTATTCTTTCCCCTGCACCACGCCAATATTGCTTGAGGAACCATTCAGTGTTAATTATGTTGATGGGTATATGTCAACATCATGGCACCAGCACCAGTCCTCAACATCTTTCTGGGTGGTCCGCTGAACGTGAACAAACCACTCCATGTGGTTATCCTGGGCACCTCCACTTTTGGGTGGGGCTTATCTGCCCAATCTCAGCTTTCTCAAGTGAAATGTGATGTATGCAGTACACATTCCCCACACATTTTTTGTCAACAATCGAAAAAAAAAATAATCCTTCTTTTTGGAAAAATTTCCATGCTAAGAACAACTCATCTTCACTTGCTTTGATATGCCTAATACAGTGAAGCTGAGCCAAGTCTGAGTCTAGAGGAAGATCTCCAAAGAAGCCAGAGAGAAACACCATCTAGTGAATAGACAAGTGGGCTCTCTTTTCCCTTCATTCACTGAACTGAATACTTATATGGTACCTACTATGTGTTCAGCTCTATAGATAAGGCTGAGGGATACAAAGAAGTATATAAAATACAGACCCTGATCCCAAGGACCTTACAATCCCATTGGTGAAATAAGACTTAAATATACATAAAATATTTAAATAACGTTATGACAATGTGTGATAAACACCAAATAAATGGTGCAGAGACAGGGGAGATAAATGCCCTGTGTCTAAAGAGAAGATGGGACCTGATAAAAGAAATAAAGGATGAATAAGAAGATAGCAAGGGAAGAGTGCAAACCATGAAGACCACACATCCTTAGAAAATTTGACTCTAATGAGAGGACATGGGGAGAGACAGAATGGGGTAAATTACCTCATATAAAAGAGGCAAGGGATAACTACTACAATGGAGAGGAAGAACAGGCAGGTGAAAGGGAAAGGGTCAACCTTACTCTCATTGAATTTGGCCTAGGGAGGGAATAACATACACACTTATTTGGGTATCTTACCCTACAGGAAAGGAGGGGAGAAGGGAATAAGAGGGGAGGTGACAGAAGGGAGGGCAGATTGAGGGGGGAGAGTAGTTAGAAGTACACACTTTTGAAAAGGGACAGGGTCAAAGTAGAATAAGTGGGGGGCAGGATAGGATGGAGGGAAATATAGTCATTCTTTCACAATATATCTACTACAGAAATGTTTTGTGTAACTACACATGTATAACCTATATTGAATTGCTTTTCCTCCCAGTAGGGGTAGGTGACGAGGGAAGAAAGGAAAGAATCTTGAAATCAAAGTTTTAAAATCAAATGTTAAAATATATATATCTTTTACATGCAACTAGGAAATAAGATATACAGGCACTGGGGTATAGAAATCCATCTTGCCCTACTAGAAAGTCAGAGGGGAGATCAGGGAGGATATAAGAGAGAGCAGATTGGGAAGGGGTATTCAGTAGAATCTCTATTTGGGGTGAGGTAGGGGAAAGACAGGGAGAAAATTTGTCATTCAAAATCTTGTGGAAATGAATTGTTGAAAACTAAAAAATAAACAAATTTTTTTTAAAAGAAAAAGAAAGGACTCATCTAAAGAGATCTGGCATTCAGCAAAACAAAGGGGAGGCAGAGGCAGCACGGCCTAGCTAAGAGTGTGAGATCTGAAGCCAGGAAGGCCTTAGTTCAAATTGTAGCATAGGTACAAATTATTTTACTGTACTTAGTCTCAGTTGCCTTATCTGTAAAACAGAAATAATAACAACACGTACCAGATCATCCCGGGGCATCAAATAAGGTAAAAACACCACAAAAAAATCAATTATTCTCATTTCTTTATTTTTTTAAGTACTTATTAGATAAGGTTTAAGAGGTACTTTGAAACCAAGCTGTAGTGGGGTTTGCATGCCAAGCAAAGGAATTTATACTTTATTCTATGAGAAATAGGAAGGTCCTGGAAGCTTTCTCCTTTCAGTTGGTGCTGAGATGCTCCCCTCACACCATTATGCTGGAGGGAACCTTGTCAGCAGGATATATATGTATAACATAGTAGTAAAGAACCATCAGAACTTTAGATGTGAGCAATTTCGTTCAATAAAGCACTACGTTAGGTGCTGGGGGAAAGATAAAATATAGATAAGACAAAGTAGCATCCTCGGGGAGTCTATAGTCTAGTAAAGGCTTGATGGTTCAGCCTCTGTCCCGAATATCTGCAAACCTGGGTCATGATAGCGGTTATTTATCTTGCCCTGCTCCCTCCCCACTCATCCACCTACTCCTCTGGGCATAGCGCTCCCTTTAGCAAAGTAATATATACACAAATATTCTAAAATATGCAGTGTCTACTCCCCACACATTTCTTTTTGTCAACAATTGAGAAAAAGAATCCTCTTTTTTGGGAAAAGATGCCTCTGGAAAAGACAGATGCCTCTGTCTGCCTCCATTTCCTCAACTCTAAAATGGAGGTTAATAATAGAATCTACCTCCCTGACTTGTTGTGAGCATCAAATAAAATAATAGAGTAGACACTGTATAAATATTTATTCTCTTTCCCTGGATTCACACCCAAATGGTTCACTTAGTGCAGTGAACAGAATACAGCTGAGGTCTGACCAACACAATGGGGTAGATGCACTAGCACGACTGTTTGAGACCGTCCTCATCTACACCATCTTCACAGACAATGGATAGGGGTACCATTCTTTCCTGTGGCAGCATCTTGAGTCTCTTTATACCATTTGGTCAATCTATGCTTGGCATCAAATATACACAATAAAAGTGATCATTGGAAAAAGGAGAGAAGCTGGCAGACAGGTCGGTGGGTGGGTGAGTATGTGTGTGTGCATGTCTGTATAGAGAAAACTCTTCTAATTCTTGGTTTTGCAATTTGTGGTTTTAAATATTGGCAATGGACCATGCCAACCTACTCAACCAGGGCAGCAGACAGTCCATAGGCATTTATCTTTCTTGTTAACACCTGGTAGTCTGATTTTTAATTGAGAACTTTTCTCAACCCACTAAAAGTACCCAACATTTTAAATAGATTCCACTATTCTCAAGGATCTCAGGAACGTATCCCACTCAAATATGCACAAACCCACACACCATACACACACCTCTATGTGCACATTCATATACACACACTACCCTACTTCCACTCTGTTCAAGAAAAAACTTGTACCTGAGTAGGTAACTACCTACTCATTCAGTCTAAGGGGTGCTGGGAAATGTCTTGTTACCCAAAAATATCTCTATCACTTGTCACATAATGACAAAGACAGTGTCAGAGCTGAAATGATACCCCCAGGTCACCTGGGATGTTTCCCAATAAATATATCATGGAAACAATCAAGTGTCTAGATTAGATAGCCAGGCCTAAGTATTAAACAGACTTTAACTACAAAGTGTTTTGTTTTGTTTTTTCCTAATGCTCAGACCAAAGCACAATGTTCTCTGTGATCTCAAGGCTAAGGATGTCTAAGAACAGCCCCAAGGAATGCAAAGTCATGCTTGTGGAAGTTCAAGGGGCCTATGGCATAGGCAGGAGAAGAGAGAGGGAAGAGGAAAGACAACAGAGTGAGAAGATGCTGCCACATGCTGCAAATGCAACAGATGATAATAAAACTGACATAATAAAGCACCAACTGCAACAACCATCAGACCTGGAATTTGTTTTGTTTCAGCGGGTTGATGCACCAGAAAACTGGGGGGCCACTGAGTCTGCAGGTGATGACCAGGACATGGTGATGGTACTGACCAGGGTGAGCCAGTGAAAGCTTGCCACATCCTATGGAATGGCCACCATCAACAAGAATATTTGGGCTACACTTAGCACCCTCTTCCAACATATTGTCTGCATGAACAAGTACCAGAAAAATCTCTACATGGCAGACCAGTACCATCTTCCAGAGCCACAAGCTAGTTATAGCAAAAGCAGTTAGGAGTACAATGGATAGAGCACTGAACCTGGAGTTGGAAAACTGTTGTTGGGTCATTTAGGTTGTATCAACTCTTCATAGCAAAGCCAGGATTTGAACTCAGGTCCTCTGATTCCTCTGATTTACTTAACACTGTTTGCCTCAGTTTCCTCATCTGGAAAATGAGTTGAAGAAGGAAATGGAAAACCACTCCAGGATCTTTGCCAAGAAATTTCCAAACGGGATCACAAAGAGTAAGATGACTGAAATAACAATAAATAACAGCAACAACTGGATTATAATATTCTCCACCTGAATCTCCAGAACCTACAACTTTTGCTCTATGAGTCTTATACCTCTTCTCCTTCCTCAGCCATTTCTGGACCCCTTAAACCTAGACTATTAAACCCTGCTCGAATATCCAGGAGATATTTCATAACCCTCCACTTCTCTTTGTCCTACCTCCATCACCACCTACCCAAGAAAAAAAATCTGGGTCTTCAGAGGAAAACATTTCCTTTCTTGCAATCTTCCTAGATTCAGCATGGATATTTTCTAAGGGTTTTGTAAGCAAATGTAAAACGTATGAGAACACAGTAAAACTATTGCCTGGTGCCTTACTAGGTCAAAGATCTGATGAAATCAGGCATGGTGTTTCCAGAGCAAAGCCCAGAAAACTAAAAAGCAAGCCCCAAACCAAATTGCTTTCCTAAAGCATATACCAAACTCAAATATAAATTTCTTTTACCGGTAGAATATATAGTCTTCGAGGGCAGGAACTATTTTTTTGTCCTTGTATCCCCAGAATTTAACATACAAGTGTTTAATAAATGTTACTGATTGATTCATCGAACTCAACCAATATTTTTCTAAGAAACCAATTGCATTGTAATAGGATTTCACACTTCTAACTTCCTCTGAAATGCCTGGGATTTTACTAGTCTATGAATAAGTTTTAAGTAAAATGGAAACCAATGCAAGGAATGTGTAAATATTCTATATGGCTTGCAACTCTTCTAAGCACTAAAACATATATCATCTTCTTGAATAAAAAAAAAGGCAAATTATGAACTTACTCACCCACAAAATTTCAATAGTCCAAGAAAACTTTAAATATTCAAAGAACCAAAAGGAATACTACATATGAAAATACGAATGTTACAGTTTGCTTTTTAAAAGTACGTATTAAAGTTAACAAGATTGTAACAGAATATTGTTTGTGTTCTTTTCTGAACTTTTATTTATTTTCTGCTGCATATTTTTAATGTTTTTATTGATTAATGTTCTATTAACTTTCTGAACCTAACCAATATTTCATTCCATTTTTGCACCTGGAACTCGGTCTTGTATATAGAGCATCATTCTTTATTAGAGCACAGAAAATTGTAACAGGTATTTCCTTATTCACAACGCAGCAGCAATGTAACAGACTTCTACTATCCCTCACCTCTTACATTTTCCCCACCACCTTAACCTCTGCCAATCTTCAGGGAGGTCTTATTCTTCCTCAGAGTGAACTCACAACAGCAGGATTTTGCTCATGAAGAATGGGAATACCCAATCACACCAAACTCTATTTCCCACAGGGGAAATGACTCAGTAACTTGAAGCATCTTCTAAAAAACATATTTCAACAGACCGGGAGCCCAGTACAAAGAGAAGGACAGTAAGCCAAGGTTCCCACCTCTTCTTTCCCTATCACACGCCCCTTCTGTAAGCAGGTCTGTAGAATCTGAGAAGGAACTTCTTAGATTAGTCCTCTGTGAGGAGAATTTGTTGAGACACAGAGCAAATGTGCTCATAGAATAAACTGAGCTGAATGTTTTCTCTTTTCCTGTTCATGAGATTAGCATCACCTCATTTTACTAGCTATATGACCCTGAGCAAGTCACTTAACCCTGTTTGCCTCAGTTTCCTCATCTGTCAAATGAGGTGGAGAAGGAAATAGCAAGTCACTCCAGTATCTCTGCCAAGAAAACCACAAATGAGGTCATGAAGAGTAGGATACAACTGAAAACAACTGAACAAGAAGGACATTTAAAAAGACTTAATTAAGAAGGTCTCAATTTCTACAAAATTCAGAGCCAGAGTTATTACTACTATAACTCACATTATTATTCCCATTTTATAGATGAGAAAATAGGTTCAGGGATTTTCAGTGACGTGCACAAGATCAGAGAGCAAGAGCCAAACTCAGAATCCAGGCCAGAAAGAAACTAGAGGCCTTCTCACGCATCCCCTTTGTTTTTCAGATGAATAAACTAAGATAAATTAAATGATTTGCTGAGGGTCACATAGGTTGTCAATAGCCGACTGAAGACTTGAACTCAGTTCCTTGTCCAATTTTATTTCCACTGGGTTTTGCTATATGTATTTAATGAGGCAACCCAAGCTAACAGGTCAGGATGCCTATATAAATGAAAACGTGCTCTGCACATTATGCAACACCCAGTAAATGTGGCCTGCCGTTCAGTGCGTGAATACAGGTACACTGTGGTTGTTTTTATTTCTTTTTACTATGAGCTTAATCATCAGCAAACATCTCAACATTCAAATAAGAACCAAAGAAGGATTCATATGAAAATATGAACTTTTGTTATATAGTTTGTTTTTTAAATGCATATTAAATTTAACAAGGTAGTAGGAAAATTACGGTGTTCTTTGTCTCCCCGTCTGAATTGGTGCTGTTGTTGTTTTATTTGGTCATGTTTTAAATTTTTACGTGTGTGTGTGTGTGTGTGTGTGTGTGTGTGTGTGTATCAGATAGAAGCCCTTTCTTCTAAAAAGTAAGCACATTTAAACAAGGCAAACCAGCACATTTGCCAAGCCTGAAACTATAGGTCTCATTCTTCAGCTCCATTCAGGCCATCCCTCCCCAATCTGGTCCATTATATTTATATAGCTGCATCCACATAATTACTGTAGCCACACACATGAGAGCACGCATACATACACACACATGCTTGGGAGGCAATATGGTATAACAGGAACACTGCTGGATCCTGAGTCACAGCTGGGTTTGCCTCTTGCTATGTGATCTTGTTCACATCACTGAAAATTTCTGAGCCTATTTTCTCATCTATAAAATGGGAATAATAACACTAGGGATCTCCACCTGACCAGTTTGCTACAAGGATCACATGGGCAAAAATAAACAGACAAATGTACATATGGTGCTTTGTCACTGATCATTTTTGCTTTTATTTTATTTAGAGACGGGGTATCTCTATCTCGCCCAGCTGGAAACACAGCTGATTCCAATCCCTCTGCTGGTCAGCATGGGATCTCTGACCTGCTGTCTCTAGCCTTCTTGTCCCTTCTCCTCTTTCTCCTCCCCCTTTCCAATGGTTAATTGTGACCAGAGGTAACCTAAATATATCTGATTCCAAGGTCTGCCCTCTATCCACTATGCCATGATGCCTTTCCTATATGTATGTATATGTATGCCTGTGTGTATATGTGTAGAGAGATAGTTAATTGTATGTCTATATGGGTATAATGTATATGTGTATGTATATATATATATGGAGGAGGGGGAAAGACAGAGGAGGGGAAAGGAAGGGAGAGAAGAGAGGAGAGGAAAGGAGAGAAGAGGAGAAGAGAGGGAAGAGAAAACCTACTGGGAGGGACATCAGCAGCCAACTAGTCCAACTTTCTTATTTAAAACTGAGGAAAGTGAGGTCCAGGGTCATTCGATGGCTTACCCAGGCTTTTCCCTAGAGTAAGCATCAGAGGTAGGATTTGAAACCAAGTCCTCTGATTCCAGAACCAGTGCTCTTTCCACTGTGATCATAAAAAGCTCCTGTCTTTCTGACACACAGAAGATCCTTTCTAAATTGAGGCTTAAGGAATTCCACAAAGGAAACCTTATCCATTAGTTTGAGCTTGGCCTCCAGAATATCCAGACCTTAGATGGCAGCTCCAGTTGTACCTTCTCTGGTGGCCTTTCCATTTCATAGTAATTCCATGTGCCACTCAAGAGTAAGTTCTGGAAAGTAACTGTCAAAATCAGAGCCAAGGAACTGAGCTAACTGTGATTAGAAATACATTCAGAACATTACTACAATGTACATACAGTACAAAAAAAAAATAAGATTATTGTCCTGTTAACCTGTTTTGTAGTAGTGTGTGTGTGTGAGTGTGTGTGTGAGTGTGTGTGTGTGTGTGTGTTTTAGATGTAGGAATTCACCATGAGGGACTCAAATATGATTGTTTAAGAGAATTCTGAAGTAACACAGAGACTTCTAGATGCAAAAGCCTCTGATTGGGGCCTCTTTTAGTAAGAAGAGAAATGAAATTATTGGGCAAATTATAGTGTCTGACAAAAAAAATTCCTTACATTTTGGTCAGAGGCCTGTTTAAAAACCGCATCTCCACTCCAATCCACTAAATACTTGTTGAATAGATTCAGCTGTTATTAATATGTATGTAACTCTCTCTGTGTCTCTTCTCTTTCTCTATCTCTCTCCATCTATCTTTTTCCCTCTTCTCTTCTCCTCTCCTCTCCTCTATTCTCTTCTCTCTCTTTTCCCCACGCCCTGCTTTCTGGTATCTCTTCCTGTCTCTCTGTGTTTCTGTCTCTGTATCTCCCTCTTTCTCTTCTCCCCTCTCTTTTGTCTCCCTCTCCCTCCTTCTTTTCTCCCTTCTCTGTCTCTTTCTCTAAGTCTCTCTTTTATCAATTTCTGTCTCTGTCTCTGTCTTGCACTTTCTTTGTCTCTCCCTCTTGTTCCTTCTTTTCTTCTCAATATGTCTCTTCTCTGACTCTATGTCTCTGTTTCTCTCAAAAGACAAAGAACAGTTAGAAAAAGAGGGGAAAAAATTAAATCCCTCTGAGCTGTAGGTTGGTGTGAAGGTTTAATGACTTTGCAAACCTGTACAAATTCTAGAAGGGCAAAAAGGATTGAGGGGAAAAAAATCTTTAATGGCCATTTCTAGAAATAACCTCCTCCAGCCCATAATGAGCTTATGCTGAAGCATAATTCTTTTTGCAGGGACGAAAAAATAGTCTACTCAAAAATAAATGGGGGGAAAGAGTAACAACTTTTCTTGGGTGTAGCTCCCAAAAGTCAGCCTGAAGCCTGGTGGTAAAAATGTGTGGAAGTAGTAGGTAATGTCAGGGAATTGGGGCCATAATTTTCCACTGCTGTTGACAGTCTTCTGTTGATAGACCAAAGAGAACCAAAAAGAAAGGAGGAGCTCCCTGCCAAATAATAGGGTTCTGTCTTGGATAACAATTGGTTTCACAGCAGCATCCTAGAATGGAAAAAGGAGCAAAAGTCTTAGGAGACCTGAGTGCTAGTCTCTGCTCTGCCATGAACCAAGAAAGCCAACTCCAACAACTTTACTTCTCTGAAGAGCTTCCGTTTCACCCTTGCAAGGTGAAGGAACTTGAGACAGATTATCTCCATGGTCGCTTCCAGCTTCTAACCAGTTGTATAGCCTAGTTTGATAATCTACTCCTTGGGACTGAAGGAACTGAAATCTTATTGGTCTGACCCTCCCCAGGAGACATAGTTGAGGCTTAGCAAATGCTTTTTGATTCATTGAGATGGATTTATTTTCTGGGGTCCATTCTATCAAGCTCTCCCTATCAAATGACTACCATGTCAACTTGACCATTGGCATTTTAAATGTGCTTATCTCTGCCATGATAACTTCTGAGAGAGTTTGGACTGTCTGGTATGCAACTAAAGGGTATTGAAATACATCTTAGGCTTCAGTTAGGAGCTTAGTTCACCACCTTCTTGTTGGTCAAGGCAACTGACAAAGCTTTACAAACGAAAATGCTTCCATGACAGCTCGGAGTGAAGTTTAGAGCAGTGTTTTAACTACCCTGCAGACCAGAAAGATATATAAATTATCGACTGCAGACTCCTCCACCCTCTACTACCTCAACACTGTACATTTATTTATTCAGAGGATGGAGACCAGGATCCTAAGAGAGGATGGAGTCTGGGCGGGAGAAGCAGGCTACAGGGAGAAGGAGGATTAGAAAGTAAAGTTTTTTTTTAAATTAAGTTTGTAGATGTTCTTCATAACCAGTATAAATTATCTGTATATCAGCACACATTGGTTTTTATTTCACACAAGTCACCAGCTATGAATTTAAAGGCCAAGGGAAGCAGAATAGAAGCAAAGGGCTAGGACCCACGGGCAGGGCAGCTAGGGAGTGTAGTAGATTGAGGGCTGGATCTAGTCAGGAAGTCTCATCATCCTGAGTTCAAATCTGGCATATGATACTAGTTATGTCAACCCGGACAAGTCACTTGACCCTGTTGTCCTCGGTTTCCTCATCTGTAAAAGGAGTTAGAGAAGGAAATGGCAAACCAATTCACTATCTTTGCCAAGAAAACCCCAAATGGGGTCACAAAGAGTTGGACAGGACTGAAAAAAACCAAGCGAAGAACAACAAAAAGGATGCATGGGTGGATAAGAAAAACTGACATGAGAAGCCAGTCAGTTCTCATCTCCCTCACAACGCCATTCTCAGCTGTTCCAACACCACTAAGCTGGCCATCCTCCAAAACGGACTCAGGCTTGGAGTCGGAAGACCAGAACTCCAGTCTCAGCCCTGCCACTTGGCAACTGTGTGAGCTGCAAGAAAAGCCCAGCTTCTCTGAGGCTGAGTCTCCTCCTCTACGAAACAGATGATACTGTTTGGACTACCTAGACCACATGGGTTTTGTGAGGGAAATGCCTGAATGAGTGAAAAGGGAGCACTTACTATGGGCCGAGCACTGTTCTAAGCAATGGGGATACAAATATAAAAGCATGACATTCCTTGCCTTCAAGAAGCTTACATCCTAACAAGGGGAGACTACATACATACATATATATGGGGGAGGGGGGGTAAGGCAGGGCAATTGGGGTTAAGTGACTTGCCCAAGGTCACACAGCTAGTAAGTGTGTCAAGTGTCTGAGGCAGGATTTCAACTCAGGTCTTCCTGACTCCAGGGCTGATTCCTTGTACCGTCTAGCTACCCCCGGGAAGACTATATCTTAAGTAACTATATAAATTATTTACTGTTTGCTATCCCTGCAATAGACACAACAATTAATTTATCAAGCATTTAATATGATCACAGCACTCTTCTATATCCTTTGGGTGATACAGAGAGATAGAAGACACAGTTTCCTCCCCTCAAGGACTCTTATAGTTTACTTGGAGAGAAAAAGAAACATTAAAAGAAAGGCTACAGATGAGTGACACAGACCTTATTATATTAGAAAATAATAATAACTAGCATTTATGTAGCAATTTAAGATTTGCAAAATACTTTGCATATGTTACCACGTTTGATCACTGTGGGCTGGGGGTGATTATGGAAAGCTACAGCAGAAGCCAGGTTTGAGCTGGGCATGGAAGGCACAGGACAAGCCCAAACTGACAAAGAACACCAGGGTATGCCGCCCTTGTAACCTTGGGCAAGTCACTAAATCCTCTCTGAGCCTCAGTTTCCTCACCTGTAAAATGAGGGGGAATGGACAAGATGGCTGCTAGGTTCCTTATGGCCATAACTTATGATTTCATGATGTTCCAAAGGAGCCAAAACAACAGTAGCCCTACTCAGTAGGTACCTAATAAATGTCTGACTGACGGGGATGGTTTGCTGGCCCCTGGAAAGCAGTGACTTGCCTTTCTTCCCAAATTCTGACACCTCGAGCAGATACTCATAGCAGAATCAAGCTTCCCAAAAAGAAAGGACTTTTAGTGGGAGGTTTTGGTAATAGTAGGTACTTAATAATGTATTAAACTGGATGAAAGCAATCACCTTAATCATTATCGTAACACATCAGAATAGATCTTTAAAGGTTCACAAAGCACTCTCCTCATAACAACTTGGTGAGGTAGTTAGTAAAAAGCATTATTATCCCCCATTTTACAGATGAGGTTTGAGACTCAGAGAAATTAAGTCCCACAAGTCAGGATTTGAACCCAAGCTTCCAAATTCCATAAAGTTCAACACATCATACAGAGCATGGGGTGAGAGCAGAGGCAAAAACAACGAACACACAAACAAAAAACCCACCAAACACTGGACTTTGATGTAGGTTCTGGATTACAGTCCTGACTCTACCACTAATCTTAAAACCTAAGAGTTTATTTCTTTGTCTGCTAAACTATGGATATTAATGTATGCTTCCCTCACTATGGCTGTTGTGAGTTTGATGAGATAATGGATATGAAATTGCTTTGAAAAACTTAACATATTGTAAAAACAAACATAAGGGATGATGTTGATGCTGCCAAATGACTGTCAGCTTTTTGCTTTCTCAGCGAAAAACAAAATTACAAATTAAGGAATCATTTTTTGTCCCCAGTTATCAAATTAGTGGGCACGAGATCTAGCTGTTCATCTTGTTGTAACCCATTGACACAGACACATACTCTGCCCAAATTCCCTTCCTTTCCTAAGCCACTAATACTGGTTTGGGTATTTTTGCTGCCCTAGACAAATTGGATTGAGCCCCACAATATCACTTGGCAATAATACCCAATTGCTGCTTTGGACAGCTTCTTCTCATGCCCTGGGGTCAAGGATTATTTGGGGGGCCTTCTCACCTCCACTGTTTCACAAAAGTCCCGCCTGGTCCATTTTGGAGCATCACAACCAAAATCGCGGTGCTCAGATCTAACAAAGAGATATGTGCCTGAGAAGCATCAGAATTTGATTTTTGAGATTCCCTAGCTTTGATTATACTATGAAAGCCAGCATCCTCCCGGGCAGAATTGCAGATGTGGTTTATTTCAATCAGTGGGAGTCAAGTCTCAAACCCCAGAGGCAGGATGTGGGTGAGGAGCCTGGCAACCTCCAGCTGATGTTCAGTAATCTCAGGGCATGAGCCCTCATGGGCAGAAATGTCACAGAGCTCATGGGTAGCCTTATAACTGACTGACGGAAAAAGTTACCTTAAATTGAGATCAGAGTTTTAAAGTATTTTGGTAGAGGATGAGAATGGGAGGGCAGGATAGGCAGATCATAATGAAATGGGCCCCAGAGGATGAATATTCTCTTCCCCATTTCCAGTGGTTCTTTCAAGCCTAGAGATGGAGAATCTCAGAATGCAGTGCCTGAAAGAGCTGTCTTCTGCCACTGATTTGGTTGTCAGGAAGACCTCACCTCTTCCCACTCATCTACTCAGCACCTTGGCTAAGTATACTCTTTCAGTCTATTCATTCCTCCCACTTAACAACCCTATATCTGCTCAACTGATAATATTCCTACCCCACAGCAATGCCTTTGCCATCTAGTTAGTGAATTGTTCTCACATCTACAGTAAAATCATGCCAATCAACTATAACTGCTAGAAAAATGGACAGCAAAGTTGTGGGCAATGGGATTTTCTGAATAATTGAGGGTAAACCTCAAATGGCTTTCAGTTTAATTCCTAAGGGAAAATCTTTCAAAAATACCTGATGCTCTGTTCTTGCCTCAGTCACTTAGGTCTAGGTGACATAATTTTAAGTCACAAGACTCACGGAATGGGAGAGCTAGAAGGCACCTTAGAGTTTATCATCTCTAATCTCTTCTGACATCAGCCCATTTCCCTGATTTGCTTCTTTCTGATATAAGTAGAACAAGAAAATTGTTCCGATTGAGATTCTTGCTTAGCTTTATTCCAATTAATCAGGGTTTCACTAAGGCATCTCACTTTATCTCCTAGCATTCCAAAGGTAGGGAGACAGAGTTTATCTTTATTCTCTACCTTCTTCAAAAACTGAATCACACAAAGATTGAAGTGACATAACCAGAACTAGAACAAGCTCTATGAATTGTATTGTTTGGGCTCCCAGGCCAAAGTTTTTACTTTAAAATAATCAAAACAAACAAAACACAGAGCAAAACCAATACTTTCTTCAAGCTTCTCTTTTTTTTTTTTTGCTAACCCACCCACCAGTCCCTTAAAAGCAAATGGCTTTCAAAAATGATCATAAATTGGTCACCCTCTTGGATCATTTTCTCTCTTCCTCCAGGAGAGATACTGCATGCCTCTTCCCAAGAATCTATCACTGTTATAATACGACACTATGCCTGTCCCTGACTCACCCTTCATTTCTTCATTTGGCCATACTTATTGATCACCTGCTATGGGCAAATCAGAGAGGGGAATTGTTATTTTTCAGTTGTGTCCAACTCTTCATGACCCCATTTGAGATTTTCTTGGCAGAGATTCTGGAGAGATTTGCCATTTCCTTCTCCAGTTCATTTTTTAGATGAGGAAAAGGAGCCAAACAGGATTAAATGATTTGCCCAGGGTCATACAGCTAATAAGTTCCTGAGACCAGATTTGAACTCAGGAAGGTAAGTCTTCCTGATTCCCAGCCCAGCACTCTATCCACTGCATCTCCTATCTATCCTAAAAGGAGAATACAAAAATGTAAAAGACACAGTTCTTGGCATCAAGGAACTTATAACTTAGTGACTGAAAGAGTCATATACACAAATAACCATGATTAATGCAAGATAGGATGAGTGTCATATGATTGGTAACAACCAATTATAAGGGCTATGAGAATTGAGAGGAGGGAAAGATCACTTCTGAGTAGAGTGATCTGAGATCTCCTAGAAGAAGTAGCAATTAAATCAGGGACAGAAAAATGTGAAAAGGTAGAGATTCCAGGGCAGCTAGGTGGTGCAGTGAATAGAGCACTGGCCCTGGAGTCAGGAGGACCTGAGTTCAAGTCTGACTTCAGACACAACACAAAACTAGCCGTGTGACCTTGGGCAAGTCACTTAATCCCAATTGCCCTACCTTACCCCCTCCAAAAAGCAAAAAAAAAGTAGAGATTCCAAAGGAAAAATTCTGTGCTTTTAGCAATCCCAAGATATTATCTCTCCCTCATGTATATTTGTTAATATCAATGTTCTCCCTGATATTATATGACTCCAAATCATGAAACCTCACTACCTCCAAAGAATCAAAATTGTGGATAAATCATAAATCAGTGGAGAAGCACACAAGGGGCATAAACACATTATAGCATGATACAGAAGTAGAATAAATGATAACATCAAGGAAATGCATGACTGGAAAGGATATCATGATGTAAGATAGAGAGATTCCAGATGGAAAGTCTAAGCATTGTACTGCACTTACGGAAGGTATTCAATAGAAGAACATCTCCAATATGTTGTGTGTTATCCTCTATGGAAAATTTATAAAAGGAATAGACTACTCACAAGAATAGATAAAAGACTGGTTGGATTGTAATCAGCACCACTGGAGGAAATACTCACATCAGCAAGATTATGTATTAATTGAAACTCTGAAGCACTGTAGCACCTAGCACTGTTCTATATATAAAGTAGGGACTCTGGGTAATTTTTTAAATTAAAAAACAAAAGACAGGATGAGATATGATGTGGTAACACAGACACAGTCTATCAGCTTGCTGACCACTGATAGATAGTATTTAATATTATATGTGGATATTAATTATCATATATGTACATGTGCTTATATATTTTTATGCCACGTTATATATGCAAGTACATGCCTTCCTATCCCTGCAAACCTTCAGTTTACGATCTGGTTAGATCAGAAGGGGATATTAAATTATGTATTTGTCTTTTTCTTTTTTTTCATAAGCCAGTTTATACCAGAGCTTTCCCCAGAACTAAAAGTCATTTGGTCAGACTTCAGTATTTAATAGATGAGAAGCCTCACTCCTCACATCCTTTCTTGTTGAGTTCTTACAAAAATCTGCCCAGGAATGGGAGAATAATTTAATGATATGGGATTTTCTCCCTCCCCCATTCCCTTCCCCCAACACTATGGTTTAATTTATAGATTTGGGATTGCTGTAAATTATAATGTAATTATACTGCTTCACTGGAAGCTTCCCATTGGAGAAATTAAAAAGCAATTCAGGTAAATGATCTTTAGCTACTGTGGTGCTTCCCCACAGAACTCATTAAGTCTGGGGATTAAACTGCATACCAAAGACCATGCAGGCCAAACTGAACGTAAAAAACCTCTCCTTGGAACTACACTGGAGTCAGGCGGGAATATAATAGTGTCATTGCTGGGATGCCTGGTACCTCTCTTCACCTTGTATTTTATGGCACATATAACATGGGAGTTAAGGTGGCAACTCGCTTTTCATTACAAGCCACTGTTTGCACCTGCCCATAACTTTCCCCCCAAATGTCCTGTCTTACTTTCAGCACAAAGGTCATTTTGTGTAGGGATGGTTTAGGGGATGGAGTGTGTGTTTGAGGGAGATTCTGGGAAGCAGTATGTGGAGGGGTGACCCAAAGGGGAGGGGAAAGATGACTCTGGAATTTAATGAAAAAACTGGAGAAAGCCAGTCAATTTTTCAAAATTTTCTCTGTCTCCACCTGAGGTTTTTTCCCCCTTTTATTAGGTAATATAGATATAGTTCAGTTAAGGTCACTATCTGGTCCCTAGAAATGACATTACATGTCATTAAGAACAATCCTTAAAAATGGTTGCTCAGTGGAAGGATCTTAACACTGGTATTCTACAAGATTACAGTTTGATTAGAATGTTTTGACACTATTTGAAGGCAATATTGTACAAGACAGGCTTTTATCTATTTTGTAAGAAGATCACCATCAAGCCATGGTGATCTGTTCAAACAATCATTTAACCTCAGCTAGGTGGAGAAGTGGATAGAGCACCTGGTCTGGCTTCAGGAAGACTCGTCTTGAATTCAAATTCAGCCTCATACAACTAAATGGCTGTGTGACCCTGGGCGAGTCACTTAAACCTCTTTGTTTCAGTTTCCTCATCTGTAAAATGAGCTGGAGAAGAAAATGTCAAACCACTCCAGTATCTCTGCCAAGAAAACCCCAAATGGGGTCACAAAGTGGAGGGCACAACTAAAATGACTGCACAACAACGACAAAGTGAAGGTAGGATGACCCCTCATATAACAACGAAAAAAGCTTTAGATTTTGAGCCAGGAGACCTAGGTTCAAATTTGGCAAATCAATCAGTCTCAGTTTCCTTGTCTATAAAACTTGACCTCTAAGGTCATTTCTAAAGCTAGAGGGAGGATCTGATGTTTTTTTTTTTCAAGTTGTTACTAACCTGGGAGGTATAAAACATCTCTGATTCCTCACACCAAGCTGTGTTCAGCACATGTGCATCAGGTGATGGGTTATGTTTTTCAGGCTTTAGAAGAACATGTGGTTTCCAGTATCAGCCAGTCACAGTAAAGCAGACCAGGCCATTTCCCAATGTGCCTTGCAAGATTTGATTTTATCCAAATGCCTCCAGACATTTGAACAGCCAGTTCATGGTCATTCAGATAGGACTATTCATAAAGTCCAGATCTGTAATTCATCATCCACACATGCTTACTGGGAACCCACTATGTATAGGGCATGGTGCCATAAAACAACATTAGAATGGGTTGCAGTCAGAATTGAAGGTTGACTTTCCCCTTAATCGCTCTTTACAGCTACACATCAATGCATGCAAGACAGCACAGAACCAATGAGGAAGCAGCACTCTTTTCAAAAGTCATTTCTAATCCACAGAATGTAAGTTTGGAGGGCACAAAATGCAATCCAATTTAATTCAGGTTTCAATCTACAGAGGCAGAAGGGAATGGTAGTGTTAGTGGGTGAATTAAAATTGATTGAGATACAGAGTCAGAGAAGTCAGGGCTCCCAACAAACATCTACTTTTTCTTTTGGGGCAAAAATGTGTGAGATAGGGATAGAGCGACATTGCCCCAGATCTCCACTTTCCCTAAACATATAATCTAAGCACAAATAATGACTCGGCCCCATCTTCCTTTCTAACCCTCCTTCTTACACTATTCCAGCCCAACTGGTGTCTCATAGTCTTATTTTTAGCTCCAAAACTGTGCTCCCCTCATTTGCAATGCCCTCCCCTCTATTTTCTATTCCTCTCCAAATCCCACCTGCTCCATAAAGCTTTCCCCCAATACTCCAATACACATTGACCTTCAAGCTGAATTATTTACTGACTGGACCATGTAACATACAGTTCTTGATGAAGCCCTTTATTTTAATCTAACTTCATTTTACTGTTTCATCAGAACAAGTCTTTATTACTAAATAGTGGTTTTTATGTAAGCTCCTTGAAGAAAGGACTAATATACTTCTTTGTTTTGCCCAGAACACCTATACCAACACAAAGTCACTCTAGTTGATTGAGTAATGGATTCATCTTGCCTTGTAATCAAGCCAAAATCTCATTTGCTTGCACACAAGCATTCCAAATGAGTTCACTTCCGGGGGGGTGGAGGGGGGAGGGGGGGCAGTATTTCATTCCGTATACCCAATTCTCTCCTCTCACCACAAGCTCCATTTTCTTTCTAGGGCCCCCATCTCTCTCTGCCCCTTGGCCTCCACCTGGCAGGATCCTGGCAAACTCCTGGCTGAGTCACTGCATCTGCTCAGCAGGGCCCATACAGACAATTTCCTAATTCTTCCATCCTGCTGGACAGAACATAGATTTCCAGGTGATTTCCATCACACGCCTATTAAGCCATAAAAGAAGGGGCAAGAAAAGAATGCCAATTCCGACATGCAAGCTGCTAGAGTCATACCCCTGTTGTTTATAAACCTGTCAGCAGGGTTTGGCTGGCCTGTACCGGAGAGAGGCCAAACCCCTTTCAAAAAGCTGAAATTTCCTTCTCTCTCCCTCATAAATTTTAGTTTTATCTGTGAGTTTCTTTCACCATGGAAGCTCACTCTCTGTATAACTTTGTTGAAGCACGGGCTCATGCCCTAATTTGGCCATTCCCACCCCCCATCTCTACCCTATGTCCACCCCACCCCCCAAAGCATTCAGTCAAAATCAGAAAATACACAGCATACCATGGTCTTCTTTCTTCCTATTAAAACACAATCCATTAAGTCCAAGAGCCAATTAAACCCATATTGGAGCATCTTGCTGAGCAAACAAGGGAGGCCTCCCTCATTCTACCCCACTAATGAAGACCCCTCCCTCTCTCCTGATCACAGCCAGCAAGCAGCCTCAGATTGGCTTACTCCAAGAGATAACAGGTCAGGAAGGAACATGTCATTTCAGCCGAGGCTTTTTTGGCCCGAGTACTCACTTTTCAAATTTCCTTAAGGAGAGATCATTTGGTTTTGGCCAAGCATCTGAAACCACTCACAGGCCACACACAAGTTACCAAGTAAGCAAATGACATCCTCTTTGAAACTCCTTCTGGTCACAACTGCTCTAGAGTAAGATATTCTTAAAGCACCTAAGCAAACTGTTTCTTCAGCCATTCTAGGCTGTCAGCTGAGGGGCCATCCTGGAAGGAGGTCCCCTCAGCATTTGACCTGAAGCCAGAAGTCTTCTCTACTCTTTTGCGTCCCCCCCCCCTTTTTTTTAAAGGGAAGTACTAACACTTTTTAAAAAACCAGCCAGATTTATTTTACTTATTGATTTTTGCACAATAAAAGAGAAAAGTTGAAGCCCAAGAAAGAGAAGTTTTGCCCTTCTGGTCCCCCAACCCCCAGCCACCCGCTGGGCTGCTTTAAAGTTCATAAAGTTGTTTCTGGCTGTACTCAAGCTAGAGAGAGACCTGATCAGGAGCTATTTAGTTCCAGCCAGAATGTAAAAGAAAGGCAAAAAATATTATATTATCCCTTTGTACAAGATAGCCTAGGGATTGCCTCCTGGTTTCCTGACCCCCTGCAGCCAGCCTACCTTGGCACTTTCTGTGGAGGAGAGGAGGCCAGGGCCAGCGACTGCAGGAGATTAAAGCTGTGAGGCCACCCTGAGGAGATCCTCAGGGCGGCTCCAAACCTTCTCGTGCCACAAACCCTTCTCCCTTGCCTTATGCATCACGGTGCTGACGTTATCGCCTGGGAAGGGGGGTGGTGAAGGGGGGGGGACTAATGCTCACCAGCTGGCTCAGTTGTTTAACCCTCTCTGGCTTTCAGGGATCTCTGGTCCCTGACTACAGCAGAAGAGAAGAAGGCCGTGCATCACCCTTACTTCCCCTTGAGGAGGGGCTTCATAGAAAGAAGAAATGCAATGGATTTTAATTTGGTAAAAATAAACTGATTATACAGGAAAAGAAGTAGGGGAGCGAGGAGATAAAGTAGGAGAGAGCTGGGAAAAGAGGATTCTCAAACTCAACTTACATCCATGTGATCTCCCCACTTTAAAATGTAAACATCCTGAGGGCAAGAACTATTTCCATCAGTCAGTTAAAAGAATTTAAGGCCTTGCTATATGTCAGCTCTGTGCAAAGCACTGGGAATATAGCAAATCACAGAAAACAGTCCCTGACTTCAGAAAGCTCAAATTCTAATGGAGAAAACAACATGTAAATATATGAATATATACTTGATATAGTTAATGTGCACATATGTATAATTGTAAATATATCCCATATGCCTAGTTTTATATGGAACATACATATATACCTATGAAGGTAATCTTCAAGGGATAGGCATGTGAAGTAGGGGTGGGGGGAGACCAGGAAATGCCTTCAGAAGGGAGGATTTGAGCTGAACTTCGAGGGAAGCCAGGGAAAAGCAGAGTGAAAGGTGAGGAGGAAGCGGAGCCTTTCAGGAATGGTGGACAGAGTGAACACAAACCACCAAAAGGCCACTGTATCTGGATCACAAGTGGAGGTGAATAAAGTATCAGGAGCCTGGAGAAGGGGGAAAGGGCCAGGTTACACTGCTTGTCCTTACATCCCCAGAACTTCACACAAGGCTTAGTACATAGCAGACCTCTAATAGATACCTGCTGATTACTATCCTGAGAGAATTCATACTGAGTTGAAAGATAATCAGTGCCTTATGGTCATGGGGGCCTGCCCTGGAAACACCTCTGAATGCAGTCTCAGTGGATAGATTTTAAAATGATTTGTTCCACCAAAATGCCAAAACATTCCACTGAAATCTACCCCATATCCCAAGGTTTTCTCCCTTTTCATAATCTCACCAGGCAAAGAAAACAACTTAGTACACAACACACACACACATATACTTTTTTTTTTCTTTCTCATGGTGAATAGGCAAAAAAAATTTGTTGTTTAATAAATATTTGTGGATAAATATACAACCTTCTATCCCTGACACAGATTCCCATCTTTTCTCCTCCCAGTACAAAGGAGAGAGAAACAAGGCAAAAACGAACCCTGGTTATTCTACATTCTGTCCATTGGAATTCTCTACTGATGAGTATTTCTGCCTTTCTAAGGAACAATTACAATGACATTGAACTAATAAGTTACATAGTCACCTCAATATCAAAAACTTAGAAGAAATAAAAAACTCTTCTAGTCATATAAAATGTCTGTCAAAAAGTTCACTTGATCATTTCATGTACTTTATTCACAAGGACTCTCAGACCTTCACTCAGGACCTATTACTCATTTTTCATTCTAACAAGTTTTGTTATCTGGTCTCTTGGACCTGACCATATCAGAAGTCACAAATTAGAAAGAGGAAAACTATTAGAGACAGCATAATAACAGTAGTGAGAAATAAAGTCACAGCTTGAAAGTAAGGGAAGAGACAGAATAATTATGAAACATGGACACAAGAATTCAAAAACCACAGTAGTGTGGGGCCATTCAGTGCTAGGGCAAACAGTTTTACAAAGCAGTAGTTCCAAAAGAGGTGATTATATTACAACACAGGACAATCGCTGATGGTCATAATGGTAAGTCTGAGTTGCAAAAAGATTTCATTATATTCTGGATTATATACTGAAGAAGGTCACAAAGTTTATGATAAAATAGTGATTCCTTTTTTTTTTTTTTAAAGGTTTTGTACTTAAAAAGTAAGCTTCAATTATCTGGAAAATCTCTTGTATGGAAATCATTCAGCATTAGCCTTCAGAAATTTTATTAAGTTAATACTATGTCTGTGCAAAAGTGCCTCTGAAGAGAGGTAATGAGGAAGACCGAAAGATGAGAATAATACAGTCCCTGAATGAAAGATAAAAAGAATTTAGCCCTTGGAGTCAAAAAAACCTGACCTTACCACCTCCACCAGCTATGTAAGCTTGGAAAATGTATACTTCTCTGATCTTCTGTGTCTTTATCTGTAAAATAATTTTCATAGCCAGTGGCATACTGGAGCTGGTTGAACATGAGCTGATTGTTAAATTTTCAGTGTGAGTATTTACATATACTTTAGAAATCAGCAAACATTACATATTAGGATTTGATTTATTGTTTGGTTGATTGTCTACATCTAGAAAAGGTTGGAGAAAATGGAGAAAATGCAGCTTAAATTTAAAAGTGTGTTGTTGTAGATAGAGTTGGTTGCTAAACATCTGCCAACACTGATTATATGACTTCTACAACCTACTCTGTAAAATGGGGATGATCATAGTACCTACCTCCCAGGGTTGTTGTAAGGATCAAACGAGATGACTGCAAAGTGCTTTGCACAATGACTGACCCACAGTAAATCCAATAGAAACCTTAGTTATCATGGTCATTGCTATTATTAGTACTATGAAGTCATGGATAGGTAAGGAGCTATAAAATTATGATGTTCCTATTCTTATCAGTGAACAATGATAAAGAAAAAACTGGCCTTGGGAAAAAATTATGAAGTAATTAAAGTTTGTCATTTCCCTTTTCCCCTTCTCTATTCTGGGAACCCCAGGTATGATCTATGAACCCTAGCTACGAGTCTCTTTCTTGTGCCCCATTCTCCAAGGACCTTCCTCTCAGAGCTCAGTTTTTTGTATCTGTGAAATGGGAAGGTTATGCTTTACATAATCTCTAAATTTGCTTCCAACTCCAAAAGTCTATAGTTCTATGAAACTAATTTGAGTTTTATTCACTCTTCCTGTGCTCCCTTGGAAAGAGGTGGATCCTTAAGAAATAAATAACCCACCGAGATTAACTGTCTTCTGGAATTTACAAATCTAGTTGGGAAGATAAAACCAAGATAAATAATTCGCTGTGATAGTTAGGTGGGGCCACGATCTCATTTTGTGTGACTCTCCATCATGGTAGATGGCAGAGCTTTTCATCCTGGCTGAGGCCTGACATAAATCCCCCCCAAGGGGGAGCCACCAAGTGCACTGGAGACCCTCTGGTCACCATCCTTCAATATTATGGATAAAAGGATAGCATTTGTGCAACAGGGAGACAGAAAGGACAGAATCTAAAGCACTAGATTCCCACCAAGAGCTGATACCCAGCCTCTTTTAGAAGCAAGGGAGACCTATTAACTTTCCCAGAACCCATCCCACAAATCTGTAAGCATTTAACCAATTTCTACATATAATAAGACAAACCTTTTCTGGCCTGGCCATAGTCCAGGCTTTGTCTCCACTAAGTGTCTGAGACATTTGGCCTGGAGCAGAGAGAGACAGACTGGTCCTTGCTAGTCGGAAAGGTCAGCCCAGACCATTCATCATAACCATTGCTCACATTAGCTCAGAGGGGCAAGCTGGGGAGGCCAATCATATTTTTTTCTTTAAGAAAGAGATCTTCGCCCAAATGGCAACACCAAATGACAAGCTCGAAACTAGGAGGTTGTTTAAATCCAAATGGCTGCTCATAATTTATGACTGGTGGAGCCGACTTCTCTCCCGTCACACATGTGTTTTGGGGTATATGCAGCACATCTCTCTTTGCTTCCCAGTCCCACAACCACTGGGCTCCAATTCAATAGCTGCTTGCTCTCTCCCACGCTCAGCAGCAGTAAGAGAGAAATTACTTTATCCAAGTGCAACCCTGTCTATGTGTTTGGCTTAATTCAACCATGTGAATACCTGTATTTTAGAGAGAAGGAAAACCAGGCAGGGAACTCAAACAGGGCTGGCCTCATATCAAGGACTACTACTTAGGTCCCTCTGGGGTACCCAGACACCACAGACTTTTAGAGTCTTGTCTTATACCCTATGATGTTTAAAAACACTGTATCAAGCTTATTTTTCAAAATTGTAATACTTTAAAAACAGAAAACAGGCTATTAATTTATTCCAAGTCTTTCAAAAGTCTTAACATATTTTAGGTTTGAAATTAAAAATGCTTTTAAAATTATTTTTAGAACATGAGAACTTCCAAAGTTGTAAAAGAAAAAGTAGAGTCAGGGAACAACAAAAGAAGTAATTGCAAATTGAATATAACTATTTTTTAAAAGGAAAACAAATTTGAAAAAATTTTAATTTTTGGCAAGATAATTTTTTTTTCTCCCAAATAACATGAAATCAGTAGAGAATTTATAGTCAGGACTGGATTCAAAACCAAGCTCTGCAACTTACTACCTGTGTTACCTTGAGGAAATCACTTCAGCTCTCTGGGCTTCAATGAGCTCATCCACAAAATGGAAATAGATGATGTCTTAAGGCCTCTTTCAGCTCTAAATCCTATCATCTGAAAAAAGGGAATTGTGCCTAGGGGAACTTGAATTAATCTGTAATTTTGGTATTTTTCCTGGTGGGACATAAAATATAGGCGACAAGCAGGTGATCTGACCCTTCAAGCTATCTATCCAGTGGCCTGGCATTCCGAGTTTTTGCAAATTCCTGTTTTGCAAATGTCATCCTAGTCTGAAACTTGAGACTCTTTTGCAAATGCAAAAAAAACCCTCCAAAACAAAAAGAAACAAACAAAAAACCATAGGATTCCCAGAAGTCACTTTTCAAATGGGTAGAATGTACTTACATTTCCCACCTGGCCACACTCCTTTGGATTTCTGCATCATGCCTGTACTAAGGTACCTTTCCTCCCCTACCCCCTGCAGCTTCTCAGCTTCCTTTTGTGTTTGTTGTTTTTCTCCCATTAGATTATAAGCTCCTTGAAAGCAGGGACTGTATTTCCTTTTTATATTTGTATCTGCAAGGCTTACTGTGGTGCCTGGCTTATGGTAGACATTTAATAATGTTGACTGGCTGACTCACTGTCTACTTGGAGGCTCAACGTTTTCTTGGTCCCGTACTCCCAGAAGTAGCAGCACTGGTTTGTCAGGAGGCTATATGTCAAACAAGACATATAACAGGAAATACTTAGAGAATAACACAGGATGCAGTCCTGTAGCCCAAAGGGGACTGACTAACTGTTATCACATTCCCCTAGAATGATAGTTGGCATCGCTTCCACATAGACCTGGAGTCAGTAATTACTATCCCCCATTATTATCTAATGCAAACTCCAACCAGACTAGAGTGGACAAACCTCAATCATTCTTGACCTTTAACCTTTGCCTGAAATGTTCTCCCCTTCTGGATCTCAGCATTCATTCATTCAATAAATATTAAGTCCCTACTATGTGCAAATTATCCACCTCCCTTACCCTTTAAAGCCCAGCTTATGTCTCATTTTCTCCATGAAAACTCTCTTGATTCCCCTAGTTCAGGGATGGTTCTCCCTTCTGAACTCCCACAGGAGGTATATCTACACCCTCTGTGCCTCAGTTACCCTGTCTGTAAAAGAAAGGAGCTGAACTTGATTACTTACCTCTGTGGCCCTTTCCGGCTCTAAATGTAAGCTTTTATAGTCAATTATTTGGTGCTTGGCACATAATGGCCTCATACTGCTAGTTATCTTTTCATGAGTGTTCATCTTTTCTCTAACGCCAGACTCTAAGGTATTTAAGGGAAGAGACCTCCTGTGATTTCCCTTACATCCCCTACAATGCTTTGCATGGTAGATATGTTGGACAAATATTCCTTGATCATTTTATGTGGGCTAGAGACTGCATGAGGGGCTTGAGCTAAAACAAAGGAGGAGTCGGGGGATGAGAGGGTATGGGCACACAGGCATTCTCGTCTTCAGACGCAGGGCACTACACTGCCTCAGTCAGGCTTATACATCTCAACGCTGGTGATTTGCAGCCCAGGTTAAAGACCTGCCTCAGTCCATCTGCTGTAAAAGGCAGAAAACCACCCGTCAATAGGGGATGCTTTTCTCCTCCCCATTCTAAATGTGTTTTTTTATGAGTAAACATTTCTAGATAAAGACTTACTGTCTGCAGAGACCCCTTTTATATCCCAAAGGTAAGGGTTTAAGTGATCTTATAACAGCCGTTACTTATCTTTACAATGGTCAGCACACTTGGACTCCATGTCTGAGGGTTTCATTTCACTGTATATATTTTTAGTGACTGGTGATAAATCAGTCTCGTCCCAGATATTCAGGACTCTGCCACGGCCGCCACCATCGTGGCCCCCTCCACCACCCCCTGCTATTGGAATGACCTTTTTTGCTAGAGCTGACGCAAACAAAGTCAGGATGAAAATGAAACCGTCTCTATTAAGCACCTTTCTGGGCACGGCTTGAGAACAAGGGCTGCTTTCAAGAAGCTGACGAGCACTGCTAACTATCTCAGACTCTGAAATGATGGGAATATTGAAAGTCTTCCAGTGGAGTGAATTTTTCAGATAAATGTGGATAGAGTGCTTGGTCATAGGATCAGGAAGAGCTGGGTTCACTTCCTATCTCTGGTACCCAATGTCTCTGTGACCCTGAACAAGCCGTGAGCGGCCCAGGCAACTCTTGGAAAGCAGATCTCCATCAGTGGAAGTGGCTTCTTCACCAACCATGCCCTAAGCAGATGAAATCACTGGACCCAAACTAAGAGGGAAATGCCTATTAATAGTAGTAACAATAATGATAGCTAACATTTATATAACTCTTGTATGTGTCAGGCACTGTGCTAAGGGTTTTACGGAATACAATGTGTGATCCTCACAACAACCCTGAGAGGTAAGTGCTATTATTATCCTTAATTTATAGATGGGGAAACTGAGGCAAACAGAGGTTAAGTGACTTGCCCAAGGTCACAGAGCTAAACTCAGGACTTCCTGCTTCCAGACCCAATGCTCTATCCACTACACCTCCTAACTGTCCTAAACTATTTCTTTTTCCTTTTTTGGGTAGTAATCTTTCTGAAAGAAATTTTGTATTTCCCTGATACCTCCAACAGCATGTCCCAAAGACATCTTCAACTCATTACGTCCAAAACTGAACCAATTTTCTTTCCCCAAAACCCTCCCTCTTTCCAAACTTTGCTATTATGTGAAGAGCATCCTCCTGGTTACCCAGGCTCCCAATCTGGGTGTCATTCTTGACTACTCACTCATTGTCTCTCACCTAACCAAATCTGTGGCCAAGTCCTGTCCATTTTCCCTACAGAATCTCCCTCTCTCTGCTCACTCCTCTCCTCCGTCACAGTCGCCACTTAGGGGCAGGACTTCCTTCCTGATCTGCCTGGCACAAGCTTCTCCCCACTCCAGTCCATCCACCATTAAACTGTCAAAGTGAGTCTTCTCCAAGCACAGGTCTGACCATGTCACCCCTCCCTATTGTGGCTTCCTATTGCCTCCAAGATCAATATAAAATCCTCTGTCAGCATCCAAAGCCCTTCACAACCTATTCCTGCACACATACCTTTCTAGTCTTCTTATGCCTCACTCCCACCCCCATCCCAAGTATTCTGTGATCCAGTGACACTGGTCTCCTCACTATTCCTCAAACAAGAAACTCCACTTCCAGACTCTGGGCATTTTCACAGGCTGTCTCTCCCATACCTGGAGTACCTTCCCTCCTAATATCCATTTCCTTCCTAGCTTCTTTGGCTTCCTCCAAGTCCCAGCTACAATCCCATCTTCTAGGAGCAGCCCTTCCTGATCCCCCTTGACATGAATGCCTTCCCTCTATCGATGACCTTCCATTTATCCCGTGCTAAGTTTGTTTGTACAAAACTCTTGGAGCGTTGTCTCCTCCATTCCAGTGTGGAGCACTGGGAGAGCAGGGACTTTTTTTTAGCCTTTCTTTGTATCTCCAGCAGTTAGGATGGTACCTGACACACCGTAAGCACTTGCTTGTTGACTGACTATTAAACATGCTTTTCTTGATAACATCACAATAACAACTCATATCTCCATGGTGCATGGAAGTTGACCATATTTTCCTTTCATGGATGCTGTGAGGTAGATAGTACAAATTTTAATTTCCATAATAAGGAAACATTTTCAGAGAAGTGAAATGATTTGCCTGAGGTTATATAACCATTTACATTTGTAAATACTTGGCAGTTTACAAAGAATTTTATATATACTGATATGATCTTGATAAAAACTTTATTGTTTGGTAATAAAACTAGTCTTATGCTCATTTTATAAATTAATAAATGAAAACTCAGAGAGGGATGGTAGAGTACCCAAGGTCACACAACAAAGTGGTTGAGGCAGGATTCAAATTCGTTTCTTGTGACTTCAGATTCCGCTCCCTTTTCTACTAAGCCACAATACTATTTACTCAGCTTCTATTCTGCTGTTGGCCAGGAAAGCAAGTGACCAAGCTTTTGAGCAATGCATCCAAAATAGGAATGGATAACAATGTTTCACACTTGTATAGTGTTTTAAGGTTTTCAGATTACTTTCTGAACAATAACCCTGTGAGTTAGGTAGTATAGATATCCCCGTTTTAGAGATGAGAAAATTAAGCCTTAGAGAGGTTAAAGGATATACCCATGATCACACAGCTAGAAAGTTTCTTTCTACTAGAGGTAGTTTCTGGTCTCTTGATTCCAGAACTGTCAGGCCACGTTATCTCTCTTGTTGTTCAGTCGTTTCAGTCCTATCAGACTCTTCATGACTCCATTTGGGGTTTTCTTGTCAAAGATGCTAGAATGCTTTGCCATTTCCTTCTCCAGCTCATTTTATATATGAGGAAACTGAGGCAAACAGGGTCACACATCTCCCAAGTAAGTGTCTGAGACCAGATCTGAACTCAAGAAGATGAGTCTTCCTGACTGCAGGCCTGGTGCTCTATCCACTACACCACCTAGCTGCCTGTATACTATCTCTTTAGAAACTGTTTAAGACCTCAAAGGCTATCTCCTGCTAGTCAAATGCATGAGATTTTTGATAACTATTTTCAAGGCTTCTCAAAAGTATTCTTTTGTGCTGAACCTGCAGGTTCCAATCTGCTGTTTCACATAACTGAGCTCACTAGGTAAGAGACTGTCAGGTAAGTGAGGTGTCATTTTTAAAAGTCATTAAAGTACTATGATTTAAAGAATGCTACCACTAAGGTCATCAACCCTAGGGGATTTGGAGGCCAGGGGGTCTCATTAGGAAGTATAGGGCCTATGTCAGAACATATGTTCCCTGTCCCTGGGCCTCCTTCCACCATTTTGCTAAGGGTGAAATTGGGTTAAAATAACAACCACCAACATAATAATAACCTATGTCTGGAATCATTAAAGGGGGGAACGTCAACAAAAGAGCACCCAGAAGGGTTCGTGTGGAATTGAGAAAGGACAGTTCCATACTTTACTTTGGAGAAGGCACATCATTATGCTAATTGTATCTACTGGCTGTTAGAGTTTCCTCATCTCTTTCATTGACTGCCTCCCCAAATCACTACCCAACAAGGGTTTCCAGGGAAACTGCCTTCATTTACCATATTCTCCAGGGCAATCATTTCTTGAGCACAAATTCTGTGAAATCATGGGAAAGAAAAAAGCAGAGCTGGAAAAGGCTGGATCAGATTGGGTCCTTTACCTGTGGTCTGTGAACCTTATATTCACCTACTACAATTTGTTTATTCAACCATTCTCTCACTGATGGACATCAATTTTGTTTCCCTTCCTTTGCTATCTCATAAAGTGCTACCATAAGTATTTGGGGTGTATATGGAACCTTTCTTTTTGTCTGTGACCTCTTGGGGGAATGTGCCCCAACAGCAGAATCTCTGCTCAAAAGTGACAAAAGGTATGTCAGAGTGGAATTTTCACTTCATTTGCATAATTCTAAATAGCTTTACAGAACAGTTGTCACCTATTAATATCAAAATGAACCTATGTCTCTGATGTTTACCTCCCAAGTACTACCAGTTCATTTTAATCAGCAAACTTCTTCATATCTTCCCTCACATCTAACAACATTCTCTTACTTCCCGTCCATTTAGGCTAGCTCATCTTAGAAAACTGTCTGGGTTCAACCAGGGCGTCAGTTGTGGTCCTGCAGGTAATGTTTCCCAGACATCTTTTTCCTGCAAAGGCAAGAGATTCAAAACTCACTGTCTCACACAGGAATAACTAAAAGACAAACTTCATTGACTATCATTTGGCTGAAATTATGGTGTCATAGATGAAGAGTTTGAAGGGACCTTGGGGACCATTTAATAAAGTTCTTTTTGTGTCATGGACTTCTTTGGCAGTATGGTGAGGCTAATGAACCACTTCTCAGAATGTTTTAAATGCACAAAACAAAGTACGAAGAACTACAAAGGAAATCAATTAAAATAACGAAAAGTAATTATTAAAATATTTGTTGTGAGGGATGTCTCTGTGGGAGGTAAAAGGTAAAGATTCAGAGGGAAACCTCTGAGGCTATGAAAAACAAAAGAATCAATGAAAATGTATTTTTAAATGACATGCAAAAATTATCATCTAAGTCGAGACATCAGACATGTTTTAACAGAAGAGGTGCTGGCGACTTATAGGTATTTTGTGTTTTTTTCCCCCTTCGTTCTAACAGCTGAGCTGAATAGGACAACAATGTCCCTGACGAGGGCAGCTGGGGAATCTCGAAGAACAGAATGCTCAAGGACACATATGGATACCATACACGTGAACAGGATATTCTTTTGTTTATCCTGAACACCCTGCACCAACTTCTCATTAAATGCTTCCATTTATGGAAACCCTGCTGGATAGAGGTCTTGTCATCCATCCCCTAGCCTACCATAAAAATGAAAGGGACCTTACAGAAGGACAGTGTGGCATCAAGACTGCTTTTAAGGGTATCGAGGGACTCTAAACCTTTTCTTCTCTGGGAGGCCACTATAATAACATTTAACTATCCTCACTGTTAGGGAATTCTTTCAGGGTTGCTGAAATTCGGACTGTGAGCCAGATGAGTTTTAATCCCTTAAATCTGTATACTGCTTTCTACTCTTCAAAATTCTTTTAAAAGTATTATCTGTGAGAGGCAGCATGATGTGATGAAAAGAACATTAAATTTAGAGTCAGAGAAATAGTATTCAAAGCCCAGCTTTGTGACCTGGAGCAAATCACGCAACTCAGACTCTGTTTTCCTACCTACAAAATGGGAATACATAATGTACCATCTGCCGCCAGAGTACAATATTCTTGGGGATTTTTCCCTCTTGCTGTCTTATTGATACCTAGAGAAACATCATGGTATAGTGGAAAGAGAATCCAGGAAGACCTGAATTCAAGTTCCAACTGATGCATACTAGCTGTGTGACCATGGCCTTACTGTTAAGCCAGAGGCATGAAACATAGCCCACAATATTCCAGAGAGCAGCCTGAACCAGATTAAAATGTAATTGGGAAGTATTTCACAAAACAAATAAAAATCCAATAAAACATAGAAAACTTTACATTTTAAAGCTAAGTCAAATATGGCCTGCTGGGATGCTTAGATATGGTTTAGGGGCCCCTGAGTTTGATAGTACTTTCTAGGTAACTCTCTAAGATTGGGTGTTTCAGATAGGGTGCTGACCTACATTACTAGAAGGCCTTTCCTCACCTGAGAATTCAGTACCAATGATGTCACAGGCCTAATCCTTGGCCTTATCCCTAAAGCAAACTAAACCCAGAACTAGTATCTCAATTTCCCAATTCCTAACTGAGGTTCTTTCCATGATATCCTAGTAAATAAGGATTATAAGAATGCATACTACAAGTGTTCGATATTTTAGTCTAGGTTTGCAATTTATTATTTAAGTTAATAGGGACAATGATGGGGTCCTCAGGTGTATTTAGAAAGGAGAAACTCAACCAGGATAGCCTCAAAAGACTGGGAAAGTTGACGTAAAGGTGTAAAATTCAGACTCACTCTGACTGCAGAAGAAAGAGACCCTTACCTTGAGAATGATGGACAAGACAGAACAAGAAGTAGGTTTACACAGACAGCATCATGATGAATTTAGGTTAGTAGCCTGTCATGGATCTGTCGTCTGCAAATTGATCAAAACCCCTTTTTGAACTTATTTATGTTTTCTGACTATATTACCTCTTAGAAGAATACAATTTATTCTTTGGCATGTAAAGGACTCTTCTCCCTCCCTTTACAGGAGGTGGGGCTCCTAAAACTATCTCTTTCATACTTCATAGGAAGAGCAAGGATGGTTCTTTTGTCTTTGTACTTGAGGTCAAGTTTTTGTTCATACTATTCATTCCTTCATTTTTCCAGACCAAAGAAACCCATTTTCTTTGCTCTTATACTGAGACTTAATCATTTACATTGTTTATTTAGGCAAGATCTTCTCCATCCTAAATCCATGAGTAATGCTGGAGGATATGGCAAAAATTCAGCTGATGTTCCTTGAATGATTACATAGCACAATGGATTCAAATGCTACATCCTACTAAGGCAGCGGTTCTCAACCTGTGGGTTATGTTCAATTTGAAACAATGAAAATACATCCTGCATATCAGACAGATTCATAACAGTAGCAAAATTACAGTTATGAAGTAGCAACGAAAATAATTTTATGGTTGGGGCTCACCACAACATGAGGAACTGTATTAAAGGATTGTGGCATTAGGAAGGTTGAGAACCACTATACTAAGGTGTCTGGGGTGTGATTTTTACCTCTTGCTACCACAACTCTCAGAAATGCTGCCAGAGGCACCCATCTAAGTTTGGAGAAGGAAACAAGGTACTTTAAATCAAATATTATCATTATAATTATTGTTGCCATTATTATAACTGTAAGCTTTAACATTATTACAGCAATTCTGGGACCTGTTCCTGAATTGGACAAATAAGATGCCCTCATATTTTCATATGTCCCACTTATGTTTGGAACAAAGAGGGGGTGAGTGGTTTGCGATCCTAAGAAGGACTTCAATATATTACACCACTCACCCCATAAGACATTCTCCAATCCATCTGGCACAGCATTGTCAGAATAATATTCCTCAAGCCCTCTTTAGCCCCAATAAATACAGCCAGGTCCAAAATCTTCAATACATCTCCACTATCTACAAGAAAGAGGACAAACTGCTTTACCTGCCCCTGGAGGCCCTTCAGAGTTTGGCCTCACTTCTCATCTCTGGCCCGACTTTCCACTCCCCTCTTTCTCCAAACTTTACCTTCCGCCATGTTTCCTGAACACATCATAGGTATTCAAAGCTCTGTAGCTTTATATTCCCTATTCCTTGTGGTCACTGACTCTTCCTCTTCACTACTTAAAATCCCATACTTCCTTCAAGGGGTAGCTCAAGTCTTAACCTCCTTCTTGAGGTCTTCCCTAATTCCCCTGACCCTCAGCAATACTTCTTTCTCCAGGAGGCAACAGCACCTATTATAATCTTAGCATTTTTATGTTACTCAACCTTGTAATACTAGTTTTATTTTCAGGTTACGTGTCCTATAGAAGCTCCTTGTGGACAGGTAACATGTAGAAACCGTAAAACAGGGTCAGAGTTTGGAAGGAACACTAGATTAGGAGTAAGGAAATGTGGGTTCCATTGCTGTGCCAAGTTCTAATCAGCTTCATATCCTTGGACAAGGATCCATTTATTTCTCTGAATCCCAATTTCTGCAACTAGAAAACAAGTAGGTTAGTCTAGGCCAGGCGATCACTACCATCCCTTCATGCTCTGAAATTTGATGATTCTTCAGCTTTCTGCTTCTTCAAGCCTCCCAGTGACAAGCGTAACAAGTACTTAATAAATGTTTGCTGATTCAATATTCTCTTTATGATTTAAAGATGGATTTTTCTATCATCTAAGGCCCCTGAGAACATGTTAAGTATATATTTAACCCTGGATTTATTTTGGAAAGTAAACACATATTTAGTCTTAGAATCACCTAGTTTAATAATTTTTTTTTTACTGATTTTTTTTTTTTTTTTTTGCTTTTTGGAGGGGAGAGGGCAGGGCAATTGGGGTTAAGTGACTTGCCCAAGGTCACATGACTAGTAAGTGTTAAGTGTCTGAGGCTGGATTTGAACTCAGGTTCTCTTGACTCCAGGGCCAGTGCTCTATTCACTCTGCTACCTAGCCGCCCCTTACTGAACATTTAATACAGATTAATAATAAAAGAATGTCACTTTGCCCTTCCACCTACCCAAAGAGATTGCATAATGTAATAATAATGTATATAGTACTGTATAATTTTTCAACTTTTAATTATGATAGTATAACTGCCTTCTCCACTAAATCCTACTTTGAAAACTTAACACAATGCCAAAGTGATGCTGGGTTCTTCAAGGATATCTCAGCAGAAAGCAAACTCTGCAAGGTCCTTCTAAGCTTGAGAGGCTTTGAATATGAGGTCAATGAGGGTCTGTGTGTCTCCTATTCAAGAACCAACCATTGTAAGCAGGGAGAATTTCAAGGCCAGGTTGGATGCCACTTTCTGTTAGCTGGGTGACTCTGGACAAATTATTTTACCTATCTCGGTTTCCTTGTCTGTAAAATGAAGAGGTTGGACTAGATGGGGGCCTTTCTGGTTCTAAATCTCTGTCCTAAAATAAACAAAGGGAACCAAGTCTGGCACTTGCTGTATGACTCAGTGGAGTAATTGAGGGCTATGAGGTGAAGCCAAGGCAGACCTCTAGAAGACCTATGGGACCATATCCAGCTGGATCAAAATATCTCACAGAGCCTCAAGTCCTCTTCTTTATACAGGGTTTTGAACAATGTAGGTGCTCAATAAATATTGCTGAATTGAACAAGATGGGAGAAAACCAGCTCTTTGGAGTTGGAATGAAAAAGTGTAGATGGAAAGAACTACCAGGGTTCTTTGCTTCATCACGGTCATCCTCTGGAATTCTTAGCCAACAAGAGTCACCGAGACCAAATGGAGTGCCAGCTGCCCACTGAGGGACATTATCCATGACACAGTAATATGGAGAAGAGCTCAAAAATCAACTTCATTTAACATAACATGACTTTTAAGTCTTATGACATGAAGACACACAGCATCTGTTTTCGTTTGTGGAATTAAACTTAAGACTGGGAAAAGCTCTTAGGCCATTAAACAGACAGAGAAGGCCCACCCAAGCTTAGGAAAAGTAGCAATGACCTAGAAAAGAAAAACATTTTCCTAATTTCTAATCTCACCCTCCAAATAGCCAATACCTTGAGTTAGTATTATAAATTATGAATCAGTTACTTCCAAAATATTATTCTATAATTCTGGATTGAAGTTTCAATACAGAATTCAAATAGTTATCTGCCAGAATTCCAATTCAACCCTCCACAAGAATGACAATTAAATCCCTCCCATAACTCCTTTATAGATTTTTATTACAAAACCCTTCCAGAATTCTGATTCTAATCTTCCTCTAGAATCCCACTGCAATCCCTCCCTCCCAGAATGTCACTATAAGCCCAACTCTATCACTACTTCCAAAATCTCTTTGAAAACAACCCTTTCCAGAGATATTCAGTTTTGTTTATCATAAAAACCAAAACTAAAGGAACAAGTCCCTCAGCTCAAAAATTCCCTAAAGGAACTCAGGAAATTCTATCTTGGAAAGAAGGTCTATTACTGTTTAACTAAATTAAATTGGTAGCACTTTGGGCTTTAACTTGTGTTTCTTCATGTTTTCTGACTAACAAATTTTGGCCATTTTGAAAGAGTTTGCAAGGCTCAGAACTATATAAAAAAGCTTTCCAACCTCAAGGAAGAAGGCAGAGGAGTACGTGTATACATACATACATACATACACATATATATGTGTATATATGCATGTGTATATAAGTATATGTATATATTTGTGTATGTATGTGCATATATATATATATATAAATATATATATATATAATTTATATGTTAATATATATTTCTGGAGACAAATCGAAGATTTCAAGCCAGGACATACTTCTGGAGTTTGAGGGAATTTATTATTTATTATTAGGGGATTCAATTGTGTGTAAGTAGGCACATAGGGCGACCAGAAATTTTTGAGAATAAAAATCCAGGATTTGACCTACATCTCTTCCAGATAAGTCCTTCACTCCACTCACACTTCTCCCACTATAACATAGTTCCTCATCACCTTGGTAAAGGCTTTGGGCGGGTTTCCCTGTCTCAAGTGTCTCCCCACTCCATTCTATCCTCCCCTCAGCTGCCAAAGTTACTCCCCTCTCCCCAGAGCATGGGTTCCACATGAACCTCCTATTCAATAAACTCTACCAGCTCCATATTGCCTCCAGAATCAAATGTATGCTCTTTCTTTGGCATTCAAAGGCCTTTACCCCCTGGCCCCTTCCCACCTTGCTAGTTTTCCTATACTTTATTCTCCACATACTCTACAATCCTGCCACACTGGCCTCCTCTTTGTGCCTTATACATTACATGCTATCTCTTGTCTCTGTCCCTTTGACTTGGATGTCCTCCACACTAGTTTTCTTGGCTTCTTTTCAGGAACTCTGCTCAAAATTTACCTTCTCCAGGAGGCCTTCCCTTGTCCCCCCAGACATTAATGACTTCCCTCTGTGATTACTTTCCATTTACATCACACACACACACACACACACACACACACATACACACCCTCTCTGTGTGTGCTTATGTGTGCATTTATGCATACATGTGTGAATATGCATGCATATATGAGCATGGATATATACACATATGTACCATTGTTTGGTCATTTCAGTAGCATCTGACTCTTCATGACCCCATTCAGGGTTTTCTTGGCAAAGATACACATATACCTCCACGTGTACACACACATATGTATTGATGTACTGCTGTTCAGTCATTTCAGTCGTGTCCGACCCTTTGTGACCCATTTGGGGTTTTCCTGGCAAAGATAGTGGAGTGGTTGGCCATTTCCTTCTCCAGCTCATTTTACAGAGGAGGAACTGAAGCAAGGAAGACTTAAGTACCATGTCCAGAGTCACACAGCTGGTAAGTGTCTGAGACCACATCCGAACTCAGGAAGATGAGTCTTCCTCATTCTAGGACTGGTACTCTATCCAATGTGCCACTTTGCTGCACATGCATATATATACACACATAATATATGCATATACAATATAACAAATACATACATGTATACATATAATAAATATATACATAAAATAAATAAATACACAATGCATAGATAATAAATCTATAATATATATACACATACAAATATAATAAATACACGTGTATACATACATATGTGCATATACATATATGCATACCCATATAAACACACATATATGTGCATGTATGTATGTGTGTATATACATATATACATATACATATACAGATAGATAGATAGATAGATAGATAGATAGATAGATAGATAAATAGATAGATAGATAGATAGTCTCCCTTTCACTAGAATGTGAATTCATAGAGGGTAAGGACCTTGTTTTCCTTTTCTTTATATCCTCAGTGCTTAGCACAATACCTGTTATCGAGAAAGTTTGCTAATTGACTGGCTGACTGCACTGTGATGCGTGGCCTGCGGCCTACTGCCTGCTGCTAATGCAAGCTGCAGATTAATTCAGGCATTGCTTTGCTGGCCTTTCCCACTGCTCATCAGTCCATTAATAGCAAAGAGACTGGGGAAAATCTATCTGCTTCTATCATGCCACCCCTACTCAGTCTTTCAGGGTTTCTCCAAAGTCTATAAAAAAATAGTCCCAAAGCTTTAGCCCTCCATGGCATAGTCCTAACAGGCTGCACGTCTTCCCTATTCCTTTTCCCCGGTTCAATTCAAACTACAGGCAGTAGGATGTGGTGGGAAAAGCATCACATTTAAGACCAAAAAAACCTGATTTTAAGTCCCTGCTCTGTTACTGATGAGCTGTTCACCTATGCTGATCCTTAGCTTCCTTATTTGCAGAATGAAAGGCTTGGGTTGATAACTCTCCAAGGTCTTTCTTCCTCTAAACTTATATTGCTTCTCCACAAATTTGCCATCTCAAGTCCCTGGGGATCCCTCTCTGCTTTGAACTCACATAGTACTTACATTATTATATGTGACAATCTTTGCACATGTGCATTGCCTTGAACAATGATGGTGGTTATACTACTAAAAGTAATATTCCCCGCTGAAAAAAAATCCTTGTATTTGTATTTTAATAATAATAATATAATAGCTAGCATTTATATAGCCTTTAAGGTTTGCAAGGCACTTCACTATTATCTCATTTTATCCTCACAACAACCCCAGGAGGTATTATTACCCACATTTTATAGAAGACAAAATGGAGGCAGACAGAGGTTAAGTGACTTGCCCACGGTCACACAGTCAGTAAGTATCTGAGGCTAGATTTGAATTCAGGTCTTCCTTGACTCCTGGTCCCATGTCCTTTCCACTGCACAATAGATAATTCCTTAATTTACAGCTTAGATCAGAACCCTGAAGTCGGGATTATGTATTATATGCCCCTTTGTATCCTTTGCACCTCATGTATATGGGACAGTCAACAATTATGCACTGACTGATTAAAGATAAGTTTTCCAACTTGATAATATTACTAGCATTCCACTTCTGAATTTCCCCTTACAAGTAAGGGAAGAGAAGACCAAGCTTCTCTAACCTTTAGTAACCATTCTCACTGAAAGTTGACATTTCTCCATCCCCTTCCACTCTGCCTCCTCCACCATTGTCTCCATCCCCTTCTGGTCTGGATACAAAAATCTTTTCCTCCATACTCCCAAGAATAAGAAGCTTTAGTCGTGGAGTCAAAAGATCTGGGTTCAAGGTTCATCTCTGTCCCTGACCTTATTCCATTTCTCTGACCTTCAGTTTCCTTATCCATAAAATGAGAATCATGATAGCTCCCACCTAAAAGGATTCATAATCATGGGGTCATAGATGGAGCTTTGGAAGGGGCCTTGGAGGTCAAATCCAAATCAGATCATGATAAGAAGCTCTGTACAAATGGTGGCTTTAATGACAATCACTGAATCTTAAACTTAGTGCTAGAAAGATCTTAAACGGTAGAAGGATCTTTCAATTTACAGATGAAGACTCTGAGGCCTACAGAGGTTCAGTCATTTGCTCAAGGTCACAGAGGTAGAAAGTGGCAGAGCTAGGGATTTGAACTCAAGTCCATAACTTCACAGTTACCACTCTTTCCACTCGACCACTATGATGCTGAAGGTGGTAAAGATGGTAATTTCCCATTTCTCCCCCTCCCCCCACCCCCAACTACTTTGACAATGCCATTCATGCCTATAGCTTCACCAGTCAGAAATCAGCTGAGGAGTGGGGGAGGCTGAAGAGGGAAGACTTCTTGAATTAAAAAAAAGATCAAAACAAAAAGCAGAAAGTGATTTTCTATTGCCCCAAAAACTGAATTCCTCAAAGGAGGGGGCTCCCAGATTTGATCCTTGGTTGCCCTGACACCCCAAGTCCTATCCCTCAGTGGCTGGGTCTGAGACTTGGGTGAAAGCATTGGCATTCAAGGCCATTTCCCCTTACCACCTGCCTGACCTGGAGCTGAGTCCCAGTATTTTGGCCAAATGCAGCTGCAAAGCATTCAGCCAAATCCAATCAATTATTTAGTGTCAAAAAGAAGGCTTAATCTATGTGATAAAAGACTAGATATTACCAGAGGCTTGTTCCCCTTTAAAGTGATTTACACAATTTGCCTCCTGAACTTGTTTCCCTGAATGTAACTATTTACTTTTTTAGTAATGGCCTTCTACTTTGGCTATTTTTAGGAGCCTTCTGGAACCTGCAGAACTGCCTGGTTTGGATTTTCACAAGGCAAAAGGAGAAGGTAGCTCCCAATTCCTGGCCTTCTTCAACTAAGTATTGACACTCCCTTTTCAATTTTCCAAAAGACGGGTGGCCTGCAAGGGTTTCTGGGAAAGTAAGAATCAGAACGAGTTTGGCTGTTCTTGGTCCACCTGCTAGGAAGCAAGAACACAGAAGTCCTGTCCTTATATAGTCAAACCAAAGTTAGAAAAAGAATGGGTCTGGCCAGCTGAGTGTTGTCTGCACTACTGCGGTTTGGTGAGAGGCACTGCTATTGTCTGGCCGCCCTGGAGATACAAATTGATGTCACATTCACTCCCAGGAGGTCTTTGGCACATATCAGATGAAAAATTTCAGACTTTTTGGTGCGTACACATGAGTGGAATGTGGCACTAAGTTTTAGATCTGGAGGGACATAAAAGGTCAACTGGTTCAACCCCCACATGTTGCAGATAAGAAAAATAAAACCCAGAAAAATCCTTTCCATGTATTCTGCAATCCAGTGACACTAGGTTCCCCGCTGTTCCTCAAAAAAGATCCTCCATCTTAGACATAGTAGGACCTTAATAAATGCCTGTGGAGTGACTGATTTGTCCAAGATTATTAAAGACGGGGGAATCCACTCCCGTGCTCCACACTGCCCTCATCTGTCAAATTGTACACAAGGTTAGCCAGTGAAAAGACCATGCATCCCCAGTGCAGAGGAGGGAGACTTGAGACACAGGTTGGAACACCTGGCACAAGGTATTGCTGGGGAGTTTCTTTGGTCTTTTCCATTTCTCCTTCAGGGGCCTTTTCATTATCTCCAGAATATTTGCATTTTTAAAGAAGGACCCTCGAAGAGGCCTTGCTTAATACAAAGTTGTTATTGCCAAACAGTGGCATGGCAGGCCCCTGAGCAAGGGAGACATTTTGAAGCATAGCGGGTTTTCTGGAGCCCCTTCTATCATACCATCATAGCAGCATAGGATGTAGAGCTGGAAGGGATCTCACAGATCAAAGTCCAATTCATTTTTTTCTTTTTTTAACAAATGAGGAAACTGAGGTTCAGAGAAATTAGACAGAAGTCACAAGGGAATTTGCTCAAGGTAAATAGATAAGCCAGGATTCTGACTCCAGATTCAGTGCTCTCTGCAGCCCACTATTTCAGTATAAGGCCAGATTGTGGGTCTTCCTGGGTTAGTTAAAAAACTTAAGAGGTCACTGTCTAGACCAGAGGTTCTTAGCCAGGGGTACAAAGATTTCTAAGAGGTATGCAGAGAGATTTCAGGGACAAGGAACCTATGAACTTGAATAGGGAAAAAATCTTTATTTCAATATAATCAGTTTCCTTTATGATCCTTTACATATTATTTTAGGTATTAAAAAATTATTCTGAGAAGGGATCCACAGGCTTCACCAGAGTGCCAAAGGGGTTCTAGACACAAAAAAGGTTAAGAATCCCTGGTCCAGATAATTCTTCTTTCTCAAGACAAGATCATACCTAAATATTTTCCAGAGTACTCCTGTTCTATGGACATGAGAAAAAAAAAATAAAGCAATCCCTCATCTGATCTAGGAGCTTTAGATACTTTGCATGGTTTGAAACTTCAGATTACTCATAAACACAGAGTTAGGGAATCTCTGCACCTACAGTAAGCAGTGGCAAAAGCCCAGTTATGTTTGATTAATGCAGATCTCCAAGAGCCAACTGCTTCATTCCCAAGATAAAAATCCCTTCCCACAAGCCATTTTGGCAACTCTCTCCTTCCTGTCCCAACCATGGCCATACCACCCAGGAGGAAAAGGCAAACTCCCCCTAAGATGCTATATTGCTGTAAAGGGGGGAAACCCAATAACCCAGACAGGAAAATAAGTAAGACAGGGAGGCAGAGAATCCAAGTATGAGTGCTAGGACCTAATTCTTGGACATTTTCTCCCAGTGGTTTCAGCTTTCTCCAGACACTGGTGCAACCAGGTCCTAACCTTTGCCTTCCACCTTTCCCTTTCCCTGTCCCCAAGTCAAATCAAATCCAGTTGGCATGTATTAAGTTCCTACTTTGTGACAGTTACTATGCTAAACTCTGAAAATCCAAAGAAAGACAAAACAAACAAGCAAAAAAAAAAATCCCATAGTCCCTGCTCTCAAGGAGCTCATAGTTTATCTCAAAATCTCCAAAACAGCATACAAACAAGGAAAGCACAGGATAAACTGGAGATCATGTCAGAAGCAGGGGACTGATAGGAAAGGGGATTGGCACCTCATACATGCACAGATGTGGCAGCATCACCCCTCTGCTCACAAACTGCCTACTTAGGAAAGTTCAGATGTCTAAGCCTGGCATTCAAGTTCTTATGCCATATATCACCACATTACCTTTCCATCTTGATTTCCTATTGGTTCCTTCCACACATTCTGTAATCTATTCAATTGGACTACTTTCTCCTCTAAAGAGAACCTGAACTTTGCAACCTCCATTCCTTTGCTTTCATTGTTCCTTGAGCCTGGAATATCCTAAATCCCCTTCTTTGTGTATTGAATTCTAACACATCTTTAAAAGTTCCATGCACCTGCCATTTCCTCCAGGAAGCTGAGTTACCTAATCCCCTAGAGAGGGTCATGGAGGAACTCTCCCCTCCAGGACCTAGCATATGTATCTGTGCTTCACCAATTCACTTATATGGTTTTTATAAAATTATCATAGTCATCCATATATATATTCTATCACCCTACTAGGCATTTAGGGCAAGGATTATGCTTTATTGAAACTTTTCCCTCACACCCAACTCAATGCTTTGCAGACAGCAGGTACTAAATAAGTGTTAGAAGAATCAAACTGAAAAGCATCCTGGAGTTAGCCAAGACATCGAGAAATCACCCAATCCATTCTTCTCCTACTTCCTGCAAGAATAGTCATAACATTATAGATTTAGGGTTAGAAAGGACCTTGGACATCATCTATTCTAAACCCTGCATTTGACAGATGGGGAAACTGAGGCCTAGAGAGGTAAATTGTCTTACTTGAGTGTCTCTGTACCTTGGCTCCCATGATTCCCCCCACTCCTGTGCTCTCTGCCCTCCTAATCAACCTTCAAAGTCAGTTCATCATGTGTGAAGCCTTGGGCAAGTTCCTTAACAAGTCTAGGTTTCAATTTCTCCTCTGTAAAATTGGGAGGATTGGACCAGATGCCTCCTGGAGTATCTTTCAGCTCTCAATCTATGATCCTACAACCCTTATTTCCAACTCTATCTCATCTAATAACTTTTTCCTGATCATGCATCTCACCCTTTACCCGTCTCTCCCTCCTTATATACAGTAAGCATTTCTTGACTGACTGATTCTCTATATCCTCCAACACTCTACAAGGAAATAGCAAGGTTTTGACCAAAGTGAATTATGATAAGAATAGACAGGGTCCACTGAGCTTTATCCCATGCTTATCCCATTTATACCTCCCCTCGCCCCACTCACATTTCCCAGTGTCTGCCTCCCAAGTAAATGCTGAGCTAAATCAAGCTTTAACCTAAGTCACACAGATTTTCTATCGCCTCTGCCCAAAGCAGTCCCCTTAGCACTGACTCTTGACCCTGACCAGACATCCCAGAACTATGAAGTTTAGTGTCTTTCTTAACACCCTCCCATTTATACAGAAAAGATGCACTAGCCTTGGAATTCCTCTTGGCCTACCTCAGGACTTCCCGCATTCACGCCAAGTGACTTGTTTGACTTCATTATATACAAGTATTTCCATAGATCAGAGGCAGTGAGACCTGGGCCACTAACATAAAATAAATTACCACCCCATGATAAATGGTTCTATTAGCAATCCAGATTGTTAAACTCCGATATAACAGAACGGAGGGAGCTGGGCCCCATCTATTCTCCCTCCGGCGCATACTGAGTTGTAAATAGGTTATTTTGTGTGTAAATAACACATTAAAACGCAGCATTAGCTGTGTCTTTTGATAGAGAGGAAATTGTTACAAATAAATAATTCCGGACAGGAATGTAAAATAAGCCAGATTTAATAGTGCATGCCTGGTGTAGCCGTGTTAAACATGACTAAAATGATAAACCCCAGAATATACTAATAGTAAACTATGTTCTGACATCAAAGTAATGAGGCTGTATTTTTACCAAGCTTTAGAAATGCTAAAATTAGTTTTGACAGAGCCAGACGTCAGAAAAATGTTCCCAACATAAACACCATCAATTTGGGAAGTTGGTGTTTGGGCTGGGAGGGGTGTCCATGTAGGGGAGCACACTACATCCTGGTCCCCATGGGTAGTTACCATGGGGGGGGGGGAGAGAAGGAAAAGCAAGGGCCCGAGGGTAAGAAGACCTAGGTTCTACTCTGCTTGCTAATAATAAGCTATCTGGCTTTGGGCAAAGTGTCTTCACCTGTCCTGGCCCCAGTTTCTTCATCTTTATAAATGAGGCATTAGTCTATCTGAAGTTTAAGTTAACAGTGAGTTATCATCCAAGAATCATCATTTTCCTTAGGCTTTTTAAGCCATTTGCTATCTTAGTGCTCAAGAGAGACTCTCAAACCTAGCAGTTATTTTCATGTTCTAGATCATGAAATACTTATTTGAATAACTCTAGAGGAGGGTGGCCTGGATGGTGACAGGACTGGAAGACAGGCCATCTGAGAATCACTTTATCTTAGAGAAGAGAAAATTTAAGGGGGACATAATGATAATAGCTATCATTTATATAGATCTTTAAAGTTTGCAAATATCTCCTTTTACCCTCAAACAATTCAGAAAGGTTGCTGCTATTAACCTAGGCCAGAAGGGTAAGGGATTTCAGGTGGAAGGTAACACTTGGGTTGGATTTTGAAAGATGGGTTAAGAATCATTTGAATTGGAAAGGAGAGGCATTCCAGGGTATAGGAAAGAAGGCATGAGAAACTCCGAAGAGATGAGTCTGACCAGAGAAGACAGTAGAAGTTCTGATCAATAGAGGGACATAAGTTTGAGCAGGTCAGTTTTGGCCAGACCATGAAGTAACTTGAAGACCAGGAGAGGAGGTCGGTTTTGATAAGCCAAGCAATCACCATTTAAAGACTTCAAATTACTCGAAGAGCTTCCAATCACCCCAGACACAAGAGTCTATATATGATTTCAAACCAAGGTGCCCCCTTAGAGAGCTTATCCATGAGAGAAGTACTGGGATAATTTTCTGTGGATAAATGAAACCTTTTTGAAGGACCAGCCCCAGTCCTATCGAGATATATAACAGGAATTGGTCATTTGCCAAAGCAGGATTTTAAAAAAGTCTTGGGGAGGGAGGGAGAGGGAACTGGTTCCAAGAATGAATCAAATGAGAATAGTTGCCAACCTAATAAAACCTGAACAAAAGTGTATTTGCACTAAAGAAATATATGACTTTAGCAGAAAACATCAAAGAAAGTCTTGAAAACCGGGACTATCGAGGGGAAAGCAAATAGCAGAATGACTTTTGAACGCCCTGGTGGAATGACTTATGGAACTGGGAATTTGTACATTCTTTTGGCATCAACTGTCACCCATTGTCATCATCTCACCAGGCGATTTCCACACTGACAAATAAATGATGGCTGTAATGTACTTTGACCAATAAGAAGAAGCCACTATGAGAATAGTTCATTTCAGTTGTAAGTACAAATAACAGATACACTTCTTGACTCAAACCTAAGCAATTTCCCATGCTACTAATGCTGCTGTATAGCAGGCCCACAAGTACTAAAATAACTTCAGTTTGCACCATAGCACCAACTGCCCAGCAGAAACAATTCTGTTCCAGCATCTGAGTAACAATTTTCAAGCTCATAGGCTTAGCTACCACCTGATCAGCATCTCCTGGACCTGGGAAACAAGGAGACTATTTCTCCCTATCAATCATACTCTTTGGGAAGGCCTATGTGAGATCTGCAGGATGTTGGGATTTGAACTCCCATCTCTATGCTGGGATGCTTAATCACAGGGAGCAGAAAATGTAGTCTTCATTTTGTCAAGACTCCATCCCCAAATGCACAGCCTTAGCATTTTAAATCATCCCTAACCCTGGGAGTCTGGAATTGGTAGGTCTCCCTTTCCCAGCTGAGGGACACAGAATTCAATAAAAAAGAGAGTTTCCAAAATCTCTTTGGCAAGAAGAGACCCTTTTTCAGGGGGAAAGCACGACAACATTTGGATGGTTTCTATATGAACGAATGAGAAACATCTGAATCAAATTGCCTTTAAAATTACACAGTTTTTAAAATTAAAGGGGGAAAGATCCTTGGGCCAAAATGTGTTTTTAAGGATTTATGGAATTCAGAGTGTTGGACCAGCAGCTAAGGAGGCCTGGGGAAGTACTTACCATGGATGGCTTTGCCCAGCTTTCCTCTCATGAGCTGCTTTGAGCAGACACTTAAACCTAACTTTAGGATGTATGTGTGTGTGCATGTACATGTGTGTTTTAAATTCTACACACAATAGTACTTTATTCTTCTATTATTTATTTTCATTGCCAGGGAAAATGAACTCTGCTGTATTTGGCACTTTTAAGTATGCCAGGAACAGTAATCATCAGGTGGGAAGAATTAAGTTCTACTCTTAGGGCAGCCACTACCTGGTTGGCTATGAGACCTTGGGTAAGTCACTTAATTGGACCTCAATTTCCTCATCTGTATCTGCCAAACAGGCTGTTCTACCTACTTCACAGTGACATTGTGTGGATCTAATGAAATCATAAATGTGAGACCATTTTCCAAAGTACAAACAAATGCAAGAAGGTGTTAGTATATTTTAAGAGCCACTCTATTTGAGAGAACATATGTTACTATATTTTAAGAGAACATAATTGCTTAGACTTTATGTTATAAAGCTGAAACCTATATGTAGGAAAATTATCTCTAGCTAAGGATCTGAGGATCATTTATTCTTTTGAGTTAATAATGGCAGAATTGATGACTATAATGAGAGCCCACCATAGAGAACATTCCTCCCCCAAGTCATTTGGTCTACCTCTTTACATTGATTAAATCAATCTTATTTTGTCTGGGTATCCCAACCCTGCCCACCAGAATAAATTAGCTACATGGTCACCTTTGCAATACATCCAACCCTCACCCAAACAATCACACTAAACCATCAACTCATCTCTGCTAAAAATCAACCCTACTGGGGCGGCTAGGTGGCACAGTGAATAGAGCACCAGCCACGAAGTCAGAAGAACCTGAGTTTAAATCTGACCTCAGACACTTAACACTTACTAGCCATGTGACCTTGGGCAAGTCATTTAACCCCAATTGCCCTGCCTTCCCCCTTCAAAAAGAAAAATATATATATACATATATTAAATTTTATTATTTTTAAAAAATCAACCCTACCTAGGAAGAATTTTCAGTTTACTAGGGAAATCTAGAAAGGTAAAAGCTTTTCTAGTGGGAAAGGAAGGAATGGTGGAATGTCAGATCTAATGACAGGCAGTGTAAGAAGTATATGGGGATAGGGTAGGGGGTGGGAGCCTGGTCCAGTGTTCCTTTAAACCATACCATCATGTAGAGAGCCACCTATGTGAAAGGTCTACCCTGGATTTGGGGTCTACCATACCTCTGGGTATTTTAAAGGAGTTTATTAACACATCTCTCCTGCCTGAGTCGTAGGATTTGCTCTTTACATCTCATTACATAATACTTTCATCACACCTCTCCTGACATCTTCAAACACTCCCTTTGCAACTTCTAGACTTCACTGGTAATAAGACAAGAAATGTTAGGCTTGTAAATCATTCATTCTAAAGCAGACAGCTTGATGCAAATGTAGGAGACAATGTCATAGACTTTGAAAGAATCAATTGTGTTAAAATGCGCAAACAAGGAGATTTGCAAATCACAGAAAAATTGGACCAAAGGAACATTAAAAGGTTAACATTGAAATCATGGAAATTGGCTGGTCCAAGCCTTTGCCTCCAGGCAAGCATCACCCATCCTCTTATAGTTGGGGGTGGTGGGGGTGGGGATGGTGGTGGTAATTACTGTATCCTGTTCTGAAATGTCTGAAATCTGTGCTCCAACCAAACTAATCTTCTCACTAGTTCTCAAACAAACCTGGCATGTTTCCACTTCTCTACCTTTGCTCAAGAGGTCTAACCCACCTATAATACACTCCTTGTCCTGTCTCTGCATATCAAAATCATATTCTTTCATAGTCTTGCTCAAGCACTACGTCTTGGGAATCACAGCATTACAGACCAAGAAGGAACCTCAAAGGTCATCTAATCCAATGTATCCCCAAACTGGAATCTTTCTTAAAACATCCCTAACAAGTGGTTATCCAATCTCTCCTTGAAGATCACTAAGAAGGGAGAACCGCCAACATCCCAAGACAGTCCAGCCCATTCCACTTTGGGTGAACTTTCATTGTTAGGAAAATTTTCCTAACATGCAATTCAAATCTGCTTCTCTTCAACTTCCACTTCCTGCCCCTAGTTCTTGCCCAAACAGGGCCAACCAGAATAAATCTAATCCCTCTTCCCCCTAACAAACCTTCTAATTCTTGAAGGCAGACATCATATCCACACCCAGCTCCCAAGTCTACTCTTCTCTGAGCAAAACATTCACATTTCCTTCAATTAATCATAAGATGCCACGTTCTCAAGTGCTCTTACCTTCCTGGTTGTCCTCTTCTGGACACACTCCAGCTTTTCTATATCCTTGCTAAAATGTAATCTGCCCAGGGCAGAGTATAGCAGGATTATTACTTCCTTTGTTCTGGACAGTATGCCTCTCTCAGAGCTGGCTAGTATTACATTATCTTGCTTGGCTGCTGCAGTAACACCATTGGCTCTAACTTGAGCTTGCATCCCAGTCCACCAAGTCCCTAGACCTTTTCCCTACTAATTACTATATAGCCACGCTTCCTTCATCCCATATATGTCAAGTTAATCTATTGAATATAAGTTCACCATAGAATTTTGCATTTTTCCCTGTTAAATTTCATTTCACTCAATTGAACACGGTATTCTATGATCTTTTTGGAACCTTTCTGTCATCCAACATCGTAGCTATCCCTATCAGCTTCATATCCTCTCCAGACTTGAGAATCTTACCTTCTACACCCTTATCCAAGTCACTGAGAAGAATGTTGCTCTTAAGTCTTTCTGGATCACCCCCTAGCAACCTACAAAAGAAATTTCCCTCCTCCGACTTCTAAATAGCATTCTGTACAACTGAGATGACACTTCTAACAATATACCACCTCCTTGCAGCTACAGGTACGCACACATCTCTCTATCTAGCCACACATATGTCGATGTAGATGTAGATATAGATGTAAATGCATAGGTCTAGGTATAGCTATTTGTATATGTCTATATGTATGTATGTGTATATGTATATATATATACAGATATGTGTATGTGGTTTCCTACTAAACTACAACTCCCTCGGGGCCAGGACCATATAGTGCCAACAAGCACTCAGAAAATTTCTTATTGTATGTATAAATATTCCAGTGTATAACCATTCTTTGAGTCACTGTCAGCCAAGATACAAGAGCATCAAATGGATTTTTAGAAAAGGAGGGAAACAAGTCTCTCTCCTGGTCCTAACTTGACTCTTAATGAACTCCTTCTATATAGTTTCTGCTTTCCATTCCATGCTTGGTCCATACACTGCACATAGCTATGGCTACAATACGGCATCTATTACCAAAGATGATCTCCCCCCCAAAAAAAATTCGTCTTTGCCTTGATTAACCTGAAACCTGCCCAAAGATCTCATGTGTAATTTGACTCACCACTTAAAAGGGGGCTTAACCTTATCAGGAATATCCAAATCCAGAGCTGGACATAAGCAAGGACCACCAATGGATGATGTCATACCCAACCAAGGAAAATATCAACTTCTCATTGCCATTACTCCATTTCTGGAGAACTCTAGTGCTATAGGAGGACTATATTCTCTGTAGACCTTACCTTGTATAATCTAAATAAATCCGATCTGGGTCACAAATAGGGGTACAAGAATATGTAAGACATGAAGACAAGTTTTGAGAGTCCCTATACTATGATGCATGAAAGGGCATTTCAGGGAAGGGGGGAGGCAATTGTTTTGAGAGAACTCTTTGAGAAGTTTTTCTCTCTGGCTTAGATATTTTAACTTATACCCCCTATTCTTGAGTCAATGATGGCTAACTATCACTTACCTCCTTATTGGCATCAAACATTTATCCCAGCCCTCTTTCTCCCTTTTATTTTGGAAGAAAAGACAGGAACTGGACCTGTGATTTCATTGGTATGGGGATCACCCAGTAACAAAATTTCCTTCATTAATGCAGAATGGTATCTGCTCCACAACCTACACTCAGAGAAATACCAGGGGCATCAAGAAGTTAAATGTCTTACTTAGGGTCACAAAGATAATATATGTCTGTAGCAGGACTTGAATTCAGGTCTTCCTAACTCTAAGGCCGACTTTTTATCATTGTTGTAGCCTCTTTTCTCCTGCTAATTCTAACATACATACATATATCATTATGTATATATGTATGTATGTATGTATGTATGTATGTATGTATTCCAACAACAAAGCTATTATAACTGAGAGCCTCTGGGGGCTTTCTGTACACATAAGTCCCCAACATTGCCAACTTCAACTTTACTGTTCCCTAAGCAAAGTGTCAGGAAGTGGGGGGAGGGGATGGATGAGGAAAGGGAGTACTTGCCTAGGACTACTTCACTTTAAAGTGTACAACCTAAATCTGATTATTTTAAAGCAGTTTTCTTAAGGCATCTCTTCTGTCTTAGCATGACTAAATGAATGGAAGAGTGGAAGCAATCTAGGTCTTTCCATTCCTGACAGAACAGAAATAGTTTTGTGGCTTCCAAATGGCCTACCCAGAAACAAGGGGAGGTCTCCAAATGCCGCCAAACTTTCCCAAAGGGATATTGGCACCGACAAGTGGAAACCATAGAGTATTTCTCTTTTAGGCAGTAAAGTAAGAGGCTGTGGTTCTTATAGTCCTTCTGTTATAATTAGCTTGGCCTGAAATTCACCTAAGGATACTCAATCCCATACCTGACCCTTTCATTACAGCCTGGAGAACCAGGAGACAATTACTTTCCAAAACAGTCAAGGGGAAGCCAGCAAGCACAGAAACACAGATCTTCCTAAAAACATCTCATGAGCAAAATGAATTCAGTCTGAGTGTCACACCCTGGCCCCCACCCTCCCAACCTTCTGATATCCCAAAGCCCCATTGGGAGTTTGGGACAGCCCAAATCTCTTAGATCACAGATGGCCTCCTATGAGGGGAAAAAATTCTCAGACTGTCAGTCAGGGTGCTTGGGAATTCCCCTGAGCAGAGCCCTCCTCCTTTCTTTCCCTCAATAAAATCAGCATGCTGGCCTGATGACATCTGCCACCATTCTAATTAAATTCTAACAGGCTAATGAAAAACACCCCTGCTGCTCTCAAAGTGTGCAAAGGATAAAGTACCTCCTTGGGCAGTTGCTGCTGCTGCCGCCGCCGCTGCTGCCGCCACAGTTAAGGGAGAGGCTTTCTTTCCTGTGCTGGTAAAACCATTCCCCTCCAGAACTGCACTTTTGGCTTCTTTCTTCTCGGCAGCAGTGGTTGAGGTGGAAGTTTCCATCTTAGACACTCATATTCCTCCGTGTCAAGACTAAAGGGGAAAAAAAAGAACGATTAGCCACGCTCCCACCAAAACCCCATCCATGAAACCCTGACCCAGATTTACAGTCTCACTGTTTCTAAAGTAATCAACTTCATTCTGTTGTTACTGGGATGACGGCTTTAATTAATTACAATTATTATTACTTCTCAGATCCATCCGGTCTTGAACAACAACCCCAGGATCATTGGTTGGACACAACCATCATTTTTAGCTGGACCCAGCCACCAAGTTTCTGAGTCTATGGCAGACACCATGTAAAACCACATTCTGAACTGGGATTAGAGAGTAATATATTCAAAGAACCATAAAATGGACCTTTGGGCTCACAGAGACCAATCCCTTCATTTCACAGATGAAGAAGTTGAGACATAGCTAGATTGTGAAGTCAGCATGGCATTGCAGAAAGAAGACTAGATTTAGGAGTCAAAAAGTCATAGATTTAGAGGTAGAAAGGACCTCAGCTATTCAGATTAGAAGTTCTCAAAAGTTTTGGTCTCAGAATCTCTTTATACTCTTAAAAAAAATGAGAATTCCCCAGAGAACTTTAATTTATGTGGGTTATATCAATATTCACATTAGAAATTAAAACATCTTTGTATTATTATGAAAGGTTTTGACCTCTCAGACCCTCCCTGAAAGGGTGTGGGGGGGAAAGGCGCAGAGAGTCCCCTGACTATACTTGAGAATATAGATCTAGACCACTATCTACCGCTGATCTATCACCAATTTAGACCAATATTCTCAATTTTTAAATGAGAGAATTGAGACTCAGAGAGGGTGAAATTTTTCTTTGTATCCCAAATGCCTCACATTGTATCAAGCAAATAGTGAGTGCTCAATAAAAGCTTGTTGATTAGATAGATTGCTCTACCGCCCACAGTAACACAGATGGTTAAGTGGCAGATCTGGGATTTGAAACCAGGTCATCTACCTCAAAATCCAATGCCTTTTTTTCCTAGACTACTGGATTCCTTTTGGGATCTGCCACTTTCTGGATACATGATCTTGGACAAGACACTTAACCTCTTAATAGGGGTGGGGAACCTGTGGTCTCAAGGCCACATGTGGCCCTCTAGGTTCTAAAGTGCAGCCATTTGACTGAATCTAAACCTCACGAAACAAATCCCCTTAATAAAAGGATTTGTTCTATAAAATTTAGACTCAGTTTAAAGACCACACCCAAGGACCTAGATACCACATGTGGCCTTGAGGCTGCAGGTTCTTCACTCCTGGCAGTTTCCCTATCTGTGAAATGGGAGAATTGACCTATCTGAACATTTAAATTCTTTTCATTCCATAAGTCTATAAACCAATAAGTGCCTTGCCCAAGGTCACAAAACTGATTTATCAATAACAGGGTCAGGACTAGAATCCAGGTCTCTTACTTCCCAGCCTAGGGTTCCTTCTCTTAGAAGTCCCTTCAGTTATCTGAGGAGTATATCTGTAGCTATTCCCAGTTACTGAGATGAGGATTACTATATATATTAAATTATTATTGTTGTTACATTGTGGCAAGGTTATAGATACTATGCAAAAGTCTTGTCATTGTGTTCTAGGGGTAGAAAGGAATTCAAGAAGTCATGTAGTCCATTTCTCTGCCCTAGAAGAGTCAAAACAGTTCAACTTTTTTTTGTTAATTTTTCAAGGACCTCCAAAGAAAAAATGAGGAGATATCACAGCCTCCCACAGGCTCTCATTCCAATGTTAAAAAGTCCTCAATGGTCAGGAAATTCTTTCCTATATATAACCAAAATGTAGGCCAATTTTCTCTGTTTTTCCTCGCCTCTGGAAAAGAAAAAATAAAAACAGCTGTTCTCTTTCAGTCAGGAGGTCTTCCCTCAACCATCTCCTCTCCCTACAAAACAATCCCCTGACCCCAATTACCAGGCAAAGCAAAGTTAGTAGGACAAATTGATTCTAATTCCAAGTGAGAAATTTTACAGGTCCATGACAGAGAATCACAGAACTTTAGAACTGGAAGATCAGACCCCTAATTTAATATATAAGGAAACTGAGTCCAAGCAAGATAAAATGAATTTAAGGTCCCCCAGGAACATAGAGATAGGATCAGAACTGGAAACCCGGGCTCAATTCTTCCCCCCCTCCCCCCGCCAGTGCTTTTTTCCACAATTGTGAATTGCATACTAGTAAGGAAAACTGAATTATAGTTGAAGAGACAGATGTGAGAGAAAGAAAGAGAGACACAGACACAGATAGAATGACAGATAGATACAGAGAGAGAGACAGAGAGAAAGAGAGAGATGGAGAGGGAGAGACAGAGAGACAGACAGAGAGACAGAGAGAAAACATCTGTTCCCATCTATGGGGATAGTAAATGTAGAAATCACTGGTAGTGTCCAGAAATCAGTGTTTTCAGATTTCCACAAGAGGCTCAGCTCTTTTCAGGGCCAACTTGTAGAAGGTAAAACAAGGAATTGGGGGCAAATAGCAAATCAGACTCACATGACTTAAAAAGATAACCAAATAGTTCAGGTTTCTTAACACATTGTAGAACTCTTGTGTCCTTTTAGTTGTATTTTTTTGTCTTTGCATTAACCTACCTTGCCTCCACAAACATTTAAATTTCCTGTCTAAACAATGAAAAAATTCAGACAAATCAGTGAAACCTAAACCCTAGGGAAAATCTTTAGTGAGTTCCTCTTGTTTCCTTTGGCCTAGATTAGGGTCAAAGTTAACCTTTCAGGAACCTCTCTCTCTGTCTCTCTGTCTCTCTCTGTCTCTGTCTCTCTCTGTCTCTGTCTCTCTCTCTCTGTCTCTGTCTCTCTCTCTCTGTCTCTCTCTGTTTCTGTCTCTCTGTCTCTCTCTCTCTGTCTCTCTCTCTGTCTCTCTGTCTCTGTCTCTGTCTCTCTCTGTCTCTCTCTCTCTGTCTCTCTCTCTCTGTCTCTCTCTCTGTCTCTCTGTCTCTGTCTCTGTCTCTCTCTGTCTGTCTCTCTCTGTCTCTGTCTCTCTCTGTCTCTGTTTCTGTCTCTCTGTCTCTCTCTGTCTCTCTCTCTGTCTCTGTCTCTGTCTCTCTCTCTGT